>VZSR01003800.1:1091887-1582073 GCA_013398615.1 Brachypodius melanocephalos
CTCCTCCGGCCCGTGAGGCGGCGCCGCGCCGGTGACAACGGAGCCCTCCCAGCCCGATCCGGCCCCGCAGCCACCCCCGTGGCCGCGTGCGGGGTCCCTCCATCCTCCCTCCCCCAGCTCACCGAGCACCCTTCCGCCCGGCGGGGCGGATGCGTGATAGCGATTATTCGGCGATCCCCGCGGGAACCGGACGGACAAGGAGGAACGCCGAGGCTCGCGCGTGACGTCACGGGGCCGGCGGGAGAGGCGCAGGCGCTGTCGGTCCCGGCCCGCCGGGGCCCGGCAGCCGCCGGGATCGAGCGCGGAGCAGCTCGGGGGTTTCCGTCAGGGGCTCCCGCTCACGGCAACCCCCAGCGCCCGCGGCGGCACCGGCACCGGCAGGCAGCACTGCCTCCGCGGGGCAGCCCCGCTCCGAGGCTACTACGAGAGGCTTGGCACCTGTCCGCTTCCTCACGCCCCGTAACTGGGAGGACCCGGCCTTCACCGAGAGCCGGAGCGTATCACTGCTCCGTGGAGCCAGACACGAGCTCTGAACCAGCCGGGAAGGACTGGCCCGGGGCGCTGGTGCAGGGCTGTCGCTGCCAGCAGCCGGTGTGTGACTCGGGCGATTCCCCACAGCTGGTTGGGGGTGCGCTTTGGGCTGTGGTTTGGGCTCTCTGCTTGTACAGCATCCATTTATCAGGTGCCCTGCACGGGGTTATCGCATTCCTGAAGACATTTATCTCCTCCAGGAGCCACTGTGAACTTGGATTTGTGGGATTAAGACCCAATTCCTTCAGTGCAGGACAGCCATACAAAGTTTCCCAGGTCCTGCGGGGAGACCTTCCTTAGAGAAAAAAAGTTGCCTCCCAAAATGGTTCCCAATGGAAGTTATTGGTTAGGTGTCACAACTGAACTAAATCAGGCAACAGTTAAATAACCATGTGTGTATTGTTGGAACAAAAGTGCTGTGGGATTGAAAGTGTACCCTGGTAGTGTACCCATCCACCCTCAGCAGGATGTTGGGAAGCACAGTGCAGACGTGTACAATGACAGCACTGCAGAGATGTACTCGCCCCCCTTTCACAGGCCCCTCTTACTCTCCAGCCACACCAAGACTTGCTCAAGGAAAGCAAATAAACCATCATCTGCTTGTGTCACCTGTCTAGGAGTTAAAAGCTGTGTCATTTATGTAGTTTTTCAGGAAGCTGTCCTGCTGCAATTACAGCCAGAAAGCTTGGTACCTCATAAAACATGTTTTTCAGTTTTCTTACCATTTTTGCCTATAGAGCCAGTGTCTTTCAAAGCTAAATTAAATCTAGTGCTGTTAAATGAGTGCTGTTCTGTTCTACTTCTATTGATGCAAACAAAAGCATGGAGATTTTTTGTGAGTTTGGGAAGGTAAATCTGGAGCTTGCTTTTCTACTCATATCAAATTTCTCATTGGAACACTGATTCCTAAATCCTTGCTCTAAAGGGCTTTAAATGGCATTTGGTGCTTATGAGAGCACAGTACACTGAGGAGGTTATGCCTCTCATTAGGAGGAATGTCCTGAGCACAGATACATACATTCTGTATTGTATAATGCACAAGTACAGCCCTATATTTCCCTGTATGTTTTGCTGAAATGATTTGAATTAAGAGATTTAGAGCAGCAGATCATTGCTATAAATTGCTATGTAAAATGGAACCACATGTGCAGTATACTTCAGGTCTTTAATTTGTTAGAGACTACATGTTTATTAGAATATGGTACAGTTAATATTCCCTACAGTCACCTTGAGAATGAAATACCCCTTTCACAAAGAAAATGAGTTGTATGGCAAGATAAGGTGGTTACCAGAATTCAGGAATGACAGAATCCAATTAATTTAACATGAATTAATGCAAGATCAAATTTATTACAGTTGGATGCAGTTTGTAATTGAAAGTTCCATTACAGCACGTTTTTACATGTTATCTCCTATCAGTAAGAGATCTCAAAAGAGTAAATCCTCTATTTTGAACAGCAGCAATGAGATTATTGTATCATAAATAACTCTTTCTTTACATGTTTGCTGTGAGGAACTTCAGGTCCCAAGAGCTCAGTTGTGCACAAAGGGCTGTGCTCTTGCTCTTTCTCACAAGGGGCCACGACTGAGCTTAAAGAGAAATCTGGGTTTCATCTTTGACTGCTTCGCCGGGCTACCCCTCCCTTGATACTTGTTCATCCCTTCTCCTATTTTCCACTCTTCTGGGTGATCACCCCTCTTTGTTTTTTGGGTGGGAGCGGTGAGATCAGCTCTCTAGTCAAATAAACCTTTCAACCTCCTAACTTCAAAATAAACACTTTTATTGTTGACAGTCCAAGCTCCTTAGGCAAAGCTTTAGGTCTCAAATCCAAAAGATACACTGTGTCCTTTTAATAATTTCATAGTGGAAACTCACTATTTGCCCATTCCTGTGGTGTTATGGAGGTTTTCAATGATTCTGGTTTAGGTTTCGGGATTAGGTGAAACCAGAGTGCCTTAAACCTCTTTAGAGGTTTGGGATTAGGTCTGTATCAGGCCTAATATAGCCTTTCTGTGCAAGGCTAAATTAAATGGCAGGAATATTTGTTGTGCACTGATTCACAGGTGTTTGGCAAAATACCAGAAAACATAAAGGAACCACTGGAAGAATCATGAAGGCAAAGCCATCGAAACATGAGTATTAGCTAAGTACTGAGGTATCACTTGCAACTGTGGGGTCTTTCAGACTGCTTTTAAGTGATTTTAAGCATGGATATCACTTTTATGTGTCTCTTTCACATGAATGCGAGTAAATTGAAGATCTGTTGTGCAAATGGATCGTGGATTTTATCTGGGTATTACATTCTGGCAATTTCTGCCCGTTTTATAGCAAATGTATATTAAAGTTCGTCAAACAGCTGATGTCACTGAAACTATTGTTTTATTGTACACATAAATTCTACTCCTTCTCTGGAGCATGCATTGGCCTGACAGAATGTGCTAGGTCACAAGGAGAAAAATGTAATAGATTTATGCCTACCATTAAAACACTGGCCTACCTGGCCCAGGAGGCAGAAGCATTCACCTTGCTGATGACCATGGACTAACTGGAGGAAGTAATTTCATTGTTTAGGCTGTCTACTGTGAGGCTTTTCAGCACTTTTCACTCACTTTGTCTCTGGTAGGGCTATTTCTCCTCTGTGTGCTCACTTCTGTGGTTTGTAATGCGGGCAAGGCCTGACTCCCTGGCCCTCCCCTGAGGTACTGTCTGAGCTGAGCAGATTTCATCAAGCAGAAGTGCAGCTCATTACTGCAGTATCAGGATCTCTGCAAACTGCAGCAGCTGGTTTGGCTGCATTTGTAGGGAAAAGCTGATGCCTGTTCAGCAAAGCCTGAGCCTGGCATCAAAAGAAGCCAGAGATGGGAAGGCAAAGCACAGTGCCCAATGGTTCAGTTCCTACAGCTGCCCAAAATCAGCCACTACCTGAGCATAACTATCTCCTCACACTAGAGTATTCCCCTTCACTGATTTTGTGCCTGTCAGCCTTTTACAGAAAAGGGTAGTTTGACTGCATTTATCTCCCTAAATTTTAGCTTTGCTTGTAGACTTGCCTGTATCTATAAAGTTAATTACATGTCAAGAATTGCAGGCCTTTTCTGGAGGGTTTTGCCATACCAACAATGAGTTCTCTTGCTGCAAGCTTTTTTTGTTGCATTCCTATGACAAGTGTTCTGATCAGCAGTGCATACAGCCAGGTCCTGTTTTCTCATGTCTGCTTGCAAAAGCAAAACAGAAATAATTAAATCAAGTTTAACAAGAGTATGTCCCCTCTAATCAGATGAGCTGTAAAATAAGAGGGAGGCTAACTAGAAGGATTTAATAATCTTAGAATCTGTAGAAAACATTATTTATGGCTTAAGAGCTACACAAGTCTTGAGCTTTAAATGTAAGTTCTTTCCTTCTTTAATGGTGCATGTAAGGAAGAGCAAGAGAGAAATGTTCCAGTCAAGGACAAAATCATAAAATAATGAGCAGAAGAAGAATGAACTGAAAGTATTAGGGGCCAGGGGAGGCTGAGTGGGAGTTTGTCTTCATACATGATTGATCTAAACTTGAAAAGGAAAAAAATAAAAGACTCCTCATCTTTAAACAAGATGGTTATTTGAGCATAAATAACAGTCTCATGTCAAATATGCTGCTATTTCCAATTCAGTCTTTTCACTACAAAACCACAACATTCTCAGCCCTAATCTCCTCAGATAAAACAATATGGCTGGTGGCTCTGAATCAGCACTTTGAAACCAACCTCTGAAAACAGCAACACGTTCAGGGTGAAGAGAAACGGAGGAGACAAAGAGCTGCTGTTCATAGATCTTTGCAAAGTGAGGCCCCATCTTGTTTGCTTGGAAACGTGCTCTAACACCCGAGATTTGTTTCTCTTTGGGTGGGAAGTCCATCTTAGCATGGCCAGCCTAAGGGACTGGGGCTATTGATGTATCTGGGAGTTTGGTCCCACACCAGGCTGAGCTGTCACTGAAATCTGCAGCAGTGAAATGCCAAAATCCTCCTGGATGCTTGAGCCTTGAGGTTGTGTGAGGAAGAGTATGGTGAGAACAAACAGCTGGGCTCTCTGTGCCAAAATGAGCACTTCTCCTTTCCCAACCCATTTGCTGCCACATGGTGATGTCCCCTCCCTTGTGCTGACCCTCTGAGCAGCATCAGGACTGATGCAAGATAGGAGCAAGGTGCCAGGAAAGGAGAGGGCCTGAGAGGGAGAGCAGTCACACTGGAAGAGACCTCCCCTGAGCAGTGGCACCGAAAGGAGCAGGGCAGCCAGGACACAAAGGTTTTCATCCAGAAAATGACATCTCACCTTAAGCAGGAAGCTCACTTCCCTCCACAGTCCACATAGGAACATCCCGTCCATCTTTTTTTCCTCATTCCACTGTTTCCTAACATAACAAACAACAAGCTTTGAAATCCAGAAATGCCATCCCATGGGAAGTGGGAGAAGACTTTGGTCTCAGCACAGACCCCCAGCTGTTCTCTGACTACAGGGACCTTGCACTGGTGGTGGGGGACATCCTATGGCAGCGAGACTTGGAGCAGGATCAAATGAGGAAACACTCATTTGGCATTTGCACTTTCGCGTGGGTTTTAGGGGCACTGTCTGTAACTCAGAAAAAGTCCTGATCTTTTTGAGCCCCTCTCAGGAAAAAAAAAAAAAAGGAAATAAACTGGGCATTGTTCTCCTCAAAGAGATCACTGTAAAATGGCCTTTGGACATGGTCTGGAGGCATCAACTGCACAACCTCCCCATCACTGCTACACTTCCAGCAAAGCTCCTGAGGCAGGGCTCAGATGAGAGATGTTGACAGGATGCCAAATCCCAACCCTCTGGAACTAGACAGAAAAGAGAACCAAATGGCAAACCTGTATCTGTGTCCAGCTGCAAAAGCCCAAGCTTCTGTTAAGTCTGAAAAAAACCTTTGATCCAAACATCCCCACTTTTTAGGGATTCCAAACTCGAGTGAAAACACAGCAGTTTCCCCCTAGCTTGAAACATAGCCTCACACCTTTGATTTCTGAGAGACAGATCATTTTTCTTGGGGTGAGGCACGTGGACAGCAACAGATCCCTCATGTCTGGTTCAGACAGACCAACCAAAAGGCTTAAGTGGACACACACAGAACCAGCAGCATGTGATGGGATTTAGTGCAAGGAAATCAAACTCTCTGCCCCACCTCCTGGGCTTATCCTTTAAAGACCAGTCCTGTGCTCACAGCTGGAGTTTATGTGAGTCCTGCCTTATTAATTAACTGAAGCCAGTGCCTTTTCCCCCTGAATTCCAACAGAAGCAATTAGAAAGCAGATACTTCATACATAACAGCTGGTTCATTTAACCCTCTGCTCATGCCATTGTCTCCCTTCCCCCAGCCAACTCACATCTCCCTTTTCCATCCTTTCATGTACTGGAGAGGGACAGTAAAATCAAGGTGGCAAAAGCAGGGGGAGCAGATAACCATTTTCTTAATAAAATCATCTAATGTAATGCTGAAAGCAGAGGACTATTGTTGAGGCCACAGTTCTGAGCAGGGAATCATAACATTCACCTACCAGATGGGAAAAAGAGCTTTGGCTGTCTACAGTGTCCTCCTTAAAAGGGGATCTGTATCAAAGTAGCAGCATATTTTCTTCACTGAAGGCTGTTGATGTCATTAGAGCAAGTCTCATTTTTATTTAAGACCAGAGTTAAGAGTCACATAAAATTGGCACAGGTGAAGGCACCAGGACCATTAAGTTGTGCAACGTGACTCTCTGGGAACTTTTTGAATGTTCATGCACCTCCAATTTATTTATGCTTGGGCAAGCCAGCCCCAGAGCTTCTCCTCCTTCCTTCTCAGTATAAATACAGCCTCGATCCTGCCATTAGGCCTGTAAAAAACCCATTCAATCCACTAAATTTGCCCCACACCCAAGACAGATCCAGTTACAGGAAGAGCAGTTCTGCCCCCCTCTGTAACACACATCGCTGGGAGATGCTATGGATGTAAAATTAAACCCCAACCAAAACCATCCACCATAACACTGAAAGTGAAATCTGCTCTTGCCAAACTACCTTAAGTGCACCTTCTGCTCCCAAGCAGGTACTCTAGAGGCTGAATCTTGATTTAAGGAAAGTAAAGCTGTTCAGAAGGAAACCAAGTTTAGAGGAATGGAGATTAATTTCCTTCTGTGAAACACTGAAGCAGGGAAGCAATTTCAGTGTATTTGAGGCAAAGGGGTGGCCAAGAGTCACAGTTCTTTTCTTAGCATGGCCAGCATTTTTTAAATGTAGAATTTATGGGGAAAATAGAGATCTGGTCCCACACAGGGCATCTGCTCATGGCATACAGGAATAATAACAATACAGGATTATAGAGGAATAATAAGAGTAGACAGCCAAAGTACCCAGTGCTGAGAGATTTTTCTGCCTGAAATCAGGCAGCATTATGATGACATTTTCAGTTATAATATGGGGAAGATTTAGGTCCAGCCATAAACTTCCCATTTCCTTCCTCAAAGAGGTAGCTATCGCAGAGGCTGCTGTTGCAGCCAGCCAGCCAGATGTTTGCCATCTTTATCACAAATTTTCATGTATCTTACAACACCTACATACTCTACAGCAGACTGATGATGCAGCTATCTAATACCTACATTACAGACATGGAGAACAAGTTAGGAGGGATTAAATTATCTGCCCAGCTTCCCACAAGACAACAGAGGTGTGGCTAGAAATCAAAACTCCAGGCTTCCAATTTTTGTTGTGTTATACTAATCTCTTTATATGCTTTGCTGGCCAAAAATCCCCCAAACCAACCACGTTTCTGTAACATGTTTGTTAGTTGAAGTATGGGTACTTCTAATCAAACAAGAAGATGAGCATATTTTAGAAACTGTTAGGTGATTAGTACGCTGGCCTCTCTTTTTTATCTCCTGGATCTTTTTAGAGGAAGAAAAATAAAAGGGAAGGGCATCCTTTTCTAAATGCAAAGGCATCAGTTAATGAGAGTAGATATTGTATTTTATATTTTGGCAGTTACTGGTAAACACTATTATTAAAGCTATAATAAGATCAGCAAATCTATGAAATATTAGCGATGTCTGAGCACAAAGCAGAGTCCCCATCTCTTTAGTTAAAATTACAAAATGATTAACAGCCCAATTAAAAACATTTTTGTTTTTGACATGATAAATTATACTTTATCTACCTATCTGTGGATATAATTGATTATTTTATCCGTTTGCTGTTGGCTGTCATTAAAAAAGACAGATACCATGGCTTTCTGGCCTCTCTCCTGCTGAGAGAAAGAACAAATCCTGCTATTAACGACAGACAGGATCATTATGAAAAAATTCCATTTGCCACTAGGCAACATAGCCGAGTTCCAGTAATTATTGTATTAGTCAAGCCGTTGAGAAGTTCCATAAAATTGAGAGAGTTTTTAAGGAGCATCCAACATTATTTGGCAACTTTTGTGATGTAACAATTAAAACCATGCTCCAGGCCCCAAAATGTGCAGGAGATTGCCAAAATCAGATAAAACCCTAGAGGGCCCCTGACTTGCAAAGGAAAAAAAAAAGAAAAAAAAATCAAACTGTTTACTTTTAGGATCAGACATTCATCAAGGTTTGGCTTTTGTTTCAGCTGGTGTCAGATAGTAACAGCACCACGTTTTCAGTTGGCTTCTAACAAAACTCTGCACTGTTCAATGTCAGGTCCCAGGGCTGACACTGGGCTATTCTCAGGAGAGGGAATTCTCATGGACCTGATGCTACCAGCTTTGCTTGGCAGGTCAGATACCTGGGGGCACTCAGCAGTACCTTCTGGAGTGAATCACATCTGTAATCCACCAGTAGCATCAGGGAATCACTGGGGAGAAGTGCATGATACTCCTGCCTCTCACATCTAGGAGCTCAGCCAGGCAACACCCCAAATTGTCAGGGCTGCAGGGGATAAAGCAGGAGTCTCCTGTCTATGTACCCCATTAACATGTCAAGGAACTGATAAAAAAATTAAAATCACACTTTAAAACTGCTAAGAGGAATTGCTACTGAACAAAACTTGTAGCCAAGTTTATCATTTACCTACTTCTCTGCTGGCTGGTGTTAAGGAATAATGATGTACAGTACCAAAAATGAAGGTACAGAATCAGGCTTCTGCAGTGGAAAGTGAAGTTGCAAAATCTAGACTTGGTTTCGCTTAATGAAGACTACAGGAAGCACTTCAAGAGCACATCTGTTTGCAAAGGAGTTTCTCCATTCCCAGAATAACATGCCTGGGTCAGAAAGTTTCAATGTTTTAAAAGAGCTGTGATGGCAGTAGCAGTTTCCATGGCAGTCAGAGGGAGCTGGGGTCTGAACACAGGATACTGCTGCTCTCACCAGGGAACAGCAGTAGGACAGGGTTTAGCACCAGCATCTGCCAGTCTCCACCTGGAACATGCTGTACCAGGCAGGACAGATAAAAAGATACACTGGAGCCTGCCATGATATGGCCTTTCATCACACAGCTCTGGGACTGGAGATGGCTGCCAACTGCTAGGGCCTGCTGACCTATTTAATAAAAAAAGATCAAACCTACAACCCTTAGCACTCGTGCCTTTTATCTGATGTAAATGGGAACAGTGGCACAGCACTACAGGCCATGGGCAGCCCCTGAACCATAATGCTGCACTGCCAAGGCAAAGGCAGAGGCTCAGACTTGTGGAGAGAGGGTGTGTGAAAGAAAAGCTGCTCCTCTCTCCCAGCTCTGAAACTGATCTTGCTGCTCTGCAAGGCAAGCATGCCTGAGTCCTAATAAGCTCAGGAATCAGCAAATGCTGGAAGCTACTGCCACATTTTCCAGCACATTTAACCTCTGGTTTGGGTCTGGCAAATGCTAGGGTGTGGTGAGATGTGCTGCTATAGAAGTATAAAACCCTGAATAACTACTAGCTGCTTTTGGGAGACAGCATGGCCTTGGAGTTTTCTTCAGCAGAACTAAAGTGTATATTGTAGTATTCAATTTTCTTGCATTTAGAGCTGTCATCTAATGTGAAGCATCCTAGGTCAGCTCAAGAACTTTGGTCAGTAGCTGTCAGTGTGGAAAATCAATTCTTATTCTTGATTTTATGAGTAGATTCTGCCAAATCTTCAACATCTTAGAGTAGTGCCAGATAAAGACCTAGCAAGTTTTAAAATTATGTTATTAGCATTAAAACTTTTATTATTAAAAGAGTTATGACATACATGTGTGAGATTGTGAGATCCATCTAAACTTAAAAAATAATTTCAAAAAATACATTCCTAATTTTTTTTGTTAGTCCCTCTGTCTTATAGCTCATCAGAGCCATGAGTGAGGAAAATGCAAATCCCAGTACACAGTAAATGGAACTAACTCAGTGATGAAAAAGGGAGAGTGGAATGGATTGACAGTGCACTGTTTGGGGGTATTGCTGAGACCAAGATGAACCTACTGAAAAAATGATAACTTTATATTGAAATTGTGGGACTTTCGATCAAGGGCTACAAAGAATGTTAAACTCCCTGATCCAGGCAGCTCTCCTCGGACCACTGTATTTTCTCTGTGGGCTGCAACAACAAGCCTGAACAATTCAACTTGTTTCCACCCCAGCCTGGCTGTTCAGGCTCTAAGTTTGTAGGTGTTTGCATCTCCCTCCATTGTGTCAGCTGGCTGGTGTTACTCTTCAGAAGGATGCCAGATGGTACTTTAGCCAACCTGATTTCCAGATAACTGGTGTTTGTCAATACCTCTTTAATTAAAATAAAAATATATGTAAAGGACAAGTTTGTCATCTGCTAACACATGCCATGATTGTCTCTCAATTAGCATGCAGCAGACAGAGTTGCAGACTTCTCTTCCACACCACCAGTATCCAGAAGGAAAAAAATCAGTCCATCTGCAAAAGTGATCAGACCCTCGTGCTTCACGGCATAAATTCCCATTTACAGGATCCAGTGCCCTCTGCTGAGGGGAACCAAACCAAGCATTAACGTGTCCCAGGCCCACAAAGGGACTGTTCAGGTAGAGCAGCATGGAGCAGAACAGTTGGAAGGTCACCTCTGTGCCCACCCCTTGTCCCATCTGCCACCAGTGCTTCCAGGTCACTGTAAAGCAACACATGGAAAATATTGGGGAGCTTGCAAAAAAGAGGAACATGTCCCTTTCTGGAAAGGGAAATCCATGTGGACATATGGTAGTTGTGAAAGAAGCTGGACTAGCAACCTTGGCAGGCTGGAGCTGAACAGAAATGTTGCTGCTTTGCCTTGATCTATATTTACAATAAACTCCTGGGCTCCAGCTCAGTGTTTTATCTGGGAGCAGCCGCCGGCGTTCCTGCGCCCGTGTTCCGTCTCATTGCTGCACTGACATATTTACACGCGGGCCGGGGCCCGGGCAGCTGTGAATAAGGGGCCATATATCAAGAGAGGAAAAAGGGATGCAAAGATGAATTTTATGGAATATTTTCCATTTTTCTTTGACTTGGTTGTGCGTTTTGCTACGGCCCATTGGGCACTCACTCAGCACTTGGACACTTTGCTCCGTGCAGTCTCGCCTCTATTTCTAATTGTGTCTGCGTGCCAAGCCTAGCCCAGTACCTGAGGCAGCCTGCAGGGAAATGGAGGTTGTAAGAAAAGGTGATGGGTGGGAGGGAAATTTCCTGCCCTTCAGTGGCATATACCACGGGAAAGAAAATCATGTCTTGTAAGCCACCAGTCTTTTCCGAGTGCTGCAGGACACCTCTTACATTAGAGTGCCATAGTGAGAGGAAATATTTCCACTAATTTGTGAGAGAAAATAATCAAGTGCCTTTTGCAGTTTCAAGAGGTTGTATAATCTTTGATTTCTTCTCTGGGCAATGAAAAGGGTTAATTCCTCACAGTGTTGACTTAATCCTTTCCTTTTTCCCAGTGGCTGACTAATAAGTTAGATGTGTTGACTCTGTTTATAAAGACAAGCTTTGGACATAATATTAATGATATTGTGTGTGCAGTAACATTAGAAAACAAACACAGAGGCACCTGGGGAGTCTGAAGGCATCTTCTGGCCTTTCTGGGCTGACAGCACAGAGCGGCCCTCCAACATTTCCATGTGGAAAAACACTATCTAGCACAAGACAGTTTACTTTGAGTGACCCTCTTGCCTTTCAAACAGTGAGAAGTCAGGACTGTTACAAGGCTGAAAACCTGTTTTATAAGAACAGGCCATTCCTCAACCAGCTGAAGTAGAGGAAAAAAAGGGATTCCAGAGAAACAACTGGAAATGGAAACTGGACATTTGAATGGAATAACGGCTGGTGCCTACTCTGGCACTGACATCCTAACAAAGGGTGTAAAAGTTTTTTCCCTTTAAAAAAGTTTTTGCAAGGCAGAGATGAGAAGAGAGCATTGTTTGTTTATTCATTTGTCTTAGAGGCCCATGAGCACAAAGAAGTCACTGCCAAGTACTTATCCAAGGCTCAGGTTCATCCCACTGGGAACTTTATGCTCCCTTGATAGCCCATGTGAGAGCCAAACCAGCACGTGGAAGTGCTTATTTCCCTCTATTATCTATTTAGGAGGTTTAGGGAGTGAAGCAGAATTCCTGTTCTGTCACCATGGTATGGTCTGAAAGCCTCATTGGTCACCTGGAGCTCAGCACAGATGTGTACAAGGCCTCACCTCAGAGGTTTGTCAGGCTTTGTGCAGGTGTCCTATCCTGAGTGCCACAATGCAGGCAGAATAAACTACATGTCCTACTGCTGATGAGCCATAGAATTTTTCTGGTACAGCTGTATTTAAATGGAGCTAAATCTAGGTAATCTTACCCTTGGATTAAGAGCCATCAGTTCCCAGGAAGAGATCTGCTCCACTGAGTAAAATGTCTGTCAGCACTGCTGAAGAACCTTCTCAGATGGTTCTTTGGAACTCTCTTCTCTGGCTGGTTTTGTTACCTGAACTCAAGCAGCTGAAGTTGCACTGGGAAGGAGCACCTGAGGTCATCAAATTCAGAGCGCAGCAGGAGCCTGGCAAGGATAAAAAGACAGGCACTGCTTTAAGCTCGGACATGGGGATCATTTAGTGACTCACCCAAGATCACACAGATGGTGCTTATACCAAGAATTAGACCCACCAAGCCATCCAACACCTCTGGATTACTCATTGAGGATTACAGTCCATTTAGGAGTCTATTTTAATATATAAATGTAGGATATGGAGCTATGATGGAATGGTAAATTAAATACTGAGAAGTCCGTCACATCTCTGTTCAAAGCAGGCTAACATTTCATGTAAGGAATTACATGCTTCAGACAGTTGCAATCATCTTCTGCAGAAATAATTTAGGCTTACTTCATCTGTTGTATTCTGATTTAAATTTTTATTGGAAATATAAATACCTATGTCGGTCACCAAACCAAATAAAACAAACATATTGAGTAGGGTCTATTATAGACTAATATGGAAACAAATAATCTGCAAGTCTGGTTTTATTTATAAGCTTATTTGAGTTTTTACTCTAGGCTCATATTAATCGGGTTTGTGGTTTCCACATCTGTACTGCTGATGCCCAGTGCAGACAGCATGCCAAGTCAGACCTGGGCATCCTCCAAACTCTAAATGGAAAACAGATGCCTCAACTCCAGCTACCTCAAGACAAGCAGGGCAAGTAACCTACCAAGTAACCACAGCGGGTGCAGCAGGCAGAGCAAAGCTCTGGGGAGCTCTCTGAGGTGCCTGCTTGCAAGTTTCTTGCTTCTGACTTGCTCCAGGGGCAGCCAGACTGCCGCCTGTATTGTATTTGCTCTCTCTGATGATCAAGAGATACCAATTCCCTTCACAGCCTCCCTTTCCTCAAGCTGTAGCTAGGAATTCCCAGACTGGACCAGTTAGTTCACAGTGTCAGCCAGTAATACATATTCTAGAGGAAGATGGAAGAACTCCTGCAGATGGTGGTAATGCAGGATGAATTCTTTCCAGAACCCTTGATTATTTTTAATATTTATAAGAAGCATTTTAAATGTTCCCAAAAGCCATAAATATATATAAAAAAATGCCCATGCCCCTTGTCAAGCCAAAATGGATCCAGCTGTTCTGCGGTGCTGGTCTCTGATTGCGGAGAATCCCTGTATTAATGAAAGATGTATAAAGGGAATCCCAAACTGGAAATATGATCTCTGCTCAAAACTGTTCAACTATTGAAGAATATTTCATGAAAGTACATCAACACAAAGCTGATTCTCAACATGGCTGAGATCCAGTCCTGAGAACCCATCTCCATGAGGGCATCTATACTGCTTGCAGATATTTTTCAGAGCAAGTTGCTTCCAGACAATCTTTGCTTTGTGCTGGTACATGGCCAGAGTTTTGTGCCAGTGTAGCTGCATCATTGCAAACCCATTCCCTATGGCTCAAGAGAACCTCAGTGCAGTAGGAATGCCAGAGCTGCTTCCTCCCTAAGCACAGGAGGGAGGCCAGGATGAGAACTGGAGCAAAATCACATACAAGACAGTAATGATAAAAAAAGAAGCAGTATTGCTGGTGTAAACACTAAAAATTTGGCAGAGGCATTCAGGTTTATTCCTTGTGTACCCTGAGATGGCCATCCAGCAGCCTCTGCCACCTGTAGCAATTATCTCTTTCCTGACAATTTTGACTAAGGGATGCATTCCATCATGTGCCCTAAAATATGTTTTTCCAAGTCACTCTAGCATCTGTGTGTTATTCATACAGCAAAGCCAAAATCTGTTTTAAGAATTCAGAGCAGGAAAAGGGCGATATTGGGGAGGGGATAAAAAATTAACACCACCTCAGTGCCCCACCCATGTGGAAGGGAATCACTGTCATCCATCATCATCCTCCTCAGAGAACTGCTTTGCCCCCAACACAGCTGCTCCATTGACTCCCAGGCAGAGGCAATTCTTAGGAATCTGAGATGGCAAAAGCTCAGTGTCTGATAGCAGAGGGGCAGATCTGTCAGCAGCACAGAAGGCAGCCATTCCTTGTCGCTGGAGAAAAAGAAGATGCAATTAACAATTAGCTTTGGTAAGAGAAGATAAAACTCTTAAAACAGTTTCTACTGCAGCAAATCAAGTCACAGACTTAGGAGTTAATGGTTCAAAGTCTTGGTTCTTGATTTCCTAGATACACTAGAAGATGAAAGAGAGAGTGAATTTCTTCTGCCATTTCATTCTGTCTGGCTAAGAATTGGGGCTCAGCCATGGAAAAGGGCCAACCTTGCAAGAGTTACAGGAAATGAGAATAGCTTTGCAGCATTTCCAAGCAAATTCAGCACACCTTCAGATTTGTATTTTCGGTACAAAACTCAGGCTTCTCACCCCAGAAAACAAAATCGAGGCTTTTCAGTAGTTGTTGCATTACTCATTTCCAGGAGAGACTAGATTCACATGATTCAGATTATCTGGAGATGTGCAAGGAATATGATCAACTTACACATGGATAAAAGCAGTGTTTCTGGTGCAAAGTCAGGTATCTTCCTCTCTCTAAGACATCTTGTGTGTAGATTAATTCAGACTCTCAAATGACATTAAAGAACCTTGTTCTAATATTTCACAGTCCACAGGTGCATGAGACCAAATCCAGCACAGCCTACAGGCCTAGCTCAACATCCTGTACAGCACTGCCAGCCATTCTCTCTTCCCTCCTTCCCAATCACTTTGGTTCTTTGTGCCCTACAAAAATCTCCTCTTCTAGTCTTTCTTTTTTTTTTTCTCCTTTGTCCATAGCACACTACAAATTATTTGCGGTTGCAATGATTAATTTCACAAGTCACACCTAATTTGACCCTAATAACTTTGCCTGAAAAAGGGACAATTCCCAGTTGATCCAGACTTATCACCCCATGAGCACAATAAAAAGGCAGAGCTGGTTATCAACTGGGAGATGCCCATTAGTATTTTTCCAGGCACTGTCGGGAGGTCCCTTATCAAGTGGGGCGAGAGCTGGCGTGTACTCCAGGCATGCAGGGGGAGGCAGATTGCTTTCAGCCTGCAAGGCCACACAATATGGGAAGTGGTGGCTTGAAAGAGGAGTGGAAGAATGACAGATGGTTTGTGCCTGTGCGTTTCTTTAGAGGACACTGGGCTCCCGCCATGGGAACGGCGTGGACAGTAAAGGCAGCGACTTGATGTGAAGAGTGACAAAGCAAGTCAGCCACGGATGGCCCGTGGGAGGCCAGAGGAAATGCACCATTAGTCAAAGTTGGAGGAAAAATAAAATGCGATGACAACTGGGCCATTCATGTGCTTCCCCTTCAAGGACTGACCAGACCCTTCACAACTCAAAAGACTCAAGTATCAGCTTCTTTTTCTCTTCAGCCAGGCTAATGTGCACTGGCAGAGTCTGAGGAACTCCCTTGTCACTTACATTAATTCTTATCTTGTTGTTCTTGGCTACACTTCACTGAAGTACAGTGAGGGAGAGTATTTCAATCAATAATGTAGATCCAAGGGGGCACCCCCCTCTGCTGTTCCTAGGGATCAACATAATAGCTTAAAGCAAATGTTCACCCAACTTGTGAACTTGGGAAATATTAGGACTTCCAGAATTAGAGCATAAGACAATGAGGTGGCCTCGGATGTTTAAGCCCACACGTGAGCAATCTCATCACTGCAGGGCAGCTTTTTGCACTTTGAGAGTTTGCTACTCAATAGAAAAACTGCAAGACCTCAGAGTTCTCTCTCAGTAACCTCAGTGACAAAAAAGGCAGCCTTGCATTTCACAAGCAAATTTCATCAGATATTCCACTTTGCCACTGTCATGGGAACCCTGAGGCACTGCTGTCACAGCTTGTGAATCTGATGCATTTTGTCACTAAGGAAAGATGATGGCCTTCAGAAGGTCCAGTTGTAAACACTCACAAATGGGTGATCTCTCATTCTTCAAGGAGGACAATATCACAGCTATGAACATGACTTGCTTAGAATTGCCTCCTCTGGAGCTATGGCCTTTCCAGATTTGGAAAGTACAGAGGAGTTAAAGGAAGATGCAAGCAGAAAATCCTTAAATGCTCTCTTATGAATACATTGGATTCTTACCCCATCAAAAGGGACTTCACTTATTAACATTTAAATAGGGCTAAAAGTAGCTAAATAAAATAGAATAAGCCTCTTGCAAAAAGGTGAACAAGAAAAATTCAAGGATAACAATTAAATACTTAATTAAGAGAACTGAAGTCCTGACCTGAAGCTCCTAGAAACTCTGGATATATGTAGAATGAACAAGGACAGAAATGCAAGCAAAGTCTGAAGTGCCAAGAGAACCCTCCTTATTGTCCTGTGTTTGAAATATGTCTAAGAAATAAACTCAATGAAAAACAAAGAGGCAAAAAAATCAAAAGCTGCTGCCATGATTTAATTAGATCTTGGTGTGGTGTAAATTAAATGAATTTAAAAAATCCTTTGACAATCTAAGAGCCATTTCTTAAGTCTTCAAAGCAGCCTGTGTTCTTTAAATTAATTCCTGTCAGGTGGTTAGTAATTTCTGCTTTCTACATTACAGGAGTCATTCACGTAAGACACCCAAACTGAAGAGTGCTATCAGTGTGAACACCCAAACTGTTGTGCCTAACAACATCTTCCCAATTATCCAGGAGTCTATTGCCAGCAGAACATTACTTGACTCCATTTCTCTAAGGAAAATGCTTGTGTTTCCTGATGTTCTCAGCTGTGTTTGTACAACTTGCCTTTGTGTGAAGTTGAAAATTAATGCATTTCCTCTTGATCCTTTGAGAGAGAGGAAAAAAAGGAAGATTATCAAGATTAAATAAAAATGCCAAAGCTCAATCCTTTGTCCCCGTTGAACAAAGGTGTTTAAATAAAGATTTCTGAGCTCTACCTCCTGCATAAAGCTAAAAGTTGCTTTCTAACCTGTTGCTTTGACACAGTGTGAACAGAATATTGGTTGGCTGCATTACAGCTCATTCACACATTAGAAAAAGATAAAACAAGCTTTCAATTTTAACTGTTTTGTTGGGAGTACACCATGGAAAAAATGCATTTGGGCCTTTCCTCACAGGGAGCCAGCAAAGAAGGGAACATTTATTTATTTTCTCCATTTTTGTTTAAAACCTAAAGCCCGTCTTTTTCCACAGTTTTCTTTCCTGTGATATTTTATTTTACTGGAGTTACATAATATTCTAATAGACAAGGACTAAAAAGGTATCTATAGCTTAGATTTGTTTGAGTTACGTTACCACCTAGCTAACTCCTTGCAGAGCCTTGGGAAAAGGAGTCTCCTTGTGAAAGATTTAAGAAGAGGCATCTTGGTCTTTGGCTTTATGCTGAAACAAGGAATAACAAGTCTGATTCCTATATTGCTTTAAAGTAATAGAAAAGAGGACAGAAAAACCCATCAGTCTTTCTGGTCTTTGTATGATCTGAAAGAAAACAGGGCAGGAGGTGCAGTAAGGGTATAGTTAATCTTCCATGGAGTATAAAGGCTTTTCTAAAATAAATGTATTAATATATTAGACATACTCTACTACAAGCTGCTGAGACTTCTACCTGGAAAAACTTCCCCCCACCCCCTCCTTGGAGATGCTGGTTCTGACAGGCTGCAACTCCCAATATCTCTACCCAGCTAACAATGCACAGCACCTTGTTCAAACAAGACTGGTCTTCATTTCACACTCCTCCCCCAGGGAATATCCACTTTTCTCTTCATACTACATCTTTCTGACTGATGCAATCAGATTCTGGAAATCTGCCTTATTAGTTTATATTCCAGCTTCTTAGGGAATGATGTTAATTTTCCATTGTAGGACCAGAAAATTTTAGATGTGCTAGATCTTGTCTCTAAGAAACAACAGAAAAAGTGGCACACACAGTACCATGCTCAGAAATGGACTACAGTGAACAGCATTCTTTGCACAGAAAGTCTGGGGGTTCCGAAAACCCCCACTCTCCTCAGTCCAACAGTGCCTGAAGCGAGATATTTTACAATTACATTATGAATAAATAAATGTGCATTTTCTTACTTATTCACCTGAGATATTCTGCTTGATTCCTTCATCAGTTCACCATCATAACTGTTTTCTTCCTAGATCTGTGGTTTACTAAGCCTTTACACTGTGATGGCCGAAGAGTTCCATTATATCCATTAAAAACTAGATAATTTTCCTTTGTTTCCCACAGCAAATAGGATCCCATTCGTGTCCCAAACAGAATGTCAGTAGTTGGAATGATGTTTTCTTAAGATGCATATAAGATTAAAGACTGAAATCAGATGCAGTGTTGCCAAAGCCTTTGTAATATACATGTTTTTCATGGCAAGATGATTGACAAGAATTGCAGTAAGGTGCTGAAGGGGATATTTCACCTGGCCCATCAAAATTCAATGTAGAGGATTAGAACTAAGAAGAGCTGACAATATTGACTTTGAGTACCACAACGGAAACATAATTAGCTCTTTGACATGTAGTGGACAGAAATATTCAATTTTTAAAAAAATCAGTTAGAGTAATTAAGCCTATCTGTTGCATGCTGCCCTGGGAAAAAAAAAAAAAAACAAAGAGAAGAAAAAAGGTCTGCTCTGCTGTTTCCTCTTTTCCCAGTAAAATCCAAGTTTGGCACTAGAATAAATGCATACAAACCCAGCCTTTCTGCTGGAAGAACATCAGGAAAACTTTGTGTATTAAAGTAAAAAACCTTTCTTAAAAGAGAGCACACAGATCTGAAAGAATGAAAAAGTCAATGAATTTTATACATTTACGTATTGCGAGTTTAGGTATTGCAAAACAAACTGTCTGCACTGTGCTTATTAAAGGCATATTTCATTGCCTAATCATAGATGTCTATTGTACCTTTTATGTTTTGAATCATAATTGCAGCCTGTTCCCCAACTGCAATAACGAAAGACATTTTGGCATATGCTTATATTGATTCCCCCTTAACAAAGCACTTAAGACAAATACTTGCATCCCACTGAAATTAATGGCCAGCCTTAACTTTGAGTACACTGATGTCACTGGCATTTATACAAATGGCCATTTATATGGGCACAAAATTGCCTACATGAGGCTCTGAAGAGAACTCTTCAAACTCAAAAGTCCTTACAATACTCAACTGCTTTGGTCAGAAACACTGTGGCATCCATGGGTTTTATGTTTTTATCAGAATAACTGTGCTAGCAAAAGAAGAAAAAAAAAAAAGAAAAAAAAAAGAAAAAAAAAAAGAAAAGTATCTGTTGTACGGAAATATCTTTTCCAGCTCCTGGTCTAGAATAATCTAAACTGTAGAAACAATTTTCAGTAGATGTAACAAAATACAGTACATGCAGAAATGGGAAAAGGCAAAACTTTACTGTACACACCTTGAGAACAAGCTGTCATTAGGTGTAATATAGATAATGCACTAAATTCTATTCCCAAATTATTTTGTCTGTATGCTTGCCTGTTATTCTTTTTGCTTTGGGATTAAGTGGTATATGAAAATAAGCAAGAAATAATCAAGAATTGTGCTTACCTTATTCCTTTTTTTAGCCACTGTTACTAGCTATCCTAATTAGTTAGAACCTGCAGTGAAATATTTCAGGAAATTAAAACAAATTAAAAATGCAGAAATAGAAATGCCTTTACATCACATAAAGTCAATATTCATTCTCAGCATCAAATCCAGGGCATATACTGAGGGAATAATAAATTAGCCTGTTTCAGAAGCTCAGGATCACCTGACTTAATGGGAACTTCTCATCAAAATCAGTGGACTTGAAGATATAAAAGAAAATTGAGATTAATTGAACAATGTACTCCCTTACTTTTTTTGACAGAGAAATTTCTCAGAGTTCTAAATATATTTTGGTAGTCATTTCTCTGTTAATTTTCTAATATTTTTACCTAGCAGTACCCACAGCTACTAATTAGCTTTGTAGCTATGCATTTTTTCCACTTTGTGTTTTAGTTTAAGCCCCAAAGTGAACAGCTTATGTAGAATACTGTAGCCCTGTATAATGCTCTGACTGCATTCAGAGGGAGTTTACTCTTGACAAGACTTCAAGAAGCATGTCAGCATGCAGGGACAATGAAAATACCTGTTAGACGTCATTAGCTGGAGTAAACAAGACAATATTTGAAAGCATACTTACTGAGTCTACAGGTTCTCTTAATTTAAATTTAAAATAAGAGGCCATCCAGCCTGGAAAAATCTCAATGGTTATTCAGTTTACACACAGATACAGAGAGGTATCAACATTTCCTTAATAAAAGGTCTCAGTCTGTCTACTTCTTCATTTCCTTAATACATACTTCAGCCAAGAGAGACAGCATTAAGATCGAAAAGAAAAAAAATCTATTGTAAGCAGAAATCATATGTACAAAATTAAGCAAGTGCAATCACACGTTTACTAGAAAAAAATATTCTTTATTCATTAATTAATTCACAACACAATAAATATTGGGAACACATGTAAGAGGGACCCAGCAAAGCTCAGACTTGTTTGCACCATAGTGTGGTTTGACAAACAAATCCTCATCAGCTGGCATCCTAAGAAGCCTGACTACATTTTTGGTATAGTTTCACATGCAATCAGTAAGTTGCAATGTACATCAATTGTTTCAATTTACATTAGTCAAGCTTTTAATAACGATTCTTAAGCACCATCCCTGGTGAATCCTTCAGGAAAAAAAGCACAATCACAATATTTGTCATTATTGTGTCTTGCTGTTGATTCTGACATCATTATGTAGGTGAGATTGTATGTTAGTTTTACTTCAGGGGGCAACGGCATTTCCCACTAAATGAGGAACAGGACTAGGCTGCTGTTGAAGAGATAGGAACAATTTCATGCAGGCCACTCTGCAATTCTAAGACCAACATAGTTCTGTTTCTTCTGAAAACCATGACATGCCTTAGTTTCACACTCTATATACACTGAGGACACATTTCCTTGAGATCTCTCTATTTGCTGTCCCAAATAATTTGAATGAAATTAACTCATCTTTATGATGAATGAAATTAACTCATCTTTCCACTTATTTGTCTGCTGGATGCATTTGGTAGGGCAGAGAAGAGAAGCAAATTTTACAGGGTTACACACCAATGCTTTCATTTTTGGGAAACAAAAGGAACTATAATAGGTAGTCACTGGAATGAAATCCTTGCATGCATAAACGTTACAGTTTTGCCAGAGGTGAGTTTTTTCTCACAGCAAAATCTCTGTTAGGCTGTATCTCCATATTTTGAAATAGTAAGTAAAACATTTCAAGAAACCCTAATTTACACTGCACTATTTTTTTGTAAACAGCTGAGGAAAATCTAGCAAGGATTTTGGGTGCATCATACTCATAAGGCCCTTTATTAAAGGAAACAAACTTCTGAATGTGCAGGTATGCACCTATTTATAAAGTTTTCATCATTTCTTCTAAAGGCAGCTTCAAAATTCAGGCATTGTTTCAACAACACTTCCAACCCAAATATTTCTTGTCAACTACAAACTCATAGATGACTTCACAGATGAAAAAAGGCATCAGCAGATCTGACAGGGAATGTCACTTGGAGTCCAACTGTATCACTTCTTTCTATTTTATGGACCAGAAACATGGACCAAAAAACCCAGGAAAATTTGCAGAGAAAACATTTAGGACTTTTTTGTTGTTGTTTAAGTTAAAAAAAATTTTGAAAATTTAATATTCTCACATCAATGAGAGTGTGATAAATGCTGTTAAATCCTATTTTACAAGGAAGTTTTGATCCCTTTTGTCTAATAGTTTCTCAGACACGTACAATTCTCATGGTAAAAATGTTTTCACACTTGATATGAACCAACCATTTGTCTCTGTTCCTGCAGCAGTGAAATACCAACCAAATTAAAATAGCAGATATATACATAAACATCAGACTATTCTTCAAAACTGCAACAAGTTTGGAACGAAAATAACCAATGCCACACATAAACACTGATATCAATTAACTGCAAAAAGGATATATTTTGTTTCACCTGAAGCTGGTCTCTTCCAGTGTGCACTATTCTGCTGTAAAACGTGCAAGAAACTGTGACTGTGCACATCAAAATATTGTAACTGCCACTGGGATTGACATTCAGTGCAGTTCGGTTTGTGTTTGCCTTTGTCAGGCTACCTCCTTAACAGGGTTCTGCACAAGAAGTTTCACTCAGATTTTTTTCCTCTCCTTCCACAGATGAGCCAGCACCTCCCCCTTCTGGAGAGCACGAAAATCAGCAGGAATTTACAACAGGGTAATGCTTTCTTACTCGGGCCAGTACACACACACAAAAAAAGAAAAAGTTGCAGATGATTATTTTCTATCTTTGCTCAGGGCAGGACCATTTCTTTTTTGGATCACTGCTTAATGTAGTTCCCTTCAATAATGTCTTTTTATTAAAGCCAGACGTAAGTCAGTTCAGATATAGTCTCCAGCTCATCAGTAAGAAAGTCTTAAAAACAAAGCAAGAAAATATGTCAGTGTCAGCCATATTTCTGCATTCTATAAAACAGAAAACGCTGCATAAGGTGGATTATTAGAGGGTTTTACTCTACTTGTCAGCTTAATATACACTGCTCAAGCAGTAATTTGTGAGATGGGTCCATTTAGTTTGGACTGAGCTGAATTAAAAATTTCAGGAGCAGGCAGAGGTGCCACCATAAAATCCAACTCTTCCTTTAGCACCTCTGAGATCATTCATTCTCAGCCCTCACCATAACACTGTGACCAGGCTGCTGCTGATTAATCCACTGTGATTCTTCCAGCAGCAGTACAGCTTCAGGTGATTTTCTATTAAATTCTTTTACATGTGACATTTTAAAGTAAAAAACCCAAAGATGACTGCTTACCCTTTGTTACCCTCTCCAGCAGCTTGTTTCCACCAGTGAATGCAGAGTCTCAGAGGTCAGTATTAGGATCAGTAATGAGCAATCCAAGCATGCAGGACAAAGCATCCCACCAAACTTCTAAGGGATCCCTGTCTGATTCCCAGCATCTGAGACTCTTCTGCTGGCAGTCTGTCATGCCAACAGGGAAACCTAAATGACAACTGCTTCATTTGTAGATGGCCTCAGATGTCACTGCCTTTAGTTATATTTACATATAAAATACTGTGGTTATTCCCTAGCTCCCAGCAACTGAAGAGCTTTAGGCACTTAAAAAGAGAGTTTTGTTGCAGCAGGACTACATTGGTTTTAGAACTGTGATAGTGCAAAATTTGTCTGTGAGAAAAAGCTCTCTACAAGGAGGACAAGAAAGATTCCTGTAACCTGAACCATGAAAGCTATTTCAACTTGAAGTGCCCCTTTTCTTTACAAATATGTTTTGTGCTTTTTTTCCTTCTTTCCAGGGATGGCATTTAACCTCAGCAGCCTGTGACTGTTGCATCCAGGCCAGAACGCTTTGTAATGTGCAGTTTGGTAACTTCTTCAGCACAGGTGGGATGAATGCCAACTGTCTTCATCATCTGAGGATACGTAGCACCACATCTACCAAAAAACAATAAAAAAATGACCCACAATGTCAGATGCTATTCACCTGAAGCAGCTAGAAGGCCCTAAAACATCAAAGTAATTCTGCTCTTGTCTATTTGATCAGGTAAAGGAGTTGCATTTGTTCTTCAAACAATGCTCTTATTTCTCAGGCACTTACACAACACGTAGACGCCCAGCTTCTCAACACTGAGGTCGGAAAGAATTGTCATAAGAGTTGAGACAGAGAGAATTAAGCAATTTACCCTAAGTCACAACTGAGCCTATGGCAAAAACATATGACAAAACTGCAACCTTCAGCTTTTCTTGTACATACATGTGTGTTTCACTAATTCCAGATGGAAAAAAATGCACACATACACACGGAGGAAGAAAATCTTAATTAGAACTGTTGGAAAGAATCTGCTGAAGGAAATAATACCAGAATATTCTTCCATGAACTTAAAATCTCTGGTGCTTACACTGAACATATCAATATTATAAGTGAGGGAAAAAAAAAGTCTCTTATTTGAAAAAACAAAACAAACAAGCAAACAAAATCCACCAAAACCCCCTTGTGCTACAATCCCACTTGCTTAATTCCCTTACTTGTCCAGTAACATTCTTAAGACTTGATGACTTTCTTTTGAACTGCTATTCCTGGCAGGCCATGCTGTAAGAATAGTTGAAATGGGCCTAAATTTATGGATTGTGTCAAGCTCTCTATGGAATAATGTTGTCTACCTCTACAAAATACAGGGAAGGAAGCCATAGATGTCTTCTGATATTTCCATTTACATCCAAAAAAGCACTGACAAGCAAGAGATCTTTGCTGACCACAGATGTTACAGGAGTGCTGGGTGGAGAGGGAAAATGAAAACCCATCCTTCGAAGAGGCTGAAGCAAGATCTAATATTTGACAAAGGATAAGAACAGCTTTTGCAGTGGGGAATCCACACTGAAAGCTCTGGATTTGTGAAATGCAACAGAAACCAATACAGGAATCTGACCTGCTGAAAACCTCTCACTGTGGCTAAAGTTTTCATTTCCCTCAAGCAAGGCAGAAAAGCACTCCAGTTTCATGTGCTTCCTTTTCAATGGTTATTTTGGATAAAACTTCAAAACAATGACATCCTAAAAAATGTAGTTTTAGAATCTATACCACTTGGCAATTAATGGACTACAAACACATGTTGAAAATGTGTACTGAGGGTACATTGCAATCAGTGATTTGCAAGATATTCCTCACATGATACTTGTGGTCTTGCCTTCTTAATCCTTTCTGCTTCTCATTTATAATAGTCACTCATAACTGCAGGACTAAAACTGCTGTAAAATGGTGATCAAATTTAGGAAAACGAGCTGACACCACAACTAGCGATGATTTATGATGTCCCAGGCTACTTTCTTTGAAGAGGGAGTTAAAAATTATAATTTTGTAATGTAAATATAGGAATCAACATTTCTGAAGATGTGAATTGGCAATAAGAAGGGGAAAGGAAAACACAAATAAGAAATAATTGTAGCATACAAAAAGCATAGCAAGAGTTTTCCATTTAACCAGAGAGGACTGAGAATCACTCCTTACTCCTTCAAATGGAGGACTTCTATACTAATATTTGAGCAAAATCTTAAACAAGATCAGATCACAAAGGATAAGTTTTTTATTGCAATTATCAGATCGCTTCAAACAAAAGTATCTCCCCTCTCCTATCATCCTATGCAAGTTTCTTTTTTACTATACTATATTTTGCTTATACCCCAGCAATATAGGAATTCATGCAAACCTTTCTGATCTTTTAAGAAGCCATGGCTGTGCAAATTTAAATATGAGATTAGGAAGGGAAATGCTTGGCAGGTGTAAAGAAAGGTTTTTCTGAAAAGCACAAATATATTTTTAAAGAAGTAACTTGAAAAACTGTATGGTGATTTCCTATTCTGTGCACAGAATGCAAAAGAAGCTACACTGAAAAATTAACATTAGTTAAGTTAATGCTTAAGTCTGTTTTTTTGCTTTTAACTATATCAAATCAACAGTGTATTTTCCTCAGTTGTTCCCTAACTATATCCACTATTACAGTAACTAAATCCAGTACATCCTAATGAAGAACTGCAGTATTTTTAGTGAAAATATGTGCAATACTTCATAAAAGTAACAAAAAGCATGCATTCTTTATAGTGTTGCCAAAACTAGGCAGCTATCTTTTATAATCTTACAATAACTTAAGAAGCAGGCTTTAGAAGCTAGAGACATTCTTTTGTACTTACTTGATTCCAAGAGCAAATCCTTGAATAACTTCGCCTGCATTTGGTCCAATGAAATGAAGGCCAAGTATTCGTTGCTCCCTCTCTCGTAAGCACACCATCTGAAAATAATACATCACAAAAAGATCTTTTCTTAGAACACTTAAAGATAAGGCATGAAGATGAATTAAATGAAACTGGAGTGCCTCAAGATCCTAGTTCAGCTGTTTATTTCCAGTGTGCCAAAAACTTATGCACTTGCTTGAAGTCTTACTGACTTCAATAGGTCTTACTCTTACTGTCCTTAAGCACTTTCCTGAATTGAAGCTTTATTAGTGTATTTCTTTCAGACTTGAGGGAGCCACTGACAACAATAATTTTGGGTGTTGAATACTTTGTTGTTTGCCATTTTGTATGAAATCCTGAAAGTATTTTCTGTAGTCTGGTGACCAGACCAGTGCTCTTTTCCATGGAGTGGCCACCTCAGCACTTCTCCAAGCCTGGGCAGTTGTTTTCATCAGCTGCATTTTCACAGATGACCACTACTGTTATTAGCTGCATTTTCACAGATGACCACTACCATTATTAGCTGCATTTTCACAGATGACCACTACCAGCTCCAGGATATTTTGTGCCTTTGTGACTCAGTCAGTAAACACTCAGAGCAGCATGTTTGGTGAGATACATTTACCACATGGGACACATAACCTAAAAAGGAGTCGAGCCTCAGGAGCAGCCAAAGATGAAGGTTAATAAGTATCTAGGAGAGCCTGAGTCATTGCACACTTAAATTTTATTAGAGAACTTAATGAAAACGTTTTAGTTCCTGTAAGGACACCATCTTTATAATTATGAAGAGAAAGTCAGTCTCTCCCTGCATCCTCCCATCAAGCATTAAATTATCACTAATCTACTAAGTTCTGCTATTCAGTAAAAGCTTAAATTCTTTCATCAGGAATGCCAGGAACAGCAGCAATCCTGATGTGGGACTTTAACTATTAAGGTGTTTTAAAGGAAAATTTCTTACAACACAGTTTGAAAGACTCAAGTTAAATATTTGTTTATATGTTTAAGAGTTTAGTAAGGATTATATTAAATATAATCCAGCAACTATTATGCTGTTACTACTTCACCCTTAAATATTTTACTCAGACATAATTCAAAGGGAATACATAAAATTTAATATCATCACCTTTGTCACGCTGGTACTTGGGACACTTAAGGCAAGCATTTACATAATTCAGAAGTGACAGAATACAGTCAGAAAAACTGATTGCAATTATTGACAATGGACATTCCTTACATAACAATATAATATTGTATAACACAATTGATGGACACATTTATGCAAAAAAGACTGTTCCCTGATGATGAGGAGAAAAGAAAGAAAACTATGGCATATTCTACCAACACTACACTTCATCTTATCTAAGATTCTCTGCTGTAGGAAAGAGCATGAAAAACCTTTCCAACACTGAAGCAACTGGGTTTTTGCAGAAGGACCTTTTCAGGTCTGGCACTCTGGTCCAAACCAGGAGCTTTTTTGTTTTCATAAGCAGAGACTGAATAGTTACTGCAGTTTCGTTATCCTTATGCTTAATTCTTGAAGGTATCATACTTTTGGCAATAGGTGTCAATATGAATATTACATGTAACCAGTTAAGAACTTTGCTGGGAGAAGTTGAGTTTGATCTCTGTAGAATCTGAAATATTTCTTAGGACCTTAAAAGCAGTTCAAAGATGTTATTCATCAGCAGAATGTCAGTTCTGAAAAATGCTAATATCTGTACAGCAATTTCAAGGTGTCTGTCACCAAGAAAATATCCACCTTGAGATTTTTTTTTTTTTTTTTTGCCAAACAGTGCTCTTTAAAGTTGGCTGCACCATATCCTGTTTTAAGTTAAAAGCAAGTTAAAAGCCCACAAAACTCACTTTCATATAGCATTGAGTTGCATCTCTTTCAGCCACTGTAAACTCTAAAGGTTTGTAATATGCATGGTATACCTGGCAGGAAAAACAATAACATTTTGTGTTAGAGAGTACTATTATGTCAAAACCTGGTATTTATTACTATAATAACTACTATTACTACATATTTATACCTTTGTACAAAAATTGATTTATTTATAACCTGTTGGTTATTTTAAAGAAAAAATATGGAAAGCACAGTAAGAGCTCAACACAAACCTTTTTCAGAGAATCATTAGATTAAAAACAAAACTGAAAAAACCCTCGCAAATAATGCTACTCAGAATAATGCACCAAATTAAAGGAAAAAACCTAGCATTTTTAAGCTTCTCCCGAAGTTTTTTTATTGAAAATAATGAAATCCAAGAATCTTTTCATATCTATAATAATGCATCCCACAACAAAATCCAAACTGTAATTTTTGCATTCTGAATAGTAAATTCTTATTTTCTCATTAATGATTTTCCCTGGGGCAAGTGAGTAAGAGTAACACAACAAATCTTTTCAAGGGTAACTTCTAGAAATTATTTAATGATGCTGCACAATGTAGCTTGCTAAAATGGCAGCTACACTTTAAAGCTGTCACACCCTATCAGTGATTTAAAGCCAAATAAGTAACAGCTCCTGTTGTGACCTGCTGCAATACTACTGAAGTTCTGAGCACTTCTGGAGACACCAACATCCTGCAAACACAGTATTTTGGGGACCACAAGTTTGACCTGATACAGCAGTGAAAATTCTGCCTTTCCACAAGGCAACTCTGACGCCATCTAGAAAAGGAAGAATGTTTTCAGACCTCAATATTATCTGATCCGTGACGTTGCACAGCTGATTCTTCTGACAGGCCAACACAACCATATTCCAGGGGAGTGAAGACTGTGGTGGGCACCTGCTCAGGAGGAAGCAGAAGGTGAACTGCAGTGAAGGTTACTGCTGAACCATGTGCAGCAGCTGCCTGGCAGACACTTGTGCACAAATGAGGGGTGCAGCTCGGGCACACGCCAACTTTGGCTGCTGTCAAAGCTGGACTCCAGGTGACAAAAAGGCAATTCCTTCAAAATTATTTAAGAGGAAAAAGCCAAAGATTGTTTTTAGTGAAAAAAGACATAACAACTCACGTTGTCATAGTCCATCAGCTCTGAAGACTGGCCAAAAAGACGTTGAGCCAGCAGTTTTCCTGCAGCTATTGCTGTGGGTGTTAATTCAGGACGGCCCTAAGAAGAGAGCACAAAGCTTTGTTTGAGCTTAGGGAGAAGCAGCATCCAAAGATTTCTCCTGGGACAATGGTCAGAGGAAGGCAAATTCATTGGAATTCCAGCTTGGTAGCCAGGGCTCCAAATAGAAAAAGCAATAATAATTTCTGTCCAAACGTGCTTTAAAGTCTGAGTTTACTATCTGTCTTAATGGAGGGAAAATATCACAAATATGTCAAATCTTTATATCTTATCATGTCACCTCTTGAAAAGCAGCACATATTCACATGCTGACTGTTCACTTCACCCCTTCTCTCCAAAGTAAGCCATGAGGAAATTTTTCAAAGCATCTTTTTAAAGCAAGAAGAGTCTACTTTAAAGCAACAGTGTTTTTATAACATCAGACCTTTTAAAAAAAATTGTCTGACACATTTTTCCAGAACACAGGCACAAAACCTAGCTATTTGTAGACACTATTACACTTCCTCTGTTGGTCCTGGACTGGAAAAGTGGAACACTCTTTTGCTAGCACTGTGACCTGAAGGGTGAGCTGGTCCTGGTCTTAGGCTCTGCTATTACAGAGGGGCTTGAAATAGATTGCTATTGGCAAATGCAAATTTCCTGCAAGTGAGAAATAAAACGACAGCAGGATATGACCAGAACGTGCTCCAGCTCAAGCCATGAGTCCTGGCTACTTTTTATATCCAAACAGGGCTGTATATGTGCCAGAGCCCTAATAATCTGAGAGCTGGCATAGCACCACTGGAGAATCAGAACTGCAGAGCTGGTTTTAAAGAACTTGAAACTTTTTGAAAATTGAAGCAAGGTATTTACAAGGGAATATTTTCAAGCCCCAGGAAGAACGGTCCATATAGGTTAATCAGACTGAACAAAATTCATAAAACTAATTTTAAAAAACCCCATTGGTTAAGAGTTCATCCAAAACATGCCATCAAAATGCTTGTCTGACATGAGAAAAGAAGTCACGAATTCCAAAGGAATGATGTGGAAATGTAAGAAAGCCGTAACTGAGAAACACTTCTGTGGCACAAGATGGAATGCTTTATAAAATGTGTGAAGTTTTGATTCATACACGTCCCATTTAGATACAACACTTGTCACACTCCTGCAAAGCCCTACTTGGAGTCATTCAATAAGCTCTCAAAACCAGTTCTCAGCAGAAAATAAAGTCAGGATTCCCCATCACATACATTCAAAGTTTTTCCACTTTTTTTCATGATCCTAAAGTTCTTTAGTATTTACTGCAATCCATTATTCTTTACCAGTTTATCTTTTTATATGTTGTTAGACAGACTCTGTACATGGTATTAGCTACCATTTTCTTCAGTACACAGACCATATTAATTATTAATGAATATGGCATATTAATAGGCATCTAGGCTTTTATCTCTACTAATAATCACTTAAAAGTTCAATTGCAAAAAACCGATCTGAAACGTTTTAGCTAACCTAATAACAGAAATCACAATTGTAATTGCTGATGAAGGCTAATTTATTTTTCCTCCACAGCTCATGACAAATCACAAAGCTGGAAGTCTATCCCTTTTTCCTTCTACCATTCATTAAGTCACAATTCCTCAAATCCAGCATCTTGACTTTCAAGACTCTAAATGTAATTTACCAGATGAAATTTGTTTTTTCTTACACATATTTGCCTGAAACATGCCTGCCAATCACTTCTGTAGCAGGAAATATATGTTGTTTTGGCATTCCAGAAATGAATAGAAGATTGGAACGAGAGATAAAATTGTGAAAGCACTGCCATGCATTCCATAAAACCCAACTAATTACTAAAACATCCATGCAGATAAAGCCCAATTCCTCATAAACAATGACTTAAAGACCTTCCCTGGTAAATATTTGAAATGAACATTCACTTTGCAGTCATGTGTAGAACTACTCTGCTGATAATTATGGATACGAATTGTTCATAGGAATCCTCCAATGGATTATACATTTAACCAAGATGGTCCTAAGAGAGTTTAAAAAGCTTTGAAGTGATGTGTATTTGTTCTAACACAACTCTTTCTGGTCTCATTTCTATTCAAAGCAACATACTGTACATTCCACTTTCTCTACACATCTTTGTTGTAACACCCTTTGAAATATGACAGATGTAGGGAGGCCTGACCATGTGATAAACCTCCTTCTGAGAAAATGTCTTTATAGTGTGTGCCATGCTTTTCAACAAGAACACTACAGGAGGAAGGATTTTAACAGAAAGTTTATATCAGCACTGAAAAAAAATAATTCAAACTAAAATTCCAGCTTGATCTTCCTGATCCTGATTACAGAAGATGAAAATGCTGAAACGCAATTTCACCTGCCAGTTGAAAACAGTATTTTGCCAAAACTCGAATAATGTTTTCTGAGGGTACACAAACTGACTGACATCTGGAAGATCTTTTTCCTCTTTTCTTCCAAATGAAATCTTGGGTAACATTAGGATTCCATTGGTCATACAGGGGTGCAACAAGACACCCATGTGCGCGCAGATTCCCGTTTGTACCGGCTGGGCAGGACTCCCAAATGAAAACACTTATTCTGAACAATCAGGAAACTCAGGTGCCCCCTCTCTCACTCCCCTTCCAGCCAGGACACTGAATTCAAACAAAAAAAAGCAGTTCTTGCTGTTTGGTAGCAAATCAGTGTTTATTCAGTGGGGAGTTGTAAAGGAGGGAGGAGAGCTTGGGAACTACTCACAAAATTTGAGCAAAAGCTCTTTATGGTAGCAAAGAAACTCGAACAGGGACAGAGCAGAGCACAGAGAAATCCTGAGCAGGAACACCAGAGGAAAAGATAATTTTTATAATGATTCTTAGGGATGATTGATGCTCACTCACAAAAAACAAGATTCCCCTTCCTGTGCTCTTTTGGTTGGTCACACCCAGAAAGTTCCACAACCAAGCTCTGCAGCTTTGTGGCTCTTAGCAGGATGCCCTTGATTCTTGTGTGTTACTTTGAGACATGTACCAACACAGAAATTTCTTTCAGTGCTGGTTCCCATGCCAATGAAATTTGTTATCTAAATTATTTCTGCTTTAAAAAAAGAGACTAATTTAAGTATTCAAATAAACTTCATTACTTAGCAAGTGGAATTACACAGGTCATATTGGGCTGGAGTCAGATAAGATACTGGCAGTATTTCTTTTTATCTCCAAACACTTGAAATGTATGAGTACTATATGATGGTCTCTTTAATTCCTTGCATTGAGCTAATACGCAGATAAAACTTAAGGGAATATTCTACAGAGCAGTGACTTAACTTTTTCATTTTTCCCCCAGTTGTACACTGGGCACAGCACAGAACTGTGCTGCTGTTTTTAACACTTATATTTAGAAGTGTGTATTGAACCACTCAGGTTCAAAAATCTGCGCCAATAATGACAAAAGCAGGAAAAGGAAATAAAAGTTTTAACAACAAAATGAAAATGACAAATAAATGAAGACGTGATTTCTTAGATCCAGGGTAGTAAAGAGGAGAGCATCCTGCCTCCAACTTTATATTTCTTATTTAACTAAATCCTCAAAGGGCAGAAGACAAAAAGCATCCAAAAGGAAATGCTCAAAATAACACTGCAGATTGGCAGCAAAATAAGCAACAGAATCTAGGCCCTGCCAGCATTGCCTCTAATAACTGCTTCTTGGATGAAATTAAAAGGAAAATTTTGGAAAGCAGAAGGCCAGCCAAGGCATTTTTATCAGGGATAAGCAGGTGTAGGAGGCTGTTGTGAGCAGAAAGTGGACTTTAGGAAGTATCCGAGAGCAAGCAGTGTCAAGTACAGAGGGAATATGAAATGAGAAGAAAGGAGAGGAACTCTACAAAATCCCAAAGCTCTGAGTGACTGGACAGGACAACAGGACAGAGAAGTTGTGTAGAGTAAGGGGAAAAAAAAAAAAAAGGAGAAATATTTGAGAAAGAAAGAGTTTAAACACAATTTAAAAGGAAATGGCAAGTCCACATGAAGATGGAGACAGACAGGAAGAAACACATGTCTACACAGAGGGAAGAGGTCAGGAGTGGTCAGCAGATTTATGAGATTTAAGTGTCCCTGGCAGCTCCAGAATCCAGTCAGAAATTTGCAGGGCTATTCCCAAGACATCATTTAATCCATTACACCTCTTCAGCAACTAAAAGCACCTGTAAGGTTTATATATTTGAGAGATCTTTAAAATACTTTCAACATAGAAGAATGAGAAATCTTTTAAACTTCTCTAAAATTATGCTATATATACTGTTTGGATATTGCTACAGTATTTAGCTTTACCAGCCTTGTAAAGCAGATGCCTGCACTATATGAAAAACAATCTTAATAGAAAGGCCACAATTCCGTGAAGTTCAGTAACAGGTGAGAGAACTCTGTATCTTGCAAAGCCCTGCATTGCTCTGTATTCTACGTATTGCCCAAATTTTCCAGGCACGGCAGGCAGATGATGACAATACCCTCCTGTAACTCTACAGTTCAGAATGCAAACAAACATTTTTAATGAAATCAACATATTTGAGGATGCCTGACTTACAGCAGACAATCTGAGCTCTTATGTAAAATGAAAATTGGCAGACTGAAAGTATTTAAGTGCACACTTATCATGACAAGACATTCCTGTAATTCTTATCAATAGCACTAGAATAAGACCACAGAATCTGGTTTTACCTCTCTAACAAGTAAATTATTTTGCTTAAGTTATAATGTTGCCTTCTTAAAACAAACAAACAAAAAACAAACAAAAAAGCCACACCCCTCATGTTTATTTAGCATAATCATTCACAAATCATGAACAAAAGTCAAATGTATTTAGTATTTTAGGCCATTACTTTTTCTTATTCTAGAGGAAATTGCTTTTGTCAGAAGCATTTTTCATCAGGGAGCTGAAAAGCTGCTTTGTGATTAGTCTCAATTAACACCCAAAATGCAGTCACAGAACTTGTCATGGTCATTCCCAGTAAATGTGCTCAGCTACAGAAGGTAAGAACTGCTTTCACTCAGCATTCGCAGGCAGTATGAAGTCATATGTCAAAAGTGCTAAAAACATTATTAGAAAGATAATAGGAGTGATAAAGACATCATTATTAGCCTCTGACCAGTGATGCATTCCCTGATAAACATCAGCAATAATCTCTCATGCTGAGATACTTCACAAGATCCCTGTGAAGGAAACTACTGACCCAGGTGGCTGGCATAAACACTCCAGCCCTGCCAAGGGAAAAAGTGCAAAACACTAAGATATACACTAGAGCATGACTACATCTGGGGACTAGTTATTAGTCAGGAACAAAGTTGGCTTCCTGTTATTGTAAAATAGTTTATGTAGACTCAGTACCTCTGTTATGTCTCCAATTGCATAAATGTGAGGAACAGAAGTAGCTTCACTGGCATCAACAATAATCTTTCCAGTTTCAGAATTAGTTTTCACTCCAGCTGCCTCCAAATTGAGAGTTTTGGTGTTAGGGGCTCGGCCTTAAGGGAAAAAAAAAAAGAAATTAAAGTAAAAGCTATTGGAAAACTTCAGCAGAGTTAATCTAAAAAGCTGACATCCTCCATTGTGGGTCTCCAAGAACTTTGTTCTATTTGATAGTCCAAGCAGAAATATGGGAAAACTTATACACAGAGAAAGCTGCAGGGGTGGAAAGTATGGATATGACGTTCTGTGGGAAAGGAGCTCCATCACTATTGCATTTGCTCAGACATCAGAGGGTTATCCTTTTGAAATATGGAGGACAACATCCACTGGAAAAAGCGCAAAAGCCACATGATTTCATATTTATTGAACATTCCAAATTCAGTTTCCTAATGTAGCATAAATATACATATAAAAACTAAGCAAGTTCTACACTGAAAATTTCCAATAAACATAAACCAAATGGCGCTCAATGCCAACCACGTGTTTTCTTTTTGAATAAAAATTACTAATAATGCTGTTCAAGGTTAAACATTCCTCAAGTCCCTGTTTCTCGTAATCTGAATACATTTATCTTAAAACATTTTAGTTCCCTCAGCTTAGATGAAAAATTTTATCAACTCTGCTCTCAAGTCCTAACTGCTGATTTAGCCATCTCAAGCTGTATTTGAGCTATTTCTGTAGAGTTTAGAAACATTTAAAATGTCTTTAAAAACAAATGAGGCAAATCCAACCAAGCCCAGATTTTATTACAGCTTCATATTCCAATCATATCAAATTATCTCATTTTTAAAAAATATATCTTTGTAGTGTTTTCTACATTGTTACCATGTAGATCACCAAAGTCTTAAGCTCAGCATTACACTGAGCTTTTTACAGAGTATCTAAGGAAGCAATTCCTACCCAGAAAATGGAATCTTAAATCCTATCCAACTTGTTTGAGAGTTAATAAGCACAGTGAAATTATGTGGTAGTCACAAAATTTTTAAGGCTACACAGGATCACACAGAAACAAAAAAATTACCTGAATATATCCAAATTAAGGAATTTTTTAAACAATGCATCTGTTTTAGAGGCTTTAAATGAATATGGGTATATCTACATGTACAGGTCTCATTTGTGTGAGGCATGATTTGCATTTGATGTTAATACAGAGCTATAGCAAAGCAAAACAAAAAAGGAAACGTGTTTCCATTATAAAAACAAGCTCTTTGATGTTAATGTAGGAAATTATTAAACAAAAGTAAAACCTGGGTTGTCAATACAGACCTAATTATATGTAAACATATGATTCAGTGCTTTATACATCTGCCATATAGCCAGGCCCCTCAAACAATGTCACATCTGAATGCCTCTGTAAAGACTTCTGTGTATTAATTTCATCTGGTGAAACCAACACTTCCTCTGGGAGCACTGACTGAAGCTGTCGGCACTTGGCTATCTGTCTGTCTTCCCTTCTGTTGTCCTCATGGGATGTTGATCTGCTGTTCCTTCTCTGCCCCCTGCTCCCCAGTCCTGATGCTATCAGGGCACAAAAATAATAAACCTCCAGGACCTTATCTTGGCTCGGATGTGAAACAACTTCCTACCGTTGTATTTCTTTGTGTATTGAGAGTAAAGCCTGGGTATTCTGCAAATGGACAACTAATGGGGTTTTCTAGTTTCCTCTTTTTCCTGCCAGGCAGAGCCAAGAGAAAACTTAGCACGCAACGGCAGGCACTGAAAGAGGAAAAAAAGAAAAACCATCAATAGAGTCGTTTAAAGACCTGTGACAACAACAGTTGAGTTTATCAAAGCTGCAGGATAACACTTAACCTTTCCATTGCAGTCTATTTTAACATATGTACAGCTTGGTATTAATAGCTAATAGTTACAAAAAAATGTGCTGCTTCTCATAGTGAAGTTTCTCTCTCAATTTTACTGCCTAACTATTATTTTTGAAGGCACAATCAATCAAAATTTTTAGACACTGAACTGAAACTTTATTGGCCTTTAGCCTCACACAGGTTCACCTCCATAAACAAGAATTATACTTACTGATCCTGCTTCATCTCAAATTCAGTAGCCTAGGCTCATGATTATACTACATGTCTTGGTAGGCTGTAGTGCCAAATTCAGCGAATTTTGATGTTTCCCAACATTCACTTACTATTATAAAATCAGTTCTCGCCATTTCTCAGTAGCAGTTTCATTTCATACCCATAACTCCTGACTTTTTCATATTTTCAAGTGCAAGAAAGCATGACTTCACACCTTATTTCTAAGATCCCAAATCCTACCAAGGCACACAAACCCACCCTTTGCCTAAAAACAGCACATGTGCTTTTAGTTTGAAGCTGTCCTGAAACTGCCAAAGAACAGGAGCGTGCAATTGTATAGGACACAAGATCAGATTTAGCTTTCATCCAAAACAGCAAAATATTATGCCAGACATCTAGAAGAAAGGTGCAACTCAAATCTGACCCTTAAAAAGGTTACCTGCCTCCTGCACTTCTAACATCACACCACCATCTCATCTTTCATAGACCCATACACTTACCACACAGCTGTGAAAACCACACAGAGTCCTGCTTTCAGTGCCAGCCCCCATTTGCTTTTAACTTTAAAAGAAAAAACAGCTTTTTGATCTGTTTTTGTAAACTCTAACAACGTGGCTTTCTAAGGGGGCTGCCAGTCAGGGGGCTCCACTGCAGGGAGTGACAGGGAGTGGCTGAAGCTCACATCACAGACACTGGCCAGGCTGTGTTGTGGTGTGGCATTTGTGTCCCATCACCTGCCCAGGGGCTCTGGTAATCACACCTGAACACAGAACAAGAGGAACAAGTATCAGACTGTGACCTTCAGCTGCAGGACCTTCAACAGTGGAGACTGAACCAGCTCAACCCAGAAGAAGCCAGAGGAATAGGCATCATCAGGTAAGCAGCAATGGTAAATGAGTGATAGCATATTCTTACATCCTGTACGATTTCCCTGGGTGATAAAAGTGCAGCTGACAGCAGAATTTTATAGTGGGTCTCCCAGATTTCTTACCACAGAAGCTGGACTGCCTGTTTGCCTCCCAGCATTTGAAAAATCCAAACTGGAGCCAACCACACATTTTATTGTACATGGCCACTGTGAGGATATTGCTGGGTGACAGGAGAGTTTTTCTGGAATAAAGCTCAAGCCCAATAGTCTTCTCAACTTCTTCCCTACACATTGGCACATCACCTTATAGCTTTATCCAATCTGACTTCAGTTTCACCTTAATCAAAATCTTGTCTGTGTTCCCAGTCTCAATGCTCTCCTATGTTACCAGCACACTACCTCACATCCTCTGACAAACTAATTCCAGGCTATTTTGCAAATACTTGCTTAGTTTAATCATCCATTCAGTGTTGCTCCTCTGCACAGTAGGACCCCACTGAAGATGGAGTGACTCAGTCATCTTTTCTAAGGATTTTGTAAATAATCAAATTTCAGTTACAGCAGGGTTTATTTTGCCATCTATTGCAAACTCACATGGAAATACTACTAACCAATTCCTTTTGTATATTAGCTGTTTACAACTGCTGCACACCAGCCACAGGTTTCAGCCCTTCAACAGCTGAAATGAACCCTCCCTACAAAGTCTGATCTCCTGCAACTTTACCTGCAGCTCAGCAGTTGCATCTGCTTACAAAGGTGTCACTCTCTACTCTTTCCTTTGGAGGAAGACCCCATGTTTACTCTGAACATGCACACATTTACCATTGCTTTGGAACTCGGGTAAATTAGGCATCTAACAAACATTTTTGTATGTCTTTAAGGGCAGGGAAAATACTATATAGTAGTAAAAGTTTATTAGTTCTACACTGAAAAGAAAACCTCAAAATCTTACAATTTCAGGAGAATTCTCTAGAAGCCAAAGACAGCACTAGTAAGACAGAAGGACATACAGAGATGAACTTGAAAATTCAAATAAAGGTCAAGAACAAGTTCTTGCACTGAGCTGGAATATAATAATATGTAGTCCCTCAGCAAGGTATCACAGCTCCATGACAGTTACCTACAAAACTCTGGATTGAAATTTTTAAATTACATTAAACTGTATCAAAATGAGATTTCTTTTTTTCCACCCTCAAATATTTTGACTAGTTCAAAAAAGCTGCTAGAAAACAAAGAGAGCATTGTGCCTGCTTTTATTGGCTTATCCATACAAGCAGAAAATCACACATTCCAAAAGCAAAACAAAACTTGTCATAGAAACACAATCTAATTTTCTTTTTAAAGGGTTGACATTAAGAGATTGTACTGTAGCTCATTAAACTATGTCCCACTGTCAGTAATTATTTTTAAGATTATTCATAAAACCCTACTAAAATTCCATGATGCACTGGCAAAAATGATGGAAATATGTACTATAATTTAGGCTACAATTAGTTAACAATTGCAGCTGCTTTTTAACCAACTCTACAAGCTGACTTGCTTCAATCAGTATTGTAACTGGCACATCTGCAGACAGGAAATCCTCAGCACCACCAAGTTTCCCAGCCTATTATCTGAGACACCTGGTGTGGGTGTGTTGATACAGAGCAAAACAATGAATCATATGGACTGCACACCAATTAACCAGCTTTAACTGTTAATGTGTTTAATCCTTAAGGGTGGAGTGCCAATTTGAACACTAAAAAAAGTCAACACAAAATCCTCAAACTATTCATTTTGCTGTTTCTAAATATGGATTGTAACTCGAATCTATGACAAAAATTACAATACATGCAGTTCCTCTGTACTGAAATAGTGAGCAGACTCATGTTACAACTGAATTGCAATAGTTTATCATGCAACCTTATTCCATTATAATTAACAGTAAACCAAGATTTTTTCTTATTTCAACTTAATAGCTCTTTTTTCCATCTTAGACAAAAGTAAACAAATTGACTTGACATTTGACGTGTGTGTCTCCAACTCAGTGTACTTTTCATAGAACCACAGAATGGGTTGGGTTTTTTACCAGAAAGCTTAAGAAAAATCAAATACAGCACTTAGAAACCCACTTTTTGGAAACATTTTCATCTCACCTCATGAATATTATTCTACAGTTTTCAGGATTGTTATATGTCCAGACAGCATGAGCTTTTTTTGCTCTTGGCAAGCACCAGTCTGTTTGATTGGTTTTGATGAGAATAATCCATTATTACAGGCTGTTTCCACAATTTGTAGAGCCCAAGGCACTTCTAAGGGAGTAGTAGTTACAGTAAGGAAAAGAAAACATTTGTCACAATGCACAACCTGCTCTCTGTTTGGGGTATTAGGAAGATATAAAGCTGACTTAGCCAGGGAGGTGGAACAACTGGACAGTAGATTAAGTCCACTGGGCAAAATACAAAATGCTGTAAATTATCTGATCCTGTAATGGATCTATGCTACAACCACAAAAATTTAAATTTATGTTATAAACAAATGAAAGAGTAATGCATCCCCACTACTCTAAAACAGTAGTGCCAGATAAAAAGAATATAAAGCAGTCAAGGGGATTGCTAAAGCTGCTAGTAAAACCGATTATTTGTCTGCATCAAAGCAGATTTCCTGGGCAGTACATTTAAGCCTATTAACTGTTTGCCAGATATCATCTGCCTACCACCACTACCTTGAGGCATCCATTATTGATCTAGAATTCCAGATATTCACAAACCTTTTTAAGCACAAGAGACAAGAGGTCTCCTACTCTGGTGGGCTTACAGCCCATCTGAACCAATACAGGAACTGAGGACAGACTTGTAACAGCGACAAATGAGCAGCTTAGGGAGGCAACACTGAAGGAGTATTTTCATTCCTATGGGCTGGAGCTTGTACCATATATCATCTAGTGTGTTAGTCCTTGCAGGAAGCAACATTTGTCTCAAAGGAGGCAAAGCCCAGATTTGATTCCCATTTCTGGTGATTATGCTCATAGACATTTGTCACAGCATTCTTTTAAACCCATTTACTCCTAGTTGTCGTATGTCAGTTCCAAGGGGTCTGAGATATGTGAAAGGCCCTAAGCAGATTTCAAAAAGCTATACAGTTTCAAGGTTCCCTGCAATGAGCTTGGGTTTTTAGAGACAGTTACTTCTCTTTCACTGAATTGGATGATGGCTGCAGTAACAAACTTAAACCACAGTTTCGAAAAAAATCCTAGAAGAAATGGTAACCTCTTAGACAGGATAAATATGCACTTACAGTGAATAACTTCAAGAATGTGGACTTAGAGAACACTACCTGCAAACCAGAGCTTGCTGGAATAAGCTCTTACTCTAGTAAAAGGGAGGAAGGCTAGATGGTCTCCCATTTATTGCAGCTCATGTAAAAATAGTTACCACAGATTTCTTCCATTCACTGTAACTTTAATGATTTTTTAGACTGTAAATTAACAAGTCAGGAATGCAAGAAAATAATTAAACAACCAGCACTGTTCAAGTCACTAAACATTTAATTGGGGGGTGAGGGGGCTCTGTTTGACCCCATGATGAAGTGACTTTCAGAATGGAAAGTATTGCGAAGAAATGTTAAGATAATCATATTTACCTACTGCCCACATAACGGTGTCAAAAGAATCAGTTTCTTCTGTGTCCAGGTCAGCATTTTTCCAAGTGACTTGCAATCTGTTGCTCTTCAATTTTTCAACTTTAGTTGGGAAACATCTCTTTAAAAATTTTGTGCCATAAGATTCCATGTGCTCAGTTACCAAAGAAGCCATTTGCTGTTGAGTAGTGAAACACATTTGTTTTATCTTAGATATATGATCTTTTTAATGTAAAGCCCTCCTTCAGCTGGGTTCAGGAAACTCCAGCAAATACCTTGTGCATTTCAAACATTCTTTATCACCTAGCTACTATGCATTGCTAACACATGATAATTTAGGGAGCCACTATGACCTGCAACTCCATTCCAAGAGGCACCTACACCTGAATACTCAAATTCTTAAAAAAAAAAAAACAAAAAAACCCCAGCATATTAATAAAATGGTTTCCTTTTGCCATAAGACCTGACATTTCTCTGCAATGATTATGAATCACTAAGGTTTCACGGAAAGTTCTAATACAAAAAAAAAAAAAAAACCCAAAACCCCAAAAAACCACTTTTGTACTAAGAGCCTGTTTGAAATAATGCCACACCACACTGAAGCAGTAAAATGTGGCATCAACAGGTTTATCCAAAGACATGAGTGCTCTTGACTGCAGGAACTCAGGTTGCACTTTGCCAGAGTATGTTTATTACTTAAAGGATATTATTACAAAACCACTCACATAGAACAACTCCACACAAGCTCTCTCAGCTTACAAAACTTTATTTTCAAAGTTGATATTAACTAATATGAAGGCAACAGCAGGGTTATGTCTCTTCAGAAACATGAGAACTCACTAACCAGTTTCCATCAGACTTAATGTGGCTGCAGACTGAACATAATTATTTTATCTCCATTAATACTTTATTAACTTTGGTATGGCCATTGTACTCTTGCTGCCTACAGAGGATCAAGTTCTCAGAGCAAGCCCTACTGTAAGTGTTTAACCAAGTGCCACACACTTTTCCCTGCTGGCTCAGACCTTGTGCTGTTACAAGTGTCAATTTCTTCAATGAGGGCTGTAAATCCCAAGAATTATTCTTATACAATGTTTTGCAAACTCATGCCACCAGTTTTAAGGCATACAAGCTGCTAGTTTTAAGGAAGCCACTACTTAAAGTGGGAGAGGGTGACATACAACCAGGAGCTGTGGTGTTTGTCACTGCCACTTAAACAACAATATCTCCACCTCAAAAACTTTGCATGTACTAGGAAATGTTTGGAGATGCAAACAACACTATTTCTTTAGGAGATAAAAATAATCAAATCTATCTTTTAATTTATTTGCTAGATAAGGAGATGTAAGATATTCTGTACTTGCCTGATCAAACCCACGAAGTGGGATACTTCTCATCATGACTGTGGTGTCCAATCCAATGCCTGTTAGAAAACCAGCACACTCAAGGGAAACATCTGGTGACACATCAGTTAAGCATATGTAAACAACAATTTCAATAAACACAATATATAAGTAGTGTACAAGTGGGCTTTTTACTTGGAGACACCAAGTTCTCCCCATAAAGACATCTTTAGCTTGCTTTTGTACCTAGAATAAAACTTGCAAGTCTTATGGTTAACATAGTTGATACTGGATTTAAGATCCTAAGAATTTATCCTCAGCTGATATAATTTCCATGATCCTATGGCATCGAAAACTATTACTATTCTCTTACCAACTCAACAATATGACATGAGCAAAGGAATTCTGAAAACTGAACTTTCATAGGAAAGACAGAAGACAGCTATGGTACCCATAATCATAAATCATCACAGGCTTTTCAAAGGATACAGCTGGCTCCAACAACCAACCTGTTACAGAAAAAGAAGAAAAGAAGACAGCAGTGGAATGAGCTTGTGCATATTTCTGCACAACCAGAAAAAACATTTTCTGATGTGGGTATCACATTCACCAACTTCCAGTCAGCTGGGACACCCCAGTTATCCAGGACTGCTGGTAAATGATGGAGGGTGGCTCAGGCAGCTCTTCCATCAGCTCCCTCAGCACCCTGGGGTGGATCCCACCCGGCCCCTTGGACTTGTGCATATCCAAGTGCTGTAGCAGGTTTCTAACCAAGTCCTCATGATTTATGGGGGCTTCATTCTTTTCCCTGAGTCCATCTTTCAGCTCAGGGGTTGGATACCCACGGAACAACTGCTCTTACTACTAAGGACTGAATTAAAGAAGGCATTAAGTAACTTATCCTTATTACTGTGCTTCTCCCCCTGCCACATCCAATAAGGGATGGGGATTCTCTTGAGCCCTCTTTTTGCTGCTGCTGTATTTATAGAAACATTTTTATTGCCTTTTGCAGCAGTAGCCAGATTAAGTTCTAATTGGGCTTTGGCCCCTCTAATTTTCTCCCTGCACAACCTCATGGCATCCTTGTAGTCCTCCCTCTTCTCCCAGGGCCATAAATACTCCTTTTTCCTCTGAGTTCCAGTCAAAACTCTCTATTCAGCCAGGCCAGTCTTCTTCCCTGACAGCTCATCTTTCAGCACATGGGGATGGCCTATCAATTAGATTATGTCTTCCTATCAAGTAGATTATAGCTTCCAATGCAAGATGTTATTCATTGCTAAATTTAATTTTGATTTATAATCTGCTTTTTAATTGTTGTTTTTCCAAATGCCAAATATTTGCCCTTCCTGTCTTCAAACATTTGTGTAGGCTATTATAGAAAATTGGTTTAATAGATTTACTTAGACCAGTATTTACCAAATATATCCATTTTACTTCCTAAATGAAACTCCAGCTCCCATCTCTCCCAATATTTCACACCCTTTCAATCAAGAATATCATTGAAATTGTCCATCAACACTTGCAGTTTATGAGGTGTATCAGCTCTCCAGCACAGCAGTTTCCAGCTCTGTCCCCAGTTGCTCCCTACACTGCAGCAGTTTCTCTCCCTCCTGACCATATCCTCAGTTCCCTACATTTGCTGGGTACAAAAGGCAGAATGCTCAGTCCCTGTTCTGCAGGTAAAAGCAGCTCCAGCCAGGCAGCCACTAACACTCAGCTGCTGGACAGGCTGCACTTGCACTCCTTTGCTGCTTATGTCTTACACAGACTTGTTAAAATCTCACAGTTTGGAGATGCATCCCACACAGTATTTCCACTGACAACAAAGTGTTTTGTTAGGGTTTTGAATAGGCTTATGGCCTATGCCTTACCCTAAACCAATCTGCAGCACCTCTCAGTTCTAACAGCAGTGCTTTTAAACTTCAGAGGAGTGCAGACATGGAGGCTGCAGTTCCGTAAGCCCCAGGGATTGCACAGTCAGTGCAACACATGTTTTCTCACAAAAGGCCCCAGATAACATCTCTGTATCCTACAATAAAAACATACACTTCTGAAGGTGTACAGAGAATAGGTTGAGTAAAAGTGATTAAAATCTGCTAGTCTGGGGTTTATGTTTGGCCAACAATTTAACATAATGGGAAATAATTTTTCCAGCATTAGGGCATCTGATTCATCTGTGAATGGATGATGACTCCCTCATTAGCATGCATCTCCTGGGAAGTGCTGCAAAAAGCCTCATACTGCCCAGAAAGAAATATCTACTGGAGATTCTCAGGGAAAAGAAGGAGAATTTCTGTAATTTGGGCATATGTTTGTTCTTCTTTTTCATTAGATGAAAAATACATCTCAGCTGGCACTTATTCACAGCATCAGCCCCACATTATTCACACTTTCTTGTACAAAACAGTGGGTTCCTGGGCATTGTCAGTGTCTAAAAGAAAAGTTCAGAAAGCAGAACCTAATCTTGTTCACACCTGCTCAATCTCTCACTCATTCTCAACACATTTCAAGGCATCTTTTCTAATTCACTCTGCCAAAACTCTTCATCTCAGTAGTGAGTTTCTTCCCCATGTTTGTATATCTAAGGGACTTTTAAGTTGGTTAATGGTTTACCTTTAAAAAAAAAATGAATAACTGCAGGACTGACAGTTCTGTAACCTCTAGGCATGTAATTTGTAGCTGAGTTATGTACATTTGGAGAGGGAGAAAAGAAAGAATAACTACAACACAGCTCAGACTAGAAACAAAAGGTGTTAAACTGAACCTTGGGAATATTTATAACAGAAACAAATCCGACAGAAACAAACCTTTAACAACTCCCTCCTTCATTTGCTAAGACACAGCCTGATAAAGCACAGAAATGCTACTGTAGCCCCTGCAGGCTTATTTTGACTAAATCTCAGGAATGCACCATATAAACACTAGACTCCCACATTACACTGTTACAACTTGCATTAGCAGCAACTGGACAAGAGCCACATTTTCACAGAAACATCTCACAGGGATAAATCTTATATTTTGGTTTGTGGGGTTTTTTTTGGGGGGTGTGGGTGTTGCTTTTCTTAAAAACAATTTCCTTGCATAAATCATGCTTTCAAAACTGAAGAGGTGACTGATGCACTACAAAAAACAGAAAATTTACTTTCTTTCTAAAACTGTACCGAAAAGCCTCATTTATCTATTTGAAGTTTAGCTTAACACAGTACATTTTTTATAGCAGAAAGTCATTGTCATGAATGGCAACTATGTTTCTTTGCAAAAACACCCATATTATAGTTTGAAGACTTTTGCCTTTTCTAGAATTGCTCAAGAGAAGGCAAAAAGATAGCATTATCTGACTTCCAGGCTAGCAAATCTGCATTTCCTATCACAATTATCTTCATCAGAAAATTGCTCTGTAGTGCAGTGTCGACTCAGAATCTCACTGTGATATGTGCTGTAAAAAACAACTATGGCATTTTAGTATTTCCATTAAAACCAGTGTTTTAATATTTCAGTTAAACAATAGCTTCCAAAGCAAAAGTAAAACAAATGCCTCAGCATATATTTTTTTTCTTATCAGAGCTGCCACAACTTGGGAGAACACAAAATTATGGTGGAGTTTGTCGGCTAATCGAGATTCCGGGACTGAGCAGTCCCCGGGTGAGTTCATGCTGCCCTCTTGTGACTTCGGGTGTAATCGCTACAGCACAACCTAACAGCGTGAAAAGGGGATTTCATCCGATTTTAGAAGGGAATTTCGTAAGAGGAGCAGGGGGAAGATCTATCAGTTACTAATGAAGTTTGGTAGTATGATATCAATGCATTGCAAAGCACATTTTCAGAAACAGAAAACAGAAGAAAAGGAAAACAGAAGAAAAATTGGTGTAAAAAAGGCAATTTTGAACTTTTTTCACCATGCCATATAAAAAAAAGTAGGAATGCCAGCATCTATTACAGCCATGGTAAGGTAACTTACGTTTTTCCAGGAGATTCCTTTAACCAGAACACATCATCACTTGTGATCCCATGCTCCAATGCACCTGGAACCTATGATGACACAGGTGAATCTACAATGCAAATCCTGTCAGCAATAAAAGCTAATAGCAATTTAGGCTGTGTTGGCTGAAGTACAGACCAAGGGGAATGTATCTGGGGCTGCTGACTTCCAGCCTCTATTATCCTACAGCTCTAAGCAACACCAACATACTGAATCAGAGCAAATTGTTGTCTATTGAAGTGTTTTTCTAAAAAGCCATCCTTTATATAAAGACAATTTTTTGTGCGACAAAGTACAAAAATCTCTCATATGTTGCTTTATTTTTACATTCATTATCCTCCTTCACTGTGTTCTGCATCTCAACCAGCAAAGCACTGGAGCTGTTAAATAGAAGGGTAACTTACATCCATAGGGTATTTTGGTCTTCCTCCAGTAGCAAGGACAATATTATCTGCAGTAAGAATAGTCTACAAAAAAAACCCCAAAAAATCAAAAATCAAAACCAAGCATTTGCAATCCTTTTATTCATCTTTGGATTTCATCTACATACAAATCAATGAGAAAGCTGGCACTACCATCTGCTATTTATGTGACATAATAATCAGCAACGCATTAAAAAAGGATGGAGATAAACTAATATCTACAGAATTTCTCCTACTCATTCTCTACTAAGTTTTGTTTTAATATTAACTATGTAATTGTTCTTACACCTTACACTGAGCAAGATTCTGATGACTAGTTGGAAGCAATAGTTATGCACAAATAACACTGTTTTAAAATCAATTTCTTGTCAGGATTAAACACACAGACATCACAGCAGTAAATTCTATCTCAGGCCTGGAGCTAAGCTACCTCAAAAGAAGAATGTTTCCAGAAAATCCTAGACACCTACCCCCAAAACCCTGATATTCAAGCTGATATTAATCAGCAACATTAAACAATTACCCTCAAAAAGGTGTTAAAAAGGCAAGCCCAGGCCTTGTTAAATAGACAGCAATGGCCACAATTCTGTTATGTGACCCAGCTGTGCTAAAAAGGGTAGCAAACAGCAAACAGCTGTGCACTAATTGCCTCCCACACACAATTTGGTATTATCGAGTTAATCACCCCTACAAATCACCTGAAAGAGGGAAACAGCTCAGAGCAACCTAATTTCTCAGAACTTATATTGCTGTATCAGCATGACTGACCATATCAAACAAAAATCTTTTGTCTCAGCATTTCTACCTGCAGAAAAAAGCAATAGCATCCAACAGGCCAGTCCAGGGACTCAGCAGGCACCAGTCAAGTTCACAAACAACTTCTCTAAGTGGAAAATGCAAATCTCACTCACCAAAACAATACCAAACACTTCAAGCAATTTGCAAAAGGACAATCTAGCCCCCAAATGAGCTGAAATGTTCAACGTGAACAACACTGCAGAAATCAGCACAGGAGCTCACCTCTTTACCCGCTTTTGTTACACCACGGACTGTGTGGGGATCAGAAAAACTTCCTTTTATGTTGAAATATTTCACCTTCCTGTTTAGAAGAAAACAGCACCAGCAATGCACACTTAACAAGAGTAGGTATGAAATACAAACAGCTACTTTTTCTGTATTTAAGTGCTAAAAAGGGTAGTAAACAGGCACAGAGCAGTAAAAGGAAGGAATCTCATTTCATAGGACTGTTTGCAGCTCTATCATAATTTGTCACTTAATTCCTGTGTCACATTTAACTCCTCTATGCAGAAAAGTAACTGACCTTGTCACAAACTTTGAGATCAGGTTACTGACTTCTTCAAAAAAGCCATAGCATTACTAGTACTATCTATAGCATTTCTGATATCACACTCATTTAAGAACACACCAAAGTGACTCAGCAGGAGTAAAAAGACTAGAATCTTGTTAAATTTTCTATTAATATAATTTCTCTATAAAAGGAACTGCATGCTGAAAAACTTGGAACAATTTCTGCACTGAAAGAAAAAAAAAATCTGCTGCTCTAGCACAGTGTTAGCTGCGGGTTTGTATGGCATAGAAATCTTGGGGGATGAGATCAAAAGTTTCTTAAGAAACCTTGACTACTTTATACTAATGCAAAACCTCTCCAGACCAAAGAGAGCATCAGTACACTGCTAAAAAGCTTTTGTTTATGGTCAGTGTCAACCACTATTTCACCAAAAAGGAAAATGGGAGAGGAAGAGACCACTTACATTGACAAGGGCACTTATAGACCCCAGGAGAAAGGAGTTAAAGACTCAAAATACTAACTCTAGATAGAAACTTCAAAGGCAATTTTGAATTTCTACAAGTGCAAGAGAACCTCCTTGGCTGTGGGAAGAAAGATGAACTTCAAAGTCTTATTTACTTTTCTTGTAGTTGCACTCTGTGTCCCCAGTTCAAGGATTTCACATAATTCTGAACACCTTGTGCCATCACAGACCTGTTGTAAAACAAGAAACTGAACATGAAGTCATTGTATTACAAATTCAGGTCATGGAACACAAAGATAGAGGAAATTGCTGAAAATGAGGAATGAACCACAGTATTTTTGTTGTAAAAGCAAATTATCAAGTCCAAATCAACATAATTTCTGCCCCAGGAAACCAGTAACTAGTTCTGTTTTCTAAAAAAGTACCAGGCTGAAATTTCCCATGCAAAATTCACTTTCCTAACTGACCCATAATAAACACCAACTGGGAAAAGGTTATTGCTATACATTTGCAGCATACAGGAGTGGAGTTGGGCAACAGTCTTTACCAGGTATGATGAACAGGTTGGGATATATTCCAGCCGTAGTGTTGGGCATCTTTAAGGGCACCCCCTAAAAGGGCTGCTTGATGCATGAGCTTTTTAGGAATGCAGCCAACATTCACACAAGTTCCACCAAGTCCCCATGTGGTTCCTTGGGGGAAAAAAAAAGAAAAAAAAAAAAAAAAAAAGGCATCAGATTAGTGTAACAGTGCAATTGAGTACATGAGGTAAAAAGTTCTGTAACAACACAGTTTACTGTCTCCTACAGATCAGTGTCTAACTTTCTTTTTGCTCATTTGCTTGATAAAAACCATCTCTGTATATTTTTCTTCTAAAATTCAAACCATCTCAAGATTTTCCTCCAAGTTCAGAAGATTCAGTAACTAAACATTCACAGATCTCATTTTATGCGTTGTACACGAGGAGCCTCAACATGACACAATTCGTAATTTTTAGAAATTGTAAATAACATTTTGACAGAGGGAATATTCTCACTTGTTAAAGTCTACTATAAACATCAAGCACTGCTAACAAGCTTAATGTGCAGGGGAGCAGGCAGAGCTGGTTCATCTTGGAAACAACAAGCCATGGCACAAGCTGGGCTTAAGGACTTTTACTCCAAACAAAGCAGACAGTGGGGCTTTGGACACACTCTCTGGAGCAGCCTGCTCACCTGAGCAACTGAATTATACATATTTACAAATATCCTGGTATTTCTCTTCCATACCTTGTGGGGAAGGTTCAACATAATCCACAACAGCCACTCTTCTTCCAAACTGAGCAGCTTTAAACAAAGAAGAAAGGTAAGGTATTTAGAAGAAGCAGAAATACACAAACATAAACATTTTTAGTAGCACAGATACAGAAAAATACAGGAGATGACAGCTGGTGTTTTTTCCTGTCTAACTCAAGATACCAGAGACCCAACCCACCTATCTAGTCAGCAAATTCTCTGCTGAGACGCTTAATAACCCAGACTGGGGCCTCCAGCTTCCACTGACCCTAAAAATGCAATTTGACCCAAGTGAGAGGTTTAAGAACACTGGGGGTTGTCGAACATGTTACCCTGAGATACAAATGGGCAAGGTTCTATACAGCAGTTAGCTCCTGGGAACAGTCTGAAGGGAGTGTTGTTTGAACACATAAATGAGAAATGGTATTTTAAAAAATATGGTATCTATGGAGGTACTCTGAACACTTTTACAACAGTGAAATGAAAGGTTACTAGTTTTTCCCATGACAAATAAAAAAAGAAGTATTTTTTAAAAGGTTAAGAGGAAAGCCAAACAAGATCACACCTGTCTGCGGGTGTGAATTAATTTGCAGATTAACCATATGGAGCTAAGTTAATGATTAATGTGCAGCTACTGGAGCATACTATGCTTCTTAAAAAGCTCTAAGATTATCAGTAACACCTTCTTTAGCTTCCTTACACCTCACTGAAATGAAACCAAAACTTTTGTTATTTACATATACAAACCTTCTTTTGCACAAGCAAGGCCTCCAGACCCTCCGCCAACGACCAGAAGGTCATACTCATTCTTTCCTGTGAAGAGGAAGTGAAAAAAAGAAGGAATAGTAACAGACCAGAAAGATGGGAGAGGTATGTAAGGACAGTGTCTGAGTACACCTATTTTTACAATTGATTATTACTGATTTGGGTTTTTCTCACTTTACTCTAGCGCTGTAGTTTGTTCATTAAGCTATTTAATCTGGGTTTTGTGAGTGAAATACAGAAAATAAAGAACTTCAAAGGAAGTAAGAAAATACATTAAATTTTTACACAGTATCTCAAGAGGCTCATAATTAATGCAGAGAGTGAGATCCAGTACGGGTCTCTGTATTACACCAGCAAGTCCTACATAGGTATTTTTCCGCGGGGTCACGTTATCGGCCTCAAAGCTTTGTGTGGTGTGTGTGCCTTGCCGGGGCGTGGGATTCGGTCAGAGGGAAGGTGGTCCCTGCTGCCACCTCGGTCTGGGCACAGACCGGCCTCGGCACGAACCAGCTCCGGCTCCCGGCGCGGCGTGAGGCGGCGGGAGCCGCTGCAGGTGAGCGATGACGCCTTCTCGAGAGCGCACAGGGTCGCTGCTGCTTTCGGAGCATCTGCTCGATGCTTTCGCAGCATCCGAGCCCGGGCTGGGGGGGCTTCGCCTGGCAGCGCTGAGCGGGCTGGGGGGGCCGCTACCCTTTGGCGCTAATTCCGCAGGAAAGGTTTGGCTGCCTCTGGGGCAGATTGAGCCCCACTTCGTAGTCCCCATCCCACTGCACCGTCCCGTGAACGTGGGGCTCCCTCAGCACCCAGGGTCCGAGGGACGGGCCCCGCAGGAGCACCAGGCGCGGCGGTGGCTGCCGCAGCCCTCACGGATGGAGGCGGCCTCTGCCCGCCTCGCCTCGGGCTAGAGCGGAGAGACGGCCCGGTCCCCAAAGCTACCCCTCGACTCCTGCATCTGCGGGTGGTGGGAAAGGCTCGGGGAACCGTCTCCGGGCGCTTTGGGCGTCTGAAGGCGCGGGGAGCCGTCTCCCGCGGGGAGCGGCAAAGGCGCGGCTGCTGCCGGGCCCGAACCCTGAGGGTACTGCGTACCTGAGAGCGCTCGGAGCGTACGGCACAGCCCCGACACTGCCAGGGGACGCGGCCGCCGCCACAGCGCCGCCATACTGTACGGCACAGGGCCCCACGCCCGCCAGGACCCTGAGGGTGCCCGCGCAGCGCCTGAGCGGAGAGCGGCGGGACCCCGTGGGGATCCCGCGCGGGAAACGCCTGAGGGGAGCGCTCGGCCCGGAGCCCTCACGGGGCTGGAGGAGGCGGGCTCAGGTTCTGGTGCTGGTGAATCACACACACCGGCACAGAATCGTTAGGGTTGGAAGGGATCTCTGGAGATCACCCAGTTCAATCACCCCCGTACAATGCAGGGCCACCTGGAGCAGGTAGAATGATGGTTTGGAAAGTCTCTAGAGAGGAAGACAGCACGACCTCCCTGAGCAGCTGTTCAAGTGCTCTGCCACCGCCAACATAAAGAAGTTTTTCCTCGTGTTGAGGTAAAACCTCCTGTGTTTTAGTTTATGGCCATTGCTCCTCATCCTGTCATACCATTAGTGAGATTCCCTTTCAGTCTTCTGTTCAGAGTAAACAGGCCCAGCTCCCACAGTCTCTCCTCATAGGAGATGCTCCACCCCCCTCATCATCTTCATGGGCTCTGCTGGACACTCTTCAATAGCTGCTTGTCTTTGTTATTCAGATGAGCCCAGAACTGGACACAGTATTCCAGTTCGTAGCTCCTCAATTAAAATCGGTTAAAATTTGGATTAAAATTAGTCATTTTGAAGGAAAAAAAAAAATCCTAGTTTGCTAGACTGGCTTCCTCCCAGATCTTGCTGTAGAAAGGGTTTGGGGAAGGCCTTTTGGGAAAGACAAGGGTTATGATGACTGCCCAAAATCTTCACTTGATATCCAAAACCTGTCCTTTCCCCTCTGAACCAGCCATCCCTCTGTAGCAGGTATGGTGATAGAAGCTGCCACAGCCCCTCCTCAGGTGCAGGGCACTGGCTGTCAGTCAAAAAACCTCTGAGGAGGTTTGAACAAAGCACCTTCCATGAGGTGTTAGAGGCAACATGCAGTGTTGCTCTGTGTTCCTGTGACTATGATACATTCATTCAGGATTGTGAGCAGGACTCGGGTCTGGAGGAAGCGGTTCCTCTGCTAGAATGCTGGAGTAGGACCCAAGAAATGTGGGTCAGTGACCCCAACCTGCACCAACAGCCTCCACACATGGCTGGGCTGTGGTGGGACAGATATCTGCTCAGGACAACCTGTCAGAGCATCTCCAATGCCTCAGCCTCCAGCAGCATTCCCTATCCCTGTGCCACATGCCTGCTATTGATTAAACCAGGGCAATGCTGCTGACCTATCCTGAATGGGAGCTGAGAGTTAATAATGCCTGTGATGTGTTCTGACAGCCTGAGGTAAAAGGCCTCAAAGCTGGCATTGATCAAAACAAATCAAGAGAACGAGTTTTCCTCCTTCAGAGGTGTTGGCTTGCCCTTTACTGAAGCCCAGTACTCGCCCTTCTTGCTGCTGTGGGTAATGGGTCATATGTGTTAAATACCACAGCCAAACCAGAGTTTGGGACAAGGGAATTAGATGTTTTTTTACAGGAAAAGAAAGATTTTAGGTAGTCGTGGTTCAGGCAAGGGCCCCGCTCACAAGGGGGCAGCAGCCAACCATTTTGTTTCAGAAAACATCAATCCTCTGGTCCACAGCTGAGGAGAAATGGCAGGAAATTAAAATACCCCAAAGAAAGTGTTACAGATTTCACTTCGCCTCCAGTGTAGTCTCATTATTTTTGTTCACCCCGTTAATGTTTGAAAATACATGTAACAGGAAGTATTATCACTTTAGGAAGTGGATTGATGTTTTTTTCCAGCATGATTGCTCTTAACCTTCCTCCCCCCAAAATACAAGAAAACCAAAGGCAAGCCCCTTGTTATCACTAGAAACAGTTACCCACTGCAACAGCAGTAGAAAGAAATAAGTAGAGCATACTGAGAGGCCTTTAAATTAAAGAAACCTCGAGCATATTCAGCTTTTATGCTTTTCAAGGTACATGCATGCAAAGTTGTTTCAGCTTTTCATGTTAGCCACTATTCTGAGTTGAATCAGGCAGTGTTGAGCATGTGCTCTTCACACAGATTTAGTTCAGATATGAAGGAGCAAAGGGTAGAATTAACTCTCCCCAAATACAAAACAAGTTTATGTAGGGGATGTCCCTGCAGCATTATGGTATTCTGCTAATAAGGAAAGGCCTTGAATGTGGCAAAGCAAGGAGAAACTAAATTGAACCAAATGAAAGGAAGGTGGGGTTGGTTTCTTCTGCTGTGTCTCAAGTGAAAGGATGAGAGGAAATTACCTTAAAACACTAAGGGAGGTTCAGATTAGAAAATACAGCTGGTGCTGTGCCACTGTGTGACTGTGATGCTGGGATGTCCCCAGCCCTGTGGCTATATCCCACAGCTCAGGATAAAGCACAGTGCAGTTCCACAGGCTTTCCCATCAGAACCACCAGCTTCAGAAGAAAGTCCAAAGTCTGTGCTGTGCCAATCCACTTGTTCTTGCTCATTCTCACAGGCTTGATCCTCAAGAGTGATAGAGACAAATAGCAGCCACAAGGAGTGGGTTGTGCTGATGGTGACAGTATCAGGAAGAGCAGCAGCCCCTGGTATTTCCTTCTGTCAGCACTGAGTAGGCGTGTCTGTGCTGCACTTCAAAACTCTTTTTCAGGGACTGGAGCCAGATACTGGTTATCAAATGTGGTTTCTACTGTGTCTTTGGCTCAGCTCATATGGCTTTCTACTCTGACTTTAATTCTTTTGTGGTTAGCATCATGTTGATTAATTAATTAGTGATGCACACTTTTGTGTGTGTTTATATATATATATGTAAAATATATCCTAATTTCTGTTAGGAAAGCAAGTATTAAGTCTTTTAGCTGCAAATACATATTATCAGGAATAATTTAGATAAAGCCTTGTGTTTCTGCAGTGAAAGCACATACTTCCAAAACTGAGATTAAAAAAACTTCTTCCAAGATAGCTATCAGACTTAACATCATATTTCCACTGAATTTTGTCAGTTGTAGCTGGTCATATTTAAAATCATAAATTAACTTATACACTGGTTGTGGTTTGGTTTATTTCCAGGGGTAGATGTTTATTCAATATACTTTAAACAGTGTGGTATTAAAAGGGTAACAGAGACACCCTGTATCAGAAATGTACATAAATCCATTCAACAAAAAAAGGTGCTTTGTAAGTTGTGAATTGGTTTTGTTAGTAGCCAAACTTTCTCCGTTTGAATTTGTTGTAAAGACAGCTTGCAATTCTGTGTGTTGTTTCCTTTGTAGGAAATGCATTTTATTACATTTATCAATGGCTTACTTAAATTCTCCCTCATGAAGATGACCAGGACCAAATACATTTTCTACCAAACCTTTTAGAAATTTTGACTTTTCAAGTACATCTTGTCTTTCCTGTTTTTCTGGCATAGTTTCCTTGATATCTTACATTCCCAGATCAGCAACCAGGGAGGGTGAGGAGATGAAGAGAGGTCTACCTGTCTTTGGAAATCATCACTTTGTGTCCTTTTTAGTGGGTGGAGTGGGAAATCGATTCTCTCAGAGGTTGCATTTTGTGGCGTGACCTAATGAATAATTTACAGACACGTCGGTGAACTCTACTGGATCACTGGTTGAACTAAGCTGTCTCTGCATGAGGTAGGAGCTTTTGGTTTCTTACCATCTCTTTCTACTAACGATTATTTAAGAATTATTTTCGGAAATTTGTCTCAGAGTAGGACTCGTTCAGAATTTTATCTATGCCTTTTTAGTCCTTCCTTCCTTAACATAGATAGATATTCTGTTTATAGTTTGTCCTGAACAAGGAATTGATTGCAAGTAAGGGAAAAAAACAGCAGAAACAGATGAAGCTTCAAGTAACACAAGTTCTTGGCTTCGTTCAAATGCTTCAGCACATATTGCCAAAAAACGTGAGGGTAGAAAATAGAGAAATGTGGTTGACTTAACTGCTTCAAAGTTTTTGTCAAGAGTTATAAAGTCTTTGAAAGCAGAAAGGTTTTTTCAATCTGTCTAATAAGAGACTCTGTAAACACAAAATAGTCTAACTGCTTGTATTATCTGTTCAAATTTAGAGTACAACTTTGCTGACCACCTTTCTTCTAACTTAGATGTTTCCTATTTTAGATATTGCCAGGCAGTTTCCTGAGTCAGACATGAGTGGTGCTTCTTTCCTCAAAATTCCTCTTTTGCATGTTTCTCAGCAAGAGAGACTAATTTGACTGTGGAAAACAGCAAATTCCCATAAAAGAAAATCCCTCCTGCTATTCTGAAAATGCAAGCTCAAAAGAATTTTTTTCCACTCAATGTTTCACATGATCTGTGGGGTTTATGATAATGTGCTAGCTCTCCTGTCTCCCTTTGTTTTGGCTTTTAAAAACCAGTCTTTGTCCAGGATTATTAGAAGAGAATGCCATTTGTTGTTATGCCAGGCATGGATTTAGGGGGAAAAGCTCTAGCTCCGTGCTATGCACAGCAAGTGGGAATGGCCCTGCCATGCTGCAGCATGTGATTGCAGCTGAGAGCTCTGTCTGTGAGCAAGTCTGCTCAAGTTTGTGCAGCCAGATCAGAGCTAAAGTGGCGACTGTCAGGGCGAGCCAGCCTGAACCAGCCAGTTATCCTGAGCTGCTGCCATTCATGTGATGCTGCTCCCAGGTTAATGACTCCTGGTTCTACACCTTCCGAGATATGTGCCCTGTGAATCCAGTACCTGATAAGATATTCTGAAGTACCAAACCCATCTTTTAGGATCTTGGCCCTACATAAAAATTGTATTACTCCAATACATTTGTAGCTCTCCACAGTTCTCTAACCTGGATGTATTAATATCAGGGCAGATTTTTACTGTCTAGACAAGGGTAAGTCATATGGATAGTATATAAATTTATACACTCTGGAGTTTGTAGCATTGTTAGTACATTAGTAAAAACTTGCAAAAATATCCATACTTATATAGACCATGTATTGGGCTAACAGGTAAATTAGAGAGAGGCATAAACCAATGCCTATCAGGCTAGCAAAGAAACTTCTCTTGGGGAAGAAAATACTCCATAACATAGCACAAGATTTCAATTTTCTGTTAACTTGGAAGCAATTTATGGAAATTATCACACAGTTTGGGTGGCTTAACCAACTGAATTTCCAGCTTTGTCTAATTTGCAGTTATTGCCATTCACCATTTTTACTTATGTAATGAAATATGTAGACAAAAGCAAGGGTTACTTGCAAACGTCGCTTTTATCACACAAGTAAACATCTGTGGGCAGGCAGAAGCAAGTTTGCTCCTCCCATGCTTCGAGCCTGAAGAATATAATTCAGCTCCAAGTTAGAAGACTTTTAGAAGTGTTGTCATGGGATGTTGCTCAATCTGGGAAGTCTTGGCACTAAATTATGCTGCTAAGCAGAAGCTGGGCTGACACCACCCACAACTAGCTGTAGTTAACTGCAAGGACTTCTCGAAAGAGCAGCTGCATACTTACACAAGGTCAGTGCTTAGAGTAAGTTTTAGTGTTTTAAACTCTTTTCTCCACAGCCCAGCAGTAAAAAAAATTTCTCTGCTAATTTAAATTGTGGGAGGCATCAGAGATCATGCAGACACAACCAGCTTTTGACCAGAGAGGAAATTACTGTCAGTGAAGCTGGACTGCAGTATTGCTTACTTCATTCTTTGTTGTGTTTGATGTCTTGATTATAAAAAAATATTTGTAGAGCTTTAGCTCTGTTATACATGGAAGGGATAGTTCAAAGTTATTCTGTATTGACATTGGGGACTGTGCTGTATTGCAGGGTCTTAGTTATATTTTGTTTAGAGCTACTAGAAACACTTCAATCTTCACCCACCTATTTCCCCCCACAATTCTTTATTCAATTAATCTGCTTAGAATTATTTGGTTTTTGCTTGTCATGCTCTCAAGTGGTCCCTAATTCTTTCAAGGACCTCCCCGATCACTTTACAAGGCCTGAAGTTCTCAGAACTTCAGATCCTGTTTCTGGCACACTTGGTACAAACACATTCCTTAAGTCTTTAAAAAGTTCCTAGACTTGAGCTTCAAAAACTTGCTGACTAGGTCTGAGTTTTGCAGTGAAAATACAGGAGAGAACTATTACCATATTGTGTTTGGGTTTTTTGTTTTTCTTCTGGTTTTCTTCGATGGTGAAATTCAATTGCAGTTAAATTATATTGTTCCCACCTCAAATGAAACAGTATAGACAGACAGGCTGACAACAAGGTTTGTTAGAATAAGCCTCTTATTTTATCTTAGAGCTGTTTGTAGCAGAAGATTTTTCCAGGAGAAGCCACAGAAATTCAAATGTGCTATTTATACTGTATTGATTGCAGCTCCTCCTGTAGCTGCTATTAAGCCATTTGCTATACATACCTCGCCTGCCTCCAGCAGCACTCTATATTTAACACGCATGCCTAAGTCTAGTTCCTACCAATTCTGCTCTGGCTGTAGCATGCCGTGTCTGAGCTGAAAAAAGAACTAAATCCCTTGGGCCAAATTCATTCTTGAAGTTGCTTGATTGAACACATTGCATTTACACTGAGCACAGATTTGGCTCATACCTGACTTTGTCAGCATTCACTGTGCTGTAACTAAGTAACAAGAGCACTGTCGTTAGGGAACAGATGAATAGCTTTCTCTATGGTTATTAGAGCACCGAGCACCTTTAAGGAGCACAGAATCTGTGAAAGGAGGAGTTGGGGAAAAGGACACCGCTCCTTTTAGAGTCTGTGTAACAGAACTGATAAGCTATTCCTGTGATGTGATCGAAAGTGACTGAATACTGAAGGCTCTTGGACTCTTATTCTGTAAAATCCACAGGAGAGCAGCACAGGAAAAGATCGGAGGGAACAGCTTCTGCTGTACTAAGAAAGGTACATATTTATATTTTCTTATTTGTCAGGCTTGACATGATGTGTTGTCTTAGATAATGTCACTATTTTAAACAGTGGTGCTTGTGAAAGAAGTGGTGTTTTCCACATTCTGACTGGCACTCATTGTCAGGAAGCCAGTCCGTGGGCAGCAACAGCTTTCACAGAGAAAGAGTAGGACATATTTGTGTGTAATGCATTTGTACTGTATTGTACATCTTGACAGCTGAAAGAAGTGAGATGAGATAACCCTGACTAAATTGAAAATTTAATTTATGGCTAAAAGTATGCTGGAGTTTGGTATTCATTTGTATTCAAGAAGAAGCTGAATGCAAGTCAAGCGTCAGTTCAGCCCCATTTGGCTGAATAGCTGCTTTTGTAAGTGTTTTGCTGCAGATGTACTTTATGGAGGTTTTCATTCTCAAGAGGGAGTTCTGCTACTGCAAAATATCTCTGAAGGAGAGACAAAAAGCGAGTACTTTTTCTTGCTAGCCCTGGTGGTGCTTATAGAGTATCCTTCTGATGCCCATAATGGATATTTTTTACCTTCTGTCCTTTATAAACAAACTTATATTTACCAGTACTGTCAACCATGTCATATTGATGAACTCTGTGAACAACCTTAAACGACCTTTACTTTTTCTCTGCACTTCTGCTTACTCAGTCATGGACTTCTCCAACAAAGCCCTCAGGTTCAGAACCACATGCATTTGCACAGCTTTGCAGCATTGAAATACAAAAGAAAAACTTCCTGATTTACAGCTTTAGTTTGCATTAATGAGAAAAGACTTTGATAACATTAACACTGCAAGCAACTTGCTTGCCACCCAAGTTTAGGAATATTCTCAGCAGTCTGGTACCCAGTTCACATCTGCCAGTCTCATACTGTTGTCTTTCAGCATTCCTTCAGGATCACTGGAATTAAAAGTGACTGGGAATTTTTTGAAAAAAACATAATTTTGGCGGCAGTCCTTGAAAACAGATCGTAGTGTGTGAGGCCATTCTAAAGCTCTTTCAGAAAGCAATTTCTAGCCAGACACCCTCTATACCCACTCCAGACACTTTTCTGGGGAGAGCTTTCACTCAGGATTTGAAACCAATCCCACTCTATCTCAGGCTCCCTCTTCCCACACAGTGTCTGGTTACCTGCTGTGCTGTGGTGTATCTCACCTTGTCTGGTGTGTTAGTTGTTAATTTTCATAGAAATAAGCCATCGTTCCAGCAGAGATTTCGTTCCTAATCCTTCAGATCCCTCAGTGGGTGTCCTCACTACCAAATTTCAGCACTCCCCCCAGCCTGAAGAGCAGCCTGTAGCCAGCAGAAGGCTGTGCTGGGAGAGAGACAGATTTACAGTAGATTAGCTGGTAGCCTTGGAAGCAGGGCAGGAGCATGCAGTGGGGATTTGGGACACTAAGGATTCAGCCCTGTGATATAAGGAAGAGTCTGTGAAATAGGTCTGTCCTGAGGACAATTATCTATTTTGTTCTTTCCTCTTCCAGCCCTTTCTCCCTAGCTACATTTGGGGCAAAATCATTTAATAAGAGCTTGATTTTACCCCTGGGGAACATGAAAATCTCAGCTTAGAAAACTTTTCACAGACCAGCTCCTAGAGTGCTGTCAGGGCAGAGCACTTCTTACTATTGTCAGTCCACTGCCTCCCATGTAGGATTTGTACAGTTCTGCTGAGCCGCCCCAACCACTGGTCTTAAACACTGGTACAAATAGTACAAACATATCTTGAGTGCTCCAGTAGGAATAAGGACTATCAGAAACAAACACTTCCTGGGGGTACCTGAAAGGGTCTTATTCCTAAAAAGCTGCCTTTGCTTAAGGCCCAGTAAAGTGCATTTCTTATCCTTCAAGAATTCTCTTATCCCTGACTCTGGCTTTAATCATGCAGTGTGTTCACTAGGTCAGTCTGGATTAGATTGCTACAAATTCCTGTGGACCTGCTTGTTGGATGGAGATGAGGCCTTTCTGTGTGGCCAGTTCATTCTAAACACTGCACTTCTTTATGGGGCACATAATCATTATATAAACCTTCTGCTTTGGGTAATAGCAGTGAATACCATCTAGAGAATGGCTACTGGGAAGGGAGTTTTAAGTGGGTAGCAATTATCCTAATTGAAATCTATGTAGGCAGAATGGATTTAAACACCCTTATGAAGCTTATTTGATGGGGCTCCCAAGTAGGCAATAGGCACTTTTCTGTTCTTTTTCTTTCATTCAGTAAGAAGAAACTTGTATTTGTTTCCTTTCAACCTGAGAAGAGGGAAGAAGACAAAACAAAAGGCTATAGGGGCAGAAAACAATCATCAGAACTTTGCATTTATAGAAGACAGAAATTTTTGTAGTCATGGGAGTGAAGCTAAATTACAGTAATTTGGAAAAAAAAAAACAAACCTGAGAGGAAAATCTAGATTTCAGGCAAGAAATAGTGAAAAATTGTAGAAAGTCTGTTCAGATTGTTTTCATGATGTCAGTGGAAAATCTGAATGTCAAATTCGTGGACTAACTTTCCATTGAAATACAAGCTATTCACATTTCGCAATATGATGATTATTCTTCACAGAACAGTTGCACTCACTTGAAAATACATAAACAGTAATGAAAGAATAGAAGGTAAAAAGATATTTTTTGACCTTTAAATGTACTAAATTATGAAGCTGTTGAATTGTGTTGCCTACAGCAGCAGGATACAATATGTTTGGCAGAAGTTAGTTTAGATTTTCTGACCAAAATACTCTGCCTTTCTTGCTCTGGGAAGACATCAAGAAAAACAAAATACCACAAGAGAGAGATTGCCTCATTCAAGAGAGCATAAGATTTAAGTCAGAAACTCCAGTCCCAGCACAGCACAGATCTCCTCTGGCCTAGTGCAGGACATTGTTAAAATATGTGTAGAAATATGCTGACTCTTTTGTGTTGTTTTTACAGTGCTTCATAAACAACTAATGTATCCTTACTAGTGTGCAAATCCTCTGCATACTTCAGTGCATCAGTGTCTAAAGGCATAATTTCAGCAGGAGCTGAAAAAGGTTGAATGATATAAACTTATCAAGTGCTCCCCATTCACCAGGTTATGTGAGTTAATAAAGTCAAAATTAGATTCTAAACCCTTTAGCACCAGAATGCTAAAGTACTGTCTGGATGCATGGAGACTCTTAAACAACCAACCAGTACTTGGCAGTTAGATTAAATGCATGAAAAATTATAGCAAGACTGCATGTACCTCAAAGACTGGATCTTTCTTCAAAGGCCTGAATTGTCAGCTGGCTGAAAGCCCTTTAGGAAAGCATTTGAAGCACTGCTTGTCTCCACATTTTCCCAGCTGTTCATAAACTCAAAAATAATAATAATGTCACATAGGCATTTGCTGTGCAGACAAAACTTTGCCTTTCCTCAGGTGTTACTGATACATTCATAGCAGGGAATTTTCTGAAAAAGAGTAATTCGGCTTTACAATGCCTTGAAAGTTTACACATGTAGCAGTAACTTTAACTCTTGTGGCAACAAAGAGGAAGATAAGACAGCTCATCCAAGGCCAGATGAGAAAAACATTGCCAAAATGAGACTCACAGCTAAGTCCCCTGGCTCAGGGTCACAGAGTCTACTCTCATTCCAGCCTCAGAGAACAGCAGTCTAATTTATGTGTTGTCTTTGTACAGAAATGTGGGGGTTTTGGTGATAATATTTAGGACTTAGTTTTCAGTACAAAGCAAAACAGTATCAGTTTATACAAGCCAAAACTGTTATGAGAGGTTCTGTAATTAGGCTTAGAAGGATTCACCTTGATTAGAGAAATGTTCTATCCAGCAGTTTTCCATCTCACAAGTGTTTCAATATGTCATCTCTTATTTTTGCATCTGTAGGAAATTACATCTTGTTAATTACTCATAATGTAGTGAACTAAGCTTCAGAATAGTTAAATAGTCAAATCTGATATTCTTTAATCCACTGAGTGTGAATCTCACTAGGGTATATGCTTTTGTTAAAACTTAGACCGTTTAAAGGTGCTAACTTTCACATGCTTTTTTTCCTTCTCAATAAACATTAGTTTTTAGCAGAGGGATGTTGGTTTGGAATCAGAGAAGCAGTTGCAGTCAGTAGTTTACATCACATTTCCGTACATCTCCCTCTAACAGTGTTACAACAACTTTGTGTAGTTTTTATGAAACACTGAAAAAGATCTCAGTGCAATCTGCTTACTCAGACTTACCTTAAAACTGATGTTACCAACGGTTCTAATCCTCATTTTTTCATGTCAGGGAATTCTAAGAGCATTATTTTTTAGCAGAGGTTAGAAAAATGTACCAGAAGGATTGATAAATACCATTACCGAAAGATCCTACATTAACCTTTGGTGAAATGGCTGGAGTCAGATGCGTAAGAATAAGGAACAGGATGTATTGGTTTGGGCTCCATCACATGGGAATTTTTATGATTTTAGAAGAACTGAAGATCATATGATAGTAAGGGGAAACTGAATCACCTAACTTAACATCTGTTGGCATAATAGCAGATCCCTAAGTCTACAAGCCAGTATCTTGATGTTTCTTTTATAGCCATTGGAATGACTTAGGTGTTTCATCTTCACAGGCAAGGAAGTTGGGGCAGCAGATTCCCATATTTTGTGTCTGTTTCTCTCTTTGAAAATATCTTTTTAAATCTCTGTAAGCTGAAACAGAGGTACTCCCATTCAAATGCTGATTGTTTGATTATGGTGTGCAGCAGGGGAAAACTGCTGAGCTGCATTATCAAGTTATGATTTGGTCTTATGAAACCTGCCAAAATGGGTAAGATTAGATGCATAAGGAAATAACTCAGTTCTTTAGAAAGACTCATCAGTAGTTTGACAGGCTTGGGCATGAAATTTTAATATGTTTTCTTTTAAACTCTGTCTTCTCAGAAACAGATGTACTGATACATGTTATTCATTCTTTCCCATAATGTTGTCCCTCCAGTTTTCTGTTTATTCCCTTGCTGAATTTTTCATTTGCCTACTATTTTCCACTTCAAATTTTAGGTTTCAAAGAGAAAGCTTCCTTTATTATGGTGTTTCTAAAGCACAGGAGAGGTTGCAGTGCTAAGCTGTGTATTTGGAACCTCAGTATAAGCATTAAATAATAAGAGTGGCTGCCTTGTAATAAGTGGTTATGGGAAATCTGACTGTATGCAAGTTCAGTTTTATTGCATACTTAATGAATCTCATGAATCCACATTAAAGCTAAAATTATTGTTGCATTTTCTAAAGCTGTCATAATATGACTGTCTCCTAGGTAGTGGTAGTTTTAAATTGGTTGAATTACACACTTAATTTTCATATCAAATATTTTCCAGCTACGAATATGAAAGCAATTACCTATTTTGGTACAGATATTTTTTCCCTCTGGGTGCATGACCATCACCAATGCCTCTTGCTCTTGGCAGACTGCCTTTACAGTCTACTGCTGTCACTAAATTTATTTTCACACCTAAGAAGACAGAAATTAAGAGGGAAAAACTTTGAAAAAACCTGTGTTAAAACAGAGGAAAAAAAACCCAAGACGTGTCTGTTCCTCTCTTTTTAGAAGGTGCATTCTCTGGAAAGTGGTTTTCAGGATAATTGCCTCCTGAAGGAGTTCTGCTAAGAACAACGCATACTCCCAGTTTATGAAGGTGCTGAGGTGTTACACAGAAATATTAATAAAATCCCCAGTAGTTAAAAAACATTCATTGATACCTCAAAAATAAGTAAACTCATCTAGGAATGGAAAAATCAGCATGTACTCTGTAGGTTGTTTCTACCTGTGAGCAACCTCTAGGGAGGCAGGTGGGCTCTGCTCTTACATGTGGTACCATTCATGTGGGATTCAAGTGCAAAGATCTGAGGCACTGTAAAACGTGGATTCCTCTGAGTACTTGATTCAGACAGTCAGTCTGAAAAAGAATTCTCAACATTCCTGTAGGACAGAGAGCAGGGCTGAGTTAGCCTACAGAGGCTTCTCTCCCTGCTTTGAGAAATCTCATTAAATGGTCTCATATGAATGCCAAGCAATAAAGGAGGAAAGCTGTTCCCCCCAAAATACACTACCTAGTTCATCCTGCTGCTCCCATCCACTTTTGCTGTCTGACAGATCTTTGAAGGGCAGCCCTAAACATGCTGGCAGGATCTCATAGTGCTGAAGCAACAGCCTGTGGCAAGGTCTGCTCAGAGAATGCCAAAGTATCCATTGTAACCAGAGGATTATGTCTGGCAGTGGTCTGCAGTAATTCTGAATGCCGGCAGTCTTCACTCCTAGAGGCACCTGACTGTAGCTGCACTGCCACCAAGTGAGTCACGGGTGTGCAGGAAGGTCAGAGACCTGCTGGCCTCAGGAAGTGGTTTCTGGGTTCCATCCACTCATTGGAGTTCAGAATAATTATCTCTCACCTGTGTCAGTAATCCAAATCCATCAACAATGACCATACAGTCAACTAAGCCATGAAAGTCAAGTAAAGACTAGTCAAGTGAAGCTAGAGAGATATTTTATGTTAAACTAATGATCTTTTCACAGCCCTATCCAAGTTCTCAGTGGACAGATAATGTCAAACATTTTCATGTAGAAAAACTAAAAAGAGGTGAAGCCCCATCTAAAAGGTGCAGGACAATTGGTCCTGGTCAGTAGAACTACTACTGCATAGAGGCAAAGAAGAAAAAATTGACATCCAGGCCTTCATGATCCTGTTGAAGTAATGAAGCAGGCTCATATTAGCTAGGAAGAAATATTCAGAAGGTCCAAGAAGCAAGATTTTCGTGTGCTGATGACACTGGCAGGCTCTGAAAGGAAACGTTTCAGGTTGGACTTTGCAATAAAAGCATTAAGCGTAAACTGTTAACATTGGTGACTGCTTAAAAGCAAAAGAAATAGACTTTTGAGAGCTCCAAACAAATCATACTCGCTCTGCAACTAAGATAAGCGGATGGGTGAACAAAATCAGCTGTACTGTGTTTTGAGCATATCTCCATGGAAACTCAGTCATCTTCTGAAGTCAAAATGTGTCCTGTATGATGATTCAAAATTTGAATAGTGGGATAGATTCTCCCCATGTGTTTATGCCATACTCCACTACAGAAAGGAGGTCAGACCATCCATAAAAATTAGGATTTTTCTGGGACAATACCTGGGGAAACAAAAAAGAGAAGCAAGAACAAGTAAGAAGAGATTTGGAAGTGTGTTGTTATCTTTTAGAATGAGATAATCCCTTTGTCATTGGTCTTGGGTAATTTAGGCAAAATTTTTGAGGACGTTGTAGCTCCTATTGGAGCTAGAACAGATTTGATGCTGGAAGCTCCTTGTGCTGTGGCATGCTTGGAGCCAGGACTGAGCAGCTGTGTGGGGGAAGGGACTAGAGCATTAAATAAAGCTACTTGTTGACTGCCTGTAAAACTGGCTTCTAAAGGAAGTGCTACAGAGCACTATCCATTACCAAGTGACAGAGAGCCTTTTACAGCTACTCTAGACACAATCATAATTAAACTCTGTGTGTTCGTGTTCAGAATGGTTGGTTGTGGGTTATTTAGCTCAATATTTACAAAAAGGACAGCCCTCTCCTGTGCCACCTTAACCCTGGGCTGTTTTTCTCTTTTCTTCCAGATGCTGGAGAGCTCTTCAGTCCCTTTGTTCACTGTCTTCATCCTGCTCTTCATTTTGCTGCTCGTTGTGTTGCTCATCAGGAAAAACGGCACTGCTGCCCTTATCTGGAACGAAATAATCCGGGAGAAAGTAACCAATTTCTTCATGAATCAGAGCAAAGAACAGAGGATTTTAAATTTTGTGCTGCAGAATGCAGTCCGAGGAGACCCCTATAGTGTGGTGGACACTATAGATAAATACTGCTCCCAGAAAGAGTGGGCCATGAATGTGGGTGATGAGAAAGGTAATTGCAGCAGGGGTCAGCATCTGAAAAGGTCCTTCAAGACTAGCACAGTACAGGACATCTGATTGTATTCACATGGCAACTTCCATCTGCTGCTGCTGCTGCAAAAACCCCAACCCACAGAGTCTTGTGGCCAGCAGAGTAGTTCTATGAACAGTGGTGCCTGCTCATGCAGATGTTTTTGAGGAGGGGTATCCAGTGACTCATCCAGAAAGTCACAGCACCAGATGTGGGTTTTGTGTTGTGCACATTGCAAGGGTGTAAGCAGAGAGTGACAACTGATGGGAAAAATCTAGGGTTGCATAATACCTCACTTTATACACAGGGGGCCTTTAAGGCATAATTCATTATGTTAAATACTTTCAGATCCTTAACAAGGAGATAGCAAATTGAAAAAAACCCCAAATTATGTTTAATTATATGAATTTTGTGAATGCAAGCATAAATTAGAAGTTTCTGTTGAAGGGAGAAATCCTGTCCTGTCATACAGTATCAGACATTGTTACTATGTAGTAAGTAAATAATCTTGTTCTTGTCTCCTAAAGAAAAATATGGGTAATTTTTTTTCATAGCTGCAGGAAAGCAGCAATCTTTTCAAAAAACTATAAGGGCAAAATGTTAATATGTTCCCTTATGAATCAGAAACAAAAGTACCTCTTGCTGGGAACTTTCTGGGGAAATTTGCTTAGTCTGGGATTAACATAGCTAATGAAATACAACTGTAAGCATTGTGGTAAAAATGCTCTTCTGACATGGGTAGAGTTTTTGAAAATAGCTTCTCAGCATACCTGGCTGGGGTGCTTAGGGCAGCAGAACACTGGGTAATGGCTGAATAGGAATAAAGCTCTAAACTTGGAACATTTGTTTTTAAATTCTTAATAATTTCACTCTAGTTTTGCTCTGATGGCCTTTCCTCAGGTAAGAGCCATCAAAGCTAGTGCATCTTTAGTCCCTGAGATTTCAAGAGTGACTACATGGCCTCAAGATGCCTCATCCTCATCATCATACTCCTAAACAACATCCAGAAGAGTATCCCTTAATGACCATGGCTTAGAGTAAAATCCCTTCCACTACTTTTTGAGTTTAGTTATCCAGTTTCTAGCCATACAAATAAGAGGAAATTTCTCACAAATAAATCTCATAAATAAATCCTTTTCTTTGTAAGGACTGAATATAGGCACTGTCACTTCTTTTTGGGAACATTTTCTGTTGTTAACAATTGACTAATGTTGCCAATCCCACGAATTGATGCAGTGAAACCAAATATTTTGCAACTTTGTAACTTGACTTTTCTTTTTTCCTTTAAAGATGAGTATTTAGAATAAGAAATTTTATATCAACCTACAGCATGTAACATTAGCAGCAAACATGAGCACTCAAAATCCCGAAGTTATATATTTCACAAATATGGCCAGTTTCTGCAGTATGTTTTTGGAAAAAATTACTGCGTTTCCCCCTTCTCACACTATAAATTAGTTAATTCAGGGAATTACGTAAGTTATACTCAGGGAATATAAGTTAATTCAGGGAATTCCTTACTCAGAAATGTGTATATTGTGAAACTAAAGATTTCTTTTAGTTGAAAGTCTGCACTTTGAAACTTGAAAAAAATGTCCATGATTATCTTGATCACAAGCCAGCTTGCAAAGGATACAGTACATAATTTGACATCAACGCTTAAGTTTTGAATGTCCTGAGCAACTGAGTATGTGGATTTTTAAAATTTCTTATCACTACCTTCCTCTTCTGTATATGAAGCAGTTTGATTTTGTCAAAAGGTAATCTTTTCCCATTTTAATCAGGTAAAATTCTAGACAAGATAGTGGAAGAGGCCAATCCATCAGTTGCCTTGGAGCTGGGAACGTACTGTGGCTACTCAGCAGTGAGGATTTCTCGGCTGCTGAAGGCAGGAGCTCGTCTGCTCACTGTGGAGTTCAACCCAGAATTTGCTGCTGTAGCTAAACAGATGATTGAGTTTGCTGGAGTACAAGATAAGGTAAATAACATTTTGTCTATAACAACTACAGCAAAACCAGTTAGATTTTCTTTTTTTTTTTTTTTTTGTACCCATGGGCCTTATAAATTTAACTGGCTCCATGCTTAGTTACAGTGCCTGACCTCTTACAGCAGAACTTAACTACATTGCCTTCCAAAAGCCAGAATAATACTGGGTTTCTCAATATAAACTAAAAGGTTCAAATTGGTGTTAAGACTGACTACAAAAAGCTGAACCATAGTCCAATTTGTTACAAAAGCTCACAGGAATGAGTTGTATTATGTGCAATGAACTTCAAATGAGAAGTATTTACCCAAATCTAGCTGGTCACAGTACCCATACCTAAGTTTTGTGCAGTCAGAGGTGTCTGCACTTTCTATAGCTGGTTGAGATGGAGATGTTTCCAGCCTATATCCCCCCCCCCAGGTTGGGGGATTTATGCCTGAGAAGTGCCTGTCTATTCAGCAGACAACTCACTTCAATGGAGCTGGAAACACTGGAGGAAATAAGTCCCACCAAGGGACCTTCTAATGTGTTTAACTTCTTGAACAGAACCTGAAGTACTAGTGACATCTGAAACTGCACTTCCCCATCTGATTTGATCTCCTGATCAGCTATGAGTCATAAACCGGACATTTCCTTACCACTTTCTTCCTCTTCTCATGGTATATGGTGCTTGCCTAACAAAAATCCACGTGCAGCAGCTGCTTTCAGTAGTTACTCCAAGAAATCTGTGAGGAAGATGTAACAGTCTCTGTCCTGTCTCTTCCCTCTCCTGGCCATATCAATTTTACATACTGTAGCCTCCATCGCTATTCCAGCCTAACCTGTTCTCTGCATTTTTTGCTTCCTTGGACTACAAGACTCAACTGAAATGTAACAAAAAAGAAATAATTAAAAGCACTGATTTCAACAGGAGATTTCCATGTTTCTAGTAAAGACACACACTATACAACAAAAACAAGAGGTCACTTTTTCTGTTGTTAATTTAAAAACCCAACAAAATCCAAAACAACCAAATTCTTATTTTGGAACATAACTGAGTTGGTTTGTCAAAAATAAAAAAGTACATTTGACCTAACTCTACCAAATAATTCAGCTGACATAATATTGAGCTATAAACATGATCCTTGATGTCTGGCTACAATTTAGAATGAGCTGGGAGTATGTGATTTTTCTTAAATCATTTTTTGCAGTTTGCACTTCATCAGATGGATTTCTATTTCAGGTAAAACTCCTAGAAGGCCCTTCAGAGGAAATTATCCCCCAGCTGAAAAAGAAATATGAAGTGGATACTCTGGATTTTGTCTTCCTGGACCACTGGAAAGACAGATACACACCAGACACCAAACTGCTTCAGGTCAGTTTGCAGAGTTCCAGTCTTAAAAGTAAAGTAGCAAATACCTTCATGTCTGTGAGGCCTCTCATCTTTATGAGGGACCTCATCTGCTATAAAATGAAGACTGGCAGCCAAAATAGCAGCCTTACAAGAAAAGAGGATTTTAAGGACAGGGCCCTAAACTTTTGTTAAGGACCTCTGCCAACACTACATAGCTCAGGACTCAGTGAGTACTGCTGAACCATTCTGCTTCCTGAACATACAGCGGTGCAGTAGAAATCCTACCAGGAGGAATGCACAGCCTGAGTCTTACACTCCCTAGGAGTGCCTGCATGGTCACCAGCCAGAACACTTGACCCAAAGCCCATCCTGATCCTGGGAGCAGGTGAGACTTGGGACATACATGTCCCAGCTCCATCTCTTTAATTACCTCAGTATCCCTTTTTTTTGCCTGGGTCTATGGTGCCAGCAGAGCCTCTTGATGCAATACCATTTTCTATATATATGGTAGCACAGCTACAGTAGCACAGACTGATTTGTCTTGGAGTCTTTACACTCAAGCTAATTAACTGGCTGCAAAGCAATGTTAAGAAGAGTGCAGACTGCCCCAGCCAGGCACTTTGCAGGGAAATGCTGTCCAGCCCTATATCCAGCCCCAAATGTGGAAAAATTATGCTTATTTCTTCCCAAGCTGCCTTAACCATTCCTGTGGGTATTACAAAATAAGTTGGCTGTAACAGCAGTAGGCAGTGGCAGAGGACTTCTGGATAGGAAAGTATTTGCAGGTGTTAAATAACAGATTGACAATATCTGTACCTATCAACAGAGCACATACAGATACTCTCGTAACTGATAAAATGTGCTACAACTGCCTGTTTTTATGGAAGTGCCATTTTTCAATTATTTTCTTCACAAATAAATCCACTTTTTTTGAGCCTGCCTCTTAAATTGAGAACCTGCCGAATACTTCCTGACCCCTGCTTGGGGACTACAACACTATTTTCTGACCCAAGCCCCCTGGTTTTCTAGTTTTAAGCCTTGTCCTCCAGAAAGCTGTTTGAAAAGGAAGTTTGTTTGGGGTTATGAACAGCTAGTATTGAATTTACACAGCAGTAGCTGAAGAAAATGTTCCGTCCCTACAGTTATTTTGTACTCAGAGAATGCTTTCTTTTAAACTGCCTGTGTAAGGATGACTGAGCTCTTTCCACAGTGCATCCTTATCGGAACTTAGCCTTCACAACACAGCCAAAACAAACAGGCAGTTCAGTTCCATGGTAGTGGTCACTAAGTCTGATGCAACTGTGATAATAAATTGCAAAAAAAACTCACAGAAAATTAAGAGGAGAAAGACAAAGAAAAGATCCTCAGATTTTCTCAGATGTCACAAACTTTCTAAAATGTATTTTCGGCAGGTATTGAAGTATGAATAGTGAATATGAAGTATGAATATATTCAGATGAAATATGTATATATTGGAAGTGGTCCAGACAAAAAAGCCAGACATGAACAGCATCTGAAATCCTGATGACCAGTGGAAAATCCAGTGTGTTGTCTCTTGCAGGCTTCTGTAAGCTGTGCAATAGAAACAGACTGGAGGGTATTTGACGTGGCTCTCAAATCACTTCTACTGTGCTGACTGGTGTGTTCAGTCCCCAGAGGCAAGAGCAATAAGCTCAAGGGCTTCTGCAGGACACTCATCAACAGAACTGCTCTCATAGCCTGGGAGTGACAAAAAACACCCCATGCTTCAGCTACAGCTACAGCCACAGCCTGTAACCACAGAATAACAACCAAGCTGATTTAGCTACAGATTTTGTTTTAAAACAGCTGGTAAGCCCAGATAAGCAACTTCTTCTAAACAAAAAATACCAGTAAAAATTAGTTTTTTAGGTTTACTAACGATAAACGTTGCACTTGAAGTGACTGTTACAAGTTAGTTATGTCTTAATGGAATTTGTTAGAGGGATCTTCATTGTGCAACAACCTTGCTTCATGCCCAGATCCCAAACAAAATGGCAGGAAGTTGCTTAAGATGAAAGGAAAGCAAGCATAGAAAAATTTTCATTCTTTTAGCAGTTTTGCAGTCTAACTGAAACTGGCCAAAGCAATATATGCTACTCTCAGGTGACCTAAAGAGCTACTACTACAGTTCAGTGCCATATTAAAAAAGTTTTTAAATATAAGGCAAAACAAAGCCACCTTACTGATCATGTAGACATAGCTGGAAACAAACTGAGGAGCAAACCACACACTTCCACTTGATTTGCTATTTCAGAATCAGCATCTCTAATGTTCTACTAAGAAACAGAAAAAGTCAGCAAATAACCACAAAGGATCCAAGAGTTACTCAGCTTCTCTCATGTCTCTTCCATCTTCCAGACCTGTACCACAAAGGGTTTTTGGATGCAGGCACTCAAGTATACCTGGTTAACATGAAAGTACATTACATTCAAACCAACGTCTGCTTAACAGCCACTATGAAGCCATTTCTCTTCTTTCTAGGAATGCAACTTGCTGAGGAAGGGCACAATTCTTCTGGCTGACAATGTAATTTTCCCAGGAGCTCCAGATTTCCTTAACTATGTCCGCAAGAGCCCCCATTTCCAATGCACTAACTACCCATCTCATCTGGAATATATGCAAGTGGAAGATGCTATGGAGAAGGCTGTGTTTTTGGGATAAAGAGAGTCATTAATAACCAACTTTTGTTTCAAATGATGTAAATACAACTGCACAGGTTAACTTGTCCATGCTTTACAGTTTTAAAGTTTTTTATTAATTTTTTATTTTGGAGCCTGTATTTAAACAAGCACTAGTGATGTTTTTAGGTGAGGCAGAACCCAAAATATGGAGTAAGGTGAGCCTGTGCCATTGTTCCACATTAACTGGGCAGACCCAAGGTGATGCACATTGCCTTGCCTTGACCAACACCTCATCAAACAACAGAGTGTGTTACTTTGAGCTCAACTTGAACAACCACAGTTTGGGTTTAGGGTGGAGAAATACACTGAAACTTCTGAAGACTTGTGTCCCCAAGCTAAACTCATTAATCATTAGTAAGAGTGGAAAAAAAATCCGTGTTGCAAGGAAAGACCATTTCATGTGCTCTATTTTTGCTAAATTAGTAGCATGCCTCTTGATGCACTGAAGGCTCCTATTGTGAGATCAGATACTTCTTTGCATGTTTACTACAAAAGTTAATCATCTCTATTTGAGAGAAAAGAGCAGACGCTGAAAGAAGACAGACCCATGCAGTGATGAGAAAAACAAAACAGAATTTTGAAAACATAAATAAAATTATTAATCTGCCCATGCAGAGGCAGAGAAAACTGAAGTGGTAAACAGATGAAAATAAATGCAGTAACAGACATGTAACAAAAGGAGCAGACTCTTTCCAAAAGAATACAAAACTACGTAATATTTGACCTTGAGAATATGCTGTTTATCCCCTCATTATACTGTATATACATAGTACATGCTTTTTTAGGGGCAGGGCAAGCTGCTTACTCTGAATGCTGGGTATGTTTAAGATGCTGTAGAGAAATAAAGTCCAGAGAGAATGGGTTTTAGCAGGTGGGTCCTGCACACCCTGATTAACCTCAGTGCTGTTACACCATGTGAATAGTTTGGGTGGTCATTGAGAAGATTCAAAGCCAAATACGAAGTCTCTAAGTCATCTGAACGATGAAGAAATCCAGTGGCATTTCCTAGCATGTACTGCTGTGCTGATACAAGGCAAGAACAGTCACATTTATAAATAAAAAATAAAAAACAGAGCAGGAGCATGACTTTCATTTTTTCCAATGAATTCTGTACTGCCCATGAGGCTTCCAGACTTGAATTAGCCACAGAAAGATAAAACAACTGAAAATCAGAGTGAAAATCAAGGATAACCATTCTTGTCTTTTCCAGTATGAATTCTTCCAAGCCTGTTAAAATCTTCTTTCTTGTATAGCCCACCTTACTGCAGTGGTCCCTCCCCTGGCCTGTGTGCTGCAGAAAATCTACCTCCAGGACACTAGTAAGGAGCAGAGGATCACCAAAAGAAAACTAGAACAGGCTAAAGTGACAGAGTCAGTTTAGAAACGTATTGAGCAAACCATGGTGACCCATTCATTTTGCAAAATGTGCATTTCACAGGGATAGCAGAAGGAAACACTATCAGTTTTCCTGACAAGTGAACTTGTACTAGGTCAGATTTTGCAGAAGCAGCCTCAGTCGACTCTGTTGTGCTGTTCTGTGTAGAGCCAACACTGAGTTCTAACACCTCCATCTTGTACTTTAAGTCAGTGATTTGTTCCATAACACTGCTCAGCAGCACGTTCTCTTGGTGTTCAGCTCAACTCCAAGTCATTGAACCAAAGTCCTTCATGTGGCTGGAAGCAATTTTTGCAAAATTTGCAATGCGAAGTCATCTTTAAGCACATTTACGGGAGTATAGAAGTTTCTAGAGAAAACTGGAATATCTGGATACATATGGTGGACCAGAAAATTTGTACATCTAAAGCCTTGACTCCAAAGAATTCTTGCTTGTGTTTAAGCCCTAAACACCTTTGCACCCAACAGACACTCCTGTCACAGCAGGGAACATCACACAGGCTTGATGAGCAAACCAGTCTCAGAAGGATGAGTAAGAGTAAACAGGTAGACTCTTCTGCACTTTACAAGAGAGGACCAGAAAAATGCAATCCTACTGCTTGTTAATGGCCAAAATTACTGTTCAAGAGACTGTCAAGAAGATTAAGAAAGCTGGGAACCTGTAGAGTGGAAATTTCAAAAGGTGCAGTAGTGAATTATGTATTTGTAATATATGTAGCAAATGTAACAGCCACCTTCTAGCATAAAAAGGTATTTTTAATTCATTAGAAAGCATCTCCTACATGGCAAATTATAAAATTAAACACAATATATGTACTACCAGAATATTTGCAGAATTCCGTATGTAAGAAAAAATTTTACACTTCACTACATTTTTGAAATGCTCTTAATTATTGGTGGCAAGGGATGAAAAGAAAAAGCCTGGCTCAGTTTGCATGACTGACAATTAGAAAAAAGGCTTTTGGTCAGTTGAGCAAATATGATCTGGAGTCACTGACACATAAATGTGGAATCTCCCAGGGAGAAGAGGCACTTTTCAAAATAAAGTCACGCTTTGAATTCTGGGGGAAGCAAAAGGCAGACAGTGGATCTTCTAATTCAAACATATTCTAAAAACCCCCTGAGTGTTACTGCAACATCAGCCTACTACAGCTAGAAGGCACAACCTATTCTTGCACAAACTGTATGGAATGATGCATGTGGAGCATGTGTTTAAGGAGCGCCCATCAGAGTGTACCACTGATAGAAAGTTCCCAAGGGGAAGAACTCCCCTAAAACCAACACACACCTCTCTGCAAATTCTCACAGCTCATGTCAAAAATGGATGGTCTCACCAAATACTGGTAATTTACATCTATTCTCCAGATGACAGTTACTGTCTAGGTTGTCTTAGTGATTCAGGCAGTACATGAGAGGGAGGTCTGGTCAAAAACGGCCAGAGCTTCTTTGTTACCTCAAAGGGACATGAAACTGTCTTTCAAAATACTGAACCAATTTGGTGTACAAGAAAGAAGGAGGATTTAAGAGGAAGTCAAACCTAGCACTACTGCCTTCTGCGTAACAGCACCTAATGAAGGAATCCTTCCCTCAGAATTGACTTGTCTGAGTACAGAGCAGGTATCATATGTTTGTACAGGAGCCACTGCCTCCCTCTGGGCATGAGGAAGTGAAAAGCAGCTCACAGGAGAATTCTGAGCAATGAGTCAAACACTAAACACAGTGAAGGAGACATAAAGAAACCCCTACAAGAGCAATAAGGAGAGAAAGACCACTGAGGTCCCAACTCTCCCACCCAAGGTGACACCAGGAGGGCAGTGATGTGTCCTTACTTGGCTGAGCAATCGAACAGGAATCAGTTATAAGGTACCTTACAAATAACAGCTATGATTTCTGGGCACACACACACACACACACACACACATTAAACAGAGTACCAGTGTTTCAGTCTTTGCCTCTGTCTCTACAGCTCAGTTAATGGCATTATAAACCACTTTCCCATTTCAAAAGATCCCCCAGCAGCTTGTACCAGAACAAGATCCTGCCACTGCTGTGCTTCAGAGACCTTCAAAGTAAGACACTGGGGAAGAGATCCTTGAGGACAGAATATTACCCCAAGACACTGCTGAAACCTGAAACAGATGAAGGCTGTGATATTTCTTGCCCTTGTTACCAGATTAACCTTTCACCTGCAGGACTCACCACTTCCATTTGCCCAGCCTGTGATAAGCTGGAAATGAATTCATTTTGACAGCTATAAAATGTCAGTTGTAAAAACAATGTATTTGTTTTAGCTCAGTACCTTATCTACAGCATCTGCTATTCATTGCCATATTAGTGCACCCACAAAGGGAAAATCAGATTCCTCCCTGCAGTGGAAGAATGACACCAAGGTTGCTAAGGATGCTAAGGCCAGGAGCCCACATCTTATCACAGCATTTGTGAAACTGTATCCTCAGAGCCAGAGATGATTTTACAAAACATCTGGGGATGCATTTAAGACATCTGAAATAAGGAGGGAGGGTAAGCTGGAGATGACCTTCCAAGTGCTGTTTACAAACATTTGCATGTAAATGAAACCTTGCAGTGTTGTGAATGGTACAATCAAGAATTCATGTATGGCAAACTTTGTTACTGGCAATGATTCATCAACTTTTCACTCACAGAAAATCTAACCTCCACTCTCTAAGACCTTGCAGAACATCCTCTCGAGATGTATCAGGTTTTGTCAGGCTTCACAAAGGCATTGTGGTGAATATGGTGTGTTTAGGAGTGCCAGTCACTGATTTCACAGAGATGAGGCAGTCCTCAAGAGAATGAGTATCTGTCAGTAACTGTTACCTTAAATACATGGGTGACTCTTCCTTATCAGGGTTTTCTTCCATTCCACAGTAAAAATGTAAATTATTTGGCACATCCTCAAAGTAATAATTTCTCATGTCAACCAAACCTCATACATTGCTACAATTTGTTTTTCTTACACACATTTTAGAAATGTGCAATCTTTTTAAAGTTACATGGATTTTATGACTTATTTGGGAAAGGTTAATAACTTCCCAAATGGAAAAGCTATCAGCAAGTTCTGTGCTCACAGGCATGTTGGCCCTTGAACAGTGGTGTAGATGTATTTCTCACAGAAATATGCTTGTGTATTAAAGAAGAAAAAAACCCCCATGATCTACAGTCCAGGGTCATGCTACAACTCCAGCATATGGCAATGAGTCAAAAATGTTCAGCTTTACTTGCTTAGAGGACATTTCAATTGCCCTTCATTACCACTGACCTTTTGCTAACACAAGAACATTGACCTGAGCTAGGGTTGAGTAATCCCTTGCCACAGAAAACTGCTGCTGCAAAAGCCAAAGAATATTTGAGATACCTGATGTAACAAAAAGATAACCAATGGCACATGTATTCTTTCCAGGCATGGTTTATTGAAAACACACCAAATTGTTATCCTACATACCTGGTTTCTAACAAGCATTCTACTTGTCTGCATTATGGAAAGATCCTATCATAATAATAATACATTCCGTCACGGTAACATTTGTTCTATGAAAAGCATAATCCACCTTTTTTTCCTCTCCATACTTGTAAAATCAAACCATTCTAAGTGTTTCAGTTTATAGTACAGTGTAAATACAATGCAAAATCCCACCAGTCTAAACTACAGAGAGAATGTTGAGCAGTATTACAGAAAACACATTGTTGATTTTTTTAAATTGTCCTACCATGAAAATTTTAAGGCACGTGATAGTTACAAACACATTAGCTACTAATTACCAGTAAGCTTCTTAGTCTAGTTATTTTGTTTTTTCTGAACAGTAAGAACCAGATTGGCAGGCCTTGTAGTATCTGCACTATCTTCCTCCTCACCTTGGACTTCAGATCATTCTACCCTGATGTCAAACTTAAGACAGAAAACAAAGGCTCATAATATCTTCCCCTTAAACGCTCTAAATTAGTTACTGTATCAGTAAATCAGAGAATTTCTCTGTCAAAGATAAGGAAACATCAGATTTTAGGGGCATCATAACAAAGAAATTTTGCAAGAAACTACACCTATATAAACACCTTCAAAAACTCCACCCCAACAGCACAAACCTGCTGGCTGAAGGTATTGGCACACTGTAGGTTTCACTGAGCCAGCAGTTGCTCAGCAAAGGAGGCTATAACCACTCTTATGTGCCCATTTGGCTTCTGAAGCTTTGCTTACTCAAAGGTTTGACATGTGCACCTCTCTCACAGGTAGCTGAGCCTATGCTCAACCTTAAGGCAGGTAACAGAAGGTAACTCACCACCTTCAGTCTCATGGAACTGCTCTACGAGAGAAAACTGCTTTGCCTACCACAAGGCTTTCCTGCTAGAAAGCATTACTGAAACTGCTCCTCAGAGCTGGCACCAACTTAGGAAACTGCTGTAACAGATATGCCACCCCTAGGTTTCTTCATGTATCCCTGACAGCAAGTCAGTTCCTAGTCCCCAGGTCAGTCCCTTTTGGGATATCTTGGCAACAGAGATCAGATTTGCTTCCCTGACAGAAGCACGTTCAGAACCAGAAGGTCTGAGCATGTGGGAGCAGATCTGGGATAGGCAGCAGTTATGCCAGAACAGAAGACACTCTTGATCAGGACCTATGGCTGCCAAAGCTGTTCCCTAGGGAGCATTTCAAGCTGACAACACACCGTGAGTTGCATTTATGGCTATATTGCTACTTAAATCCACAACAGAACCAGAATGTCCTACAGCCTTGCCTTTTTGCTCTCCTTGGATTCTGCAGACACACTGACTGACCTGAGAAGCACAACTGCTCGCACACTCACTTGGTACTTCTCCAGGGGAGTTGGCACACAATGTTTTTTCAACTTGTACAGCTCAGTGAAAATGCCTGGGAGATACGTGAGCCACGTTCCCAGCAAAAAAGTTCTACAGTAATCACACACTGAAAGAAGCCTCCCTTTCCCCTGTGTTATCTCAGCCCTCACTGGGCCATCAAATTTCCTCCTCCTCTTTAGCAGGAGTCTTGCAACACCATCACTACCTTCCACAACCATCCCTCCCACTACAATTTCTGCAGGTAGAAATCTCTTCTACCTCAGCCCCTTACAGGCAGATTCCCTCCTGTTTCCACAGTGGAGTCAACAGGAAAAGAGGAGGCCACATACCTGAGCCCTAAAAAGCACTGCCTGCCTTTTAGCAGGAGACTAAACCCTACTGCAGCATTAGTCACACACACTGCCACTTTCCCTTCTTTACATACAGTCCCTGCTGCCAAAATACAATTACGGGTTCATCCACCCACATCCCAGAACAGCTCAAACAGCCAGTCACACTTGTGCCAACAAGGGGAGAGGTGAGGGCAGGGATGGGCACACATCCCACCACTGAGCTTCTGGCCATAGACAAGAAGGACATTAAATCACCAGACCTGGTTCAAAGTACCCTGCCTTGGACCTCAGCAGGTGGGCTGATAATACAATGTGATAGTCTCACATACAAGTCATCCCACAACTGGTTTGCTTTCCTCACCATCCAAACAAGTTTGTTGAGAAGAAAAAAACCCCAAAGTAATGTTGAGGATGGGTTATTGCTACATACTCGGGAATTAGTTGTCAGTGTAAGGCATGGGAAGGGTGGAGGTTTGATTTGTGATTCCCAGGGGAAGCCTTAGCCCATCAATTTAATATCCAACTTCTTGACACACCATCCTCTGATTTTCTACAGCAATAAACCATGTTATCAGCTCACAACTCTGCTGGCTCCTGTAACACCCCCAGGAAAACAAAGAAGAGTTTGCTACAATGACCTAGGCAGCCACTGCCATCTAACCTGAGAGGGACAGTTCAGGGTGCAGTGTAAATACCAAAAAGACTTTTGGGAGAAGTGAGATGGGGTCTGAATCTGCTTCTCAAATATCCTTAGTGTTTTTGGCCCATTAATGACAGAGAACAAAGTCGACTCCAACCCAGATTCTGAGTGTCTCTGTAGTGTCCCACTAAGAGCCATGGGATATCTAGGATTGGAAGTCATGATCATAATTGGCCCCAGTCACTTCACTTGCCCCTCCCTGCAGTTTTCTCTGTTAATTTCTCGCTGGCTTTGAAATATCTGCACAATAACTAAACCACAAAGTCTTAGCAGAGACTCCTTTCAACAGTCAGGTCTTTATTTTAAGTGAACTTTTTCTCAGACTCCTTTGGTAAATATATGGTTTGAAGTAGATCAGGGACAGACTGACAGCACGGCCCTTCTCTTACACTGTTCTAGTCAGCTACAAAGCAGGTTCCATTGCTAATTACTGAACATTTTTAAAAAAATCCTTTCATGTACAAAAAGAATACACCAAGTACATAACCAAAAGTGATATAAAACTCTTCTGTGTAGCTTGGTTAAAAGGGTCTCCGCATATTGGCAGAACAAGTATGAAAAGAGCACCATTGATATAATATACAGTCAATGATGTATCTGGTTTCATTGCCACACTTTATGTCTACACAGAGAGACACTACCCTGACACAGAGTCACAGGTGCCTCTCTTTGCTTCCCTTGATCCGCTGAGCATCTTTGGCCCAATAGGACTCTCATGCAGGTGAAAAAGCCAATCTTTGCTATGTTGATTTGCTCCAAGCAACTTCACCTTCCCCAGGATCCAGAATGAAACTGCAACGTATGTAGAAGATGAGGGTCAAAAAGGGAGGGTGCAAAGCAGCACACGTATCATCCAAATCACTGACAGCTTCTGGCATCAGTCTTTTTTCCCTGAATCAACAACTGCTTCCCTCTCCTGCAAACTACTTTACATGGTTTTGTTAACCTATTCTCTGCACAACAATATATATATAGATATATAGACTTTTATTTATTTATATATATGTATTCATGTCAAATTTTTAATATACTCAAGAAGATACAAAGCTCTTGGTACTTGCTTTTTTTAAAGATTTTAAATTTTTTTTTACAAAAAATGTAATGGTTACTATTACAGTAATATTTTGGGGAGATTGTTGGATACTTCCCCTTTTTAGTTACAAAAGGAATGGCAGGCACTGAAAACCGCAAATGATGTTTGCTAGACTCAAAAATGTGCTTTCCAGTCACACCGTTTTTAGGAGCTTGTTTAAAACTAAATGTGGCAATCAAAGAACAGTGGCAACCAAGTAAAATCAGCAAAAGTCCTCTCATGCTGCTACTGAGATATTTGCTTCCTATTCTCATCTGCTGCCCTCCCTTGACCAATGCCTGGAGAAAATCAGTGATCTGAAATCATTTTGTTCCCGGCATTTCCCGATACCACATCTGCAGAGTATGTTCTCTTGAGGTAAACATTCCCCTACAGAAAGCAGGCCTTGGCATCCTGGAGGAGAGCTGCTGCACACAAGGTGATTTTCACGCCAAATGAAATATGCAATCTCAAAACAAAAAGGAAAGGAACACAGAAACAATGACAATGATTTTAAAATGCCAAACCAGTTCCCTTTGTGGCATTTTTCATCAGGATCTATAGCCCAAAGCAAACATGGATCCAACATTGAAAAATTTACCATCAAATGTGACAGACTCATCTCAAATTTATAGCGTGTTCAAAATAAGACATCCTACAAAAAAGCTCCTATTTCCTTCAATGCCTTAACAGCTATGGCAAAAGTAGTTTATCATCATCAATGCAACAATGATAACATTTAACATGTAAAAGCTCCTTATTGCAATCTTTGAGAACATGAAAATAAAAAGCCAGCCAACTCTGTTTTCCAGCACAGATTTTTGAACCAGGGACACTGAAACCTTCCATAAACTGCTTTTCAAAATGTGGAAATAAAAACAGAGACATTACAGAATTCAAAAGGCAGAAGTATTGTACACCAGATTATAATGATAATATAGCACTGTGATTGATATAGCTTACTCTAAAAGCAGATTATACAGCTTGCATCAATTTTGTCATCCACTCTCCAGTTCGTTTAACTAGCATTTAATAGTTTATGTTCTGCATTTTCTCCCTTCATTGAAATCCAATAAACCCACTCAACATTCCTGCACTTTCTGTGGGAATAATAAAGAAAACCTAAACATTTTTCAGAAAGCCTTCAAAAACGTTAAGAGTCACAGTTCAAAAGAAATCCCCCCAAACAAAAACCAAAACAATGAGCCCCAAACCAGAAAAGTGCTATTCTCCTCATGGCTACACCTACGGTATCATTTCAAATATCCCGCAGTTCCTCTCTTGCTGTGAAGCTGCCGCATGACCTGCACTTCTCCAGCTTGGCACCATCCACATGTAAGAGTCACCTAAGAACGCAGCCAGCTACATGGAAGCTTGGATTCTCTTTTCTTGCTTTTCTTCTTGCAGGAGTGGGAGGGAGGGAGGGAGGGGGAGGCGGTGGCTGTTTCTGATGGGAATGTCAGGGAGTTCAGCAGCAGAGTGTCTCGCTGTAAGGCATCGTGCTCCGCTCGGCGATGGCACTCGGGTGGGTTCGCTCCCCACGCCCTCCTGGGACCTGCAGCCCTCCCAGTCTGAATGGCAGTGGTGACTGATGAGATCCTCTGGGTCGATTCAATGTTTGTTTCTCCCCCTCAATTAAAAAAAATGTGGTTGGACTTTAGCCCTGCAAAATAAAGTCAGAACTGATTAATACCAGTCATTAGCATGGCCTTGGTGATCTCCATCACCTTGTGGTAGGACAGTGACTGGAAATGCCAACCTATGCCAACACATGTGCTCCTTGAGGGCATGTCTGGGAGAAAACAAACACAGACTTCATTTTTGGAAATTAGGACCCCTCCTGTAGGGCTTCACTGCTCAGAGCAGAGTGAAGCAGACACCGCAGGCACATTGATGTCAGCCCTGTGCCTGAGCCACCATGGCCGATCACACAGCACTGAGCAGCCGAGGGAGGCCAGCGGTGCCAGGACCTGCTCCATGACAGCACCTCACAATGCTGGGCAGGGGCTTCCAACCAGGAACAGAAACAATCTGCTAACACCTTGCATTTCTACTAGACTGAAAGGAAGGAGAGGAAAAAATATCCAACACCACCACCCAAAAACATACAGGAGCTTTCTCTCCCACTAATGCAAGGGATTTCCACGTAGAATTATGGGGGTGGATGACAGTTCATGGTTTGGAATTTGGGCCCTTAAAGTCTCTTGCTCACTCTGATGGGAAAAGTTTCTCAGTGCCTTCATGAGAGTCACAAGAAATTTCCTTTAGTCATAGCCAGGGGCACAACACCTGCTGTTCCAAACATAGCATCCTCTGACAGAGTGCCAGAAGGTATCACTGGGGTAACTCCAGCAAGACAGCAGGACACAGATTAGCAGTGGCAGGAGCAAAGAAAGGCTGGTGACATTGCTGAGGAACTTGGCACGTGGCAAAGGCAGACAACTAGAACACAACAAAAAGGCACCTTTCTTTAGTGACACACAATTAAAAAAAAGAAAATGCAAAGTGGGAGTTGTGGGTCACTGTTTATTGTGTAACCAGTATCATCTGTCCTTGCAAAGTAACTTGGGTACAGTCAGCAGCTTTCCTGCTGTAATTCGTGGGAACCTTAGGGGACATCCAAAAATAGTCAAGGATATGTGTTTTTCTGAAGTCTCAGGCTAATCCTTATAATGAGCATTGAGGGAGAAAAACGGTTGGAAGCAGGAACACACTACTCAAATTCATTCCCATGGCCTAACAGCAGAAATATTTCACATTTCAGCTGACAACTAATCATTCACAATATTAATTTTCTGCCTGGTTATTTGACAGGTTATTTTTAATCAAACAGTGGTGTTTGATTGCATTTCATTAAAGATACACTGAATAATAAGAACACCACTTTTTTTCTTCCAAATGCACTTTCATGTATCTGTAAGTTAGCAGTTAGATTTGAAGAGATTCCACAGCTATATAGATCATGCACAAGAGAAAGTTATTCACTAGCCCCAATTACCATTAAAAGGACCTACCATGCATGCAAATTAGACCCAGGAGTCAACAGGCTGGGGTTTAATGTCACGGGCATCCACCAGATTCACCGAAGCCCTGTTACTCCTGTTAATGTTTTTCCTATTTGTGTCATTCTGCAGCACAGGGTGAGGAGTTAAAGCAAAACAGAGCGGATTAATCAAACAAAACCACCAAACAAGTCAGCTTCAAGAAGCACAAGGGAAAATTAGTTGTAGAGAAAGAAACAAGATCAGCAAAGGCACAATACTGACAAAAGCATCGGCAACAGTCAAAAGGTCACACTTCCCTGGATTCCCAGCCTCCCTTGAGCTTTCACACAGCTCATGAGCCACAACCCCCACAGCCACATTTCTGTCTGGCAGCACAAGGAGGAAGAGCAGCAGCTGCTCAGCTCTGCCCAGATGAGGGCAGGGCTGTGCACACCTCTGCTTGCTGGACTCAGGCTTGGTGCTCAGAATCAAGAGGCAGCACAGGCTGTGGGTCACACACTGCTGAGGTGAAATGTTTTTTCCTCTCTTTCTCATAAAAGTGAAGCAGCCACTTGCTGAACTCTGGTTGTGCTTCACTTCATTCATACCCTGGAGTTAGGGCTGCTTGATGTGATTTTGAGGGTTGCATTGGACCACTTTAATGAATTTTGAGTAGAAAAAATAACAAGTACTTGTTAATTTTCCTACCTTATCCTATTTTCCTTAAAAAGACATTTTTTGCCAAGGTTCTATTGATCAACATTTTTATATAACTTACTGCATCCTTGCAAAATGTACTAGAACCATGATGAGGGAACTAGGAAGTTTATTTGATTGATATTGGCTCAAGCAGGACCATCTCTTGCCAATTGGAGGAGGGGGACACATTGTAAGACTGCAGTAATCAGCTTAAAAATATTTCAGGCAGATTGAAGCCACTCTCCAGCGTGTTCCTTCATGGAAAGGCAGAACACAGCAGGAAATGCCTGACTAGCAAACTTAAAACAGGCAGGCTGGTGCAGTAGGACAACTTCCTAGTTTACCATCTATGGAAGTATTTTTCTCCAAATCCCATTTTTTTATTTCCCTGTTCAATGATGGGTTTGCCTTTCAACTGACTGAAATTTAACCGTTTCCACTCAACATGAATCACCTGGATTTTCTGGTATTATCAACGATGTGCTGAAGGTTATTAAGGGCAGCAGACTAGCAATAGTGTCTTCTACCACTGACTCTTATTTCAATGAATCCTCATTTTCTTTCTTGAAATTACTCCCCAAGGGGAAAACCCAAGCTTGTTTTAAGGCCAGGGAGAACGGGTGGCCACAACATTAACAGACTTTTTACTCTGCAAAGGTACAGAAATGCAACAGAACTTACACAGAGCCTACCAAGTCACATTTGCACACAGCCCATAATACAAAAAGCCTTGTAAAGTAAGAATTATTTTTAATTAGAAAGCAGTCTAAATTTGTATTTAGAAGGCACACACATAACTGCGTATCTCTTCTTCCCTCTCCATCTCCCTGGCCCATGGCCATAGTCCACCATCGGGACTGTGAATGAGTGTTGCAGGAATGAGAACCATTCACCACGCTGCTAGACACGGACACACAAGATCACACCTATTTCTCGTGCTGAAGACAATAAAGCAGCATGACAATCTGAAGAGACTTGTCAGGACAAAGTCTGAGCACAGTTACACAGCTCAGGGCCAGGGAATGCTGCCTGGGCAAGGGCGACAGAACAAACACTTTCTATTTTTACAACCTCATCCATTTTCAAGAGTACAGCAACTACCTGCATTTGCTCCTGCACTGGAAAGCAACATTTTGTTTTTATTTCCGGTTAGCCAAGTGCTAAATTACAAAATAATGCCTTTATGTGAAATAAAGAAAGGCCCTTTACAGCCCCCTGGTGAGTGACTACCCTGTGTTTCTGGCTGAGGACACTCGATTCTTTTCCTCCCAAGGCACTAACTAGCACTCAGCAGTAAGAGGCAGCTCACTTTTAAAGGTTCCTTCTCGGAGGCATCTCCTGTGTTATCACTGCTCTTGTACTTGCGCTCCTTGTCCCGGTGGTCGATGGTAGAATATCCATCTGAGGAGAAAACACAACAGTCAGGCATGAAGCACAAACAAGAGCAGAAAGAGAGCTGATGCAAGCAGAATTCTTCAGCAAAGGAAAAGGAAAACAAACCGCCACGAGCCAAAGATGCAGGCAGCCTGCTTCTCTCGTGTTCCAGCTCTGAAATTTCATTTTTACCAGCTAAAAACAAACAGAGAAGCCTTCTTTTTATAGCACTGCCAGATACTGGCACTCATTAGCAAGCAGCACTGTTTTCATCCCATCCTGCTACACTTTTTAGTGTGTTCAAGGAAAGCAGCAAGTTGTCATCTCATGCCCTGTGGCTAATGAGCTCCAAATTCAGCCCAAATCCTGCGTTCCTTGCTTAGCAGCCTGATTAATTGGCTGTGTTCATTCTCTGAATGCTCTGCAGCCTGTTCCCACTTTTCCCGAGCCTGACTACTAGCAGGACATGACAATAATTTGGAAGAGTCCCCATCAGAGCACTGAGAAAAAGGGCCTGTCGAGTTGGGAGGAATCTCAATGCAAACCCTGCTGTGCTTGGGCTGTCTTTCATTACGAAGCAGCACCTGTTGGTGCCTTGTCTCCTGACAACTAAGGAAGAGCATGAAAGCCTGATGAACACAAGAAAGAAAACTGTGAGAGGGTTGTATAAAGAAATGGTTGTAATTATTTCAGAACCTTTGCTTTCAGTTGTTGTCAGACAATGCAAAACTTAATTTATTTTTGTGATGCATCAAATCTCCCTCATTATCAGTGACAAATAGATCCTTGCCTGCTCTGCTTTAACAGCATTGTAATGTGGAGTAAATGACATCCAAATTTATACCTCCTTGTAGGCTTTTGTTTTCCCCTATGTAACTGAGGAATCATTAATGTTTTCTTGTCCTGACAAACTGTTTTTCGAAGACTACAGAAAGCTACAGAAAGTTTATATAAACTATCATAATGCCCCTTTTCTCTGTTTATTACTGGCTTGTAACAGGCTATTAAGAAAGTGAGTGATGTATTTGTGGGCTTCTCATGGCACTGTTTGCCCACATGACAACTGCACACAGAGCCAGGTCAGATTGAGAAGAGTTGCAGGGTTCTGTGTGCCTCAAACCCAAGTGCACACAGACCTGCAAACAAGCACCTGAGGCAGGATGTATTTCTGACATCAAGGGCAATAAGAGATGACTGAACCACGCTGACCAAAAATAACTAAAGAATTCTGTAATGATACATGTAGTTCACAGACCATAAAGCATGATTTGCTACACAGCACTTAACTTACAATTACTTGTTGACAATCAAAATGCCTGACATTCTTAGCTATTCCTTTTGAACAAAAAAAGAAAAAAACCAGCTGCATCCAGCTACCCAGCCAGCACTTGTGGAGAACACACAACTGATAATTCTGTCTCAAATGACAGGCATGAACACTGCTAGTAGGCTCAGTCCTTAACAGATTCATCATTCATTTAGGACAAAATACTTCACAAAACTATGTATTAAGTGGTAGAAAAACAGAAAATCAAACTTGCAGCAACTGGGTGGTAGCTTTTCACAATCTCATGGTAACTGTACTCACAAGGATGTAATGGATCACTTTGCATTTTTGTAGTGCCATCATCATGGGTGATCCACAAACACTTCTAAAAGGAATTGCCAAGACACAATGGAAACCTTTAAACTACTCCCAGAAAGCAACAGCCCCTAAGTGAAGGACAGCAGCTGTGATATTTCCCAGGGAGCAAGGTCATTAGTAGACTGTAATCATAAAAAATAAAAAACCAAAATGGATTACAGTACATGACAGTACTGTGAGAAAATAATTCTACATTAATTAGTACTATGAAAAAATTAAAACCTTCATACTTAGCCAGCACACATCAGCAAGAGGAAAATCCCACTTTTGCACTGGCAGTAATTTGACAACAAAGAACACTGAAGAACTTTTCTCTTTGTATCTAAATTCCAACACATTTTGCATTTTATCCTGCGGGTCCCTGCCCTGCACACAGATCAGCATGGCCGGATCACGTGTCCAAAACCCACACACTGTGCTATGCCTCTGTCAAGATAAGCAGCAGGAGAGATAGGAAATTTATGATTTGATCAAATGAAATGAGAAATATCTTGAAAGAGGCTGCATCAGAGAAGTAATACCTCACTGCCCAGAGAACCATGGCTTTGCAAGGATGTTAGAAATACTGCTTCTCCCATGTTTCAGATTCATTTGAAGAAGCCATCAGAATTAATTGATTTTGTGGCATAAAGATCCATACATATCTTGCTGCTCCAAGGTAAAAAATACATCATTTTGACTTAACACAATCCCTTGAATAGACAGAAATTACACTGGTCAATAGAGGAATGTCCCATCCTTGGCTTGTTTACTTCTCTCTCAGCTTCCTGCTTGTTGTTGTCTCTATTGCTTCTCTATCTCCCACTCACGCTACAGCAGCATTTTTATGTCATCACCAATTACAGGACCAAATACATGCCAGTCAGTGTCAGTCCATCTCTGCCCTCACACAGAAAGATCAAACCTCTAAACCCATCAAAGAGGAGGAGGAGAAAGGAGAAGTCATGCCTGAAGACAGGCATGGAGGACAGTGGCATCTGAACTCTGTGTCTCTGGTCTGAACAATTTCACCTCCCAAGTGCTCCTGTCTGAGTGACTGCAGGTTAACTGAGGCACACACAGAGTTCTGGAGGACTTGGCACAGACTGGAGATCACTGTTCTGCTGGGGCAGGGCCCCAGGCACACGGTGAGCACTGCTGCTCTCCAGCCTGCCTGGAGCTGGCAACACCTGACAGACCTGAGCATCCCACAGGAACTCAAACACTCTTTTTCTTCTATCTCCCAGCACATCCACACCCTATCCAGGCTGTCCCACTGCCCCAGACAGCAGGGATCTGACTGCTCCAGTACTGCTAGCTGATGGAGAATATATCCTTCTGCCTCCCTAACCACTGACAGCAAAATGATCTCCTCTCTTGAGAAGGGTGACTCCCACAGCATTAACAAAGAAGCTGAGACAGCACCAGCAATTATCTTTTTGTGATCTTGAAGCAGAGCCAATGTGGGTTAACAGGAAAGGCCCAGGCACCAGGACAGCCTGAACTCTGGTGAGAAGAGCCCACAGAAGAGGGGCATGCAGGTGGGGATGTTCTGGAACCATCAGTCCTGTACATACTCTGCAGGGGAGGAACATTGGGCTGGAAGGACCATTTCATTCCAGAGTGGAAAAAGAACAAAAGCTCCAGAACAATCCACAATGAAGTTAAAATCAGAAAATGTAGTCTAGAGCAGCCTTCTCATGTTAGTATGCCTGCAAGACAAAAACACCCTGCAGCATTTGGAAGAACCTGAAGAAAAGAGATGAAATGTTATTCCAGTTCCCTAGAATTAAGGATAGTAAACTGGATAAATTAAGTTAGTCTCTTTTCAGCTGACCTCTGAAATAGCACAAAGTTATAGCCATATTGGAAGTAAAAGGCACTCGAGAGCTGGGAACAGGAAAACTTGACAGATCTCATCTTCTAAAGGTGATAAAAAGACTGGAGAACAGCATGGCCCAGAGAATCTGCCTGATGCTGTAAATTTGCATTTTGTTTTGTACTCAGGGCTGTACCAGTAATTCCTGAGAGCGCAAGGCAGCAATTAATACTGAGGCTATAAACAATCAGCACTGCCCATTCTGCAGCACCTGCCAGCACACAGCTATTCCTGCCAGGCAATCCTCTCTGAAGAGATTTTCTTCCATTGTGAGAACAAATGTTTCAGTGTTCCCTAAGGCAAAATACATATGGACAGTTCATTCATGGCAGGTGGCATCTCATTTTTCCAAGCATACAAAAGGTAATATATACCTGTTATTTTACTTTCTGAACATTCTTGGCTTTTTCTTGGCTCTAGCTTGCTTTTTATTCAGCCACAATCACTAATAGCACTGTACCAAACTGTTTGATCTGGAGGCATTCACATAGGTGCATTTAAATAAAAAATATCAACTGGAAGAAGTAAAGCAAATTCTCAAGAGACCACACAGCACTTTTATCTACCTTGGTCAAGAAAAAACCCTCTAAAAGTTGAACACTACAGAGCTTATCAGTCTCAAAGCACATCACTGACAATGGCTCTTCTCAGTCTACAGGAAAAGAGTCTCAGGCTCATTTAGATGCAGATAAATGGAAAGTAGAGCCATGAATATCACACACACTGACCTATTTTTGGTTTTACCTACAAAACCAAAGGCAGAAAAGATTTAAACATAAGCAATACATTGAAGGAAATTTTCAACTGTTTTTTTTTCCTTTCTGAATCCCAGAGACTTCCAGATCTGTAACAGGGAATGCAGCTGCCTCAGGGACCAAAGAGCAGAATGAAAGCTGGGTCACTGTACCTCCAATACATGCATAAGGTAGTGGAGAAATTGGTGTGTACACTCTACACGTATACAAAGAAAAAAAAAAAAGATGACGACCAATCTTTTGTGAGGTAATGTTCTGTTTTTAAATGTCAGCTTTATCCATCTGAAATAATACCTCCTAGAGAAATAGTTGAACTTTCCTGTGAGTGACAGTGTGCTCTATTGGAAGAGACAGAGTCTGATCTGTAACTGAATTTACCTGGGCCAAGTTCATCCATAGGTATCATATCACGACTTCCAGACTTCTCATTATCTAGAAAACAGAAGCACAGGAACAACTTGAGGTACATTTGCTTTTCTCAAAACCTGGTAGTTTTGAATTAGTCACAGAACCAGAGAGGTCCATAAAGTACTGAAACAGAAATTATTGTTTAAAAAATTCCCAAACTATTCAGCTGTTATCTATTCGGAAAGGGAAGTCTGAGTTGAATTCTCCAGAGAGCACATGTAACTATGTATTTTCTGCTTTGGCATTGTTATACAGGGCTTTCTCTCTCCAACAAAACCCATAGTTCTTCTCCTTTGGACTACCTACCATGATTAACAAGCTTCTCTTTGGTCTCCCCAGAATAAAAAAAAAGAAAATAAGTAAGGGTGCAGCTTCTCATGGCACACAAGCCAATCCAGCAGCCTGCTGAGCCAACAGGAAACTAATCCACAAAGAAAACAAGTTTCTTGTCATGTCAGCAAGCTGACCCAAATCATCCTTCTGTGTGCATGATGTGCCAGGTTTGATCAAAGACAGGGAAGGTGGAAACAGGCAGGGCAGCGTGGGGCTGTTGTTTCTGCAGTAACCTGCAGTTAAACGAGAGAAAATGCACAAGGCAAATCCTGCTCTTAGCAACCAGAGCCAGGCTGAGACACAGGAATCATGGTGAAATCAAAGCTGGTGCTACACCCATGTGGGTGTGGCTGTGCATGAAAAAGCACAGACAGGATCAGTTGGAGCTTGAATAAACTCATCTCCAATAAAAAACCCTGCATGGTAGAGGAAGAGGCTGTACCAAAATGGGCGTATTTATTTAAAAAAGGGAAAGACTCCAATACAAACTAGGGGTAACACATGAATAAGGATTTTTTACCCCCTCGTGCTGTAACAGTCACAGCAAATCCACAGAACCAGTAAAGCTCTATATGACAAGTGATAAAGAGCAGAACCAACCTTGACTTTTATCCACCAGAGGCAAAGTGCTGTCATCGTAACCAGACCTGCCAGCAGTACCTTTGGAGCCCTTTGGAGCTGCAGAAACAGACTACAAGACAAAACCCACACAAATATCAAATTGCTGCTCATGGAAACTGAACAATAAAAATAAACAAACCAACAGCATGGAGAGAGATTATGGAATGCTCTTAAGCTCCCTTCTGTTGCTAATATGGAACTGGAGTATTTTTAATTTTCACATAGATCTGATGGAGGAGTTTTCTCCCTGTTTTCTCAGTGGCAGCACTGCTGCCCTGTAAAGGGAGCAAAACCCTTCCACAAGAAGAGATGAGGTAGCTGCATGTCAAGCAGAGGTGGCTGCCCTAGGCTGCTGTACAGAACATTTCAAATGAGACACAACCAAGACAAGACATGGGAACTCTTCTGCCAGTAAATCGGGGCATTTGGGCTGCACAGGATGGCAAACTCCCCAAACCTAAGGAGCTACACTGCACAGACCACAGCAAAACACAGCCAGCAACTCTATGCAGGATGGTGTGACTGAGCAGGGCACAATCCACTGTGCTCTCACCTGGAAGAACAGAAGTGAAAACGAAGATCTACGGACTAGATAAAGGCAAGATTAGCCCAAGCAAGGACATCTCCACTCAGGCATTTCCAGAACTAATTTAAGATCTTTACCTGAAAGTGTGACTTGTTCCACCCATCCTTCTGAAGGGCATTTCGTAGCTCTTTATAGCTCCAGATCATCTGAAGAATGTGAGATGCAGCTTTTGTTTCTCTGGGAGACTGGCTGATTGGCAAGATAAAATTATAGTTTAAGTATCATGCAATGTCTTATTATTTGTATGTTAATACCTAATATTCCATACAGCTACTATTTGAACCTATAAGTAATGGGATATATGTGAAATCATTCAGTGACTTCTTCGTATCTATAGGCATTTGTTGACAAAAACAAAATCAAAATGTTATGAATTATGGACATTTCTGTGTTTTCACATTTATTGCTGGTCACTAAGGCCATGGTGACCCTTTTGTCTTGTAGCTGTAATTAACAAAGAACAGAGAGATTCCATCCTGTCTGGATTTATTCAGGAATGCACATCTATTCCTCCCAATTCAATGAAGTTGCTCCATGGTTTAAAATACTTCACACAGTCATTTCAGTCAGAAAAAGAAAAAAAAAAAGCTGTTTTTAAATGGAAAATGAAATTTTATCCATTCTTTACTAAGTCAGTACACAGACACCTTTTATAATATAAAACAGGCCTAGATTTTTGGTAACAAAAGTATTTTGTAACAATACAAACCAAGAAGGCTACTCCAACCACTCTCCCAGAAGTTTGCAGCAAACACACCTACGTCTAACGGACTGAACTACACAAGAAGTTTCCTCTGCAGCAGTCAGAACACAGTTCTTTAATGGAAGAAAATTCGTCACTTCAAATTACCACCAGCAGCCCTTTGGCCAGAACAATTACTGCACATCATTAACCATTTCACTTGAAAGAAACAGATTTCATCACTGGCATTCCAGGAGTGGAACACTGCCACAGAAAAAAAAGACCTTCCAAACGAAAACCAAAGATCATGGTTTCACTGCAAATGCTGCCTGGTAAGTGTATATATGGTGCTAAGATGTCTCTAACAAGGAGAAAGCAGTCTTAACATGACTGAAGTGATTCATCAATTAACCTTTTTCTTCAAGTTAACCTTTTAAAGGTGCTGGCTGTTTTTACTTTGTTTATATTAACTGCTGAAATTACAGCTCTAGAAGGTTGGGATGCTCCAATACTTTCACAAAGCAAAAGCTACTGTTCATAGTGGTATTTTCATGTTTGCAAGGAGTTCTTATGCACTTTGCTTTCAACTGTCACTTACCTTGACTTGCTGATAGCTACCAGCTTCTGAATGCCCTGTGTCTGGATCAGAGACCTTGCATTTTCAGAGCTGTCAGTAATGATTTCATGGATGGTATTCAACACTGCAACCACTGTATCCTCTTCCAGGTTCTTTGCAGATCTCTGCTGCCTGCTGGGCAAATTTCTTACCAGCTCACCCATGGCATAACTACCTAGATAAGGGGAAGAGATACCATTAGGCAGCCCTAATAATCATTCCAGCTTCCCATCCTGAATGACAGAAGTCAATGGTATTGCTATGTCAAAAAAAAAATCCTTATAATGCACATGTTTTTAAACCACAAGACTATGGTTTAAACACAGTGGTTTAACTGCACAGGATATTTATCGTTCATTATTTCACGGTGATTGACAGCTGATAAAGCTAAGATAAAATCCTTCATCATGGATTCTGAAAGGTAGGAAAAAAGCCATTTTTGCTGAGAATTTTACAGCCAACATCTATCATATTTTGCAAACCCTGAGGCAAAAAAGCATCCAGTAGCTGCTAATGGCACGTATTCATGCTAATACACGCACATGGCTTACCCAACTTAGCCTTGTAATAGGCCTTCTGGGGCAAGGTGTGCAGCCATGCATCTATTAACCTTCCCCAACAAAGGTAAGAGTGTTTCCTCCTGGGTGCAGTTAGCCTTCTCCATGTATAGTACTGGAGAAAAAGACAGGGAATCTGGACTTTATCATTCCCAGGTATCCATCTCTACCATTTGCCTGGCTAACCTCTGAACTATTAAAATAAAAACCTGACATATTAAAGTAGAATCCCACCTTACTATTTGCCACTATTAACTTCAATGATGGCCCTAAACATGTCACCAGTATTTCCTGGCCTGGCAAGGCTGCGGTTTAAATAAATACCTTAGTTAAATACAGAAGTCATCTAGAGGAAAACTCATCTCAGCTGACTCTTTCAAGATTCCTGCTTATGGCCAGGTGAATGTTATTTATCACTTTAGATAGGAGCTAGAGCAGCGCTGAACACCAACTTGACACTTGGTTAGTGTCCAGCTTCCACAAGTACCCACCAGGGAAAAAGGATGTGAAAGGAAGGAGGAAGCAAAAACCACAAAGGTACAACTTTAGAGCTCCCTGCACTTGCCCAGGTTAGCTCAGCATGCCAAAGGCCAGACTCCCACTCTGTCAGGCCTAAGGAGCAACATCTGTGACATGTGACTATGAGCACAACTCCCATACCAGCCAGAGCTAGGAAAAAGACAAGAAACCTTAACCCACTCAGCCCTCTGCACAGCTACACACACTCCTCTCCTGCAGAAATCTACACCTAATGTTACTCCCAGGTTAGAGATCTCCCTCAAGCCACAACTTGTTCGAGCGGGCTGGAAATGCATTCTGAGCTGACAGCTCTCCACTTGGCAGCTACAGCACAATCCCAGATAGCGTCGATGGAAACTGCAGAGAGAACGAATCCTCAGCACAAGGGACAGAAAACATGAGGTCTCTCAAGGGTCTCCAGGATCCCAGGCTGGTTAGAGAAGTTCAGAAGGTACCTATGAGATCTTTATTGCGCCGATCCATGGAAAGGTTTCTCAGGGCAATGGACACAGCCCTCACAACCTTGTCCGAGTCGGACTGGAGCAGCTCCACGAGCACCGGCAGCCCCCTCTCCTTCCGCACCGTCGCACGGATGTACGTGGACCACTGACCGGGACAGTGAGGGAAAAGAAACAACAACAAGTATTGTCACTTCATATACCTGCTCCTTCCTTGCCCCTGGCATTTCTTTCAGTGCTGTAACCCACTTTTTTTTTCTTCTGCAAAGATCGGTTAGGTTGTGAGTGCTGATTTATCCCACATTGCCTTAACCCTTCATTCGAGTTCACCAAGCACCAAGGAAGAAAAGGTGTATGAGTTCATCCTACAGCTAAGCCAGCTTCTGGAGAAGGAGGGCAGGAGCAGAAGGAAGGATCACCATCTGCCAGCACCTGTTCTGTACACACCTTGATGTGAAAACACATCCCTCTGGATTAGGAAAAAGAGGCCACTTGGAAGAAACAGTAAAGCATCTAAAGCATTTATTATCTTCCTCCTCCTCCAATTTCATGCTTTTATTCTGTTTCATGATTGTTTTTAAAGCAAGCCTGTATTATTTAAAATAAGCTGTACTCAAGGCAGCTGTGAAACAACACCCTGCCAACCCTCAGGCTGCTATCAGTCCCACTTTGCTGAGCTGTTCTAGAAGTGATTGGGCAAATCTTTGAGAGAATTGCCTGATTAGAGCTGGGGATGCTTCAGAGGGGTAATTACGGGACACTCTGGAGTGCAGTTTCCTCAGCAAACTGTCAATACAACAAATTAAGTATTCAGAACACCTAACTATCTAACACAGGCTTTTCTGAATGGACAAAGCCATGGTTAAAATGGTCCAAGTGGTGAAAGTTGATCACGGTTAAATTGTCATGAGCTCAGTGCCACTTCCACTACATAAACATCACCAGTCCAGAAGATGCAAAATGTTTTCAACAAGCAAACTGAAGGAATCTCCTTGACATTTCCACCTCCTTCCTTTTAAAATGAGATACAAATGTACAGAGTAACAGTGCACTTACAATGGGACATCCCCTTGTTCTTTACTTACACAAAGGAAACAAAAAAAGACTGAAGAGAAGACTGCACTCACCGTCCAGTTGCCAGCACTAAGGTTCTGCAAAGCTCCTGCTGCAGCTTCCAGAGTGTTGAAGTTCTGACTTTCAGTGAGGATGGAGAGGTACAATCGGACCACATCTGGCTGGTACAATAATTCAAAGCCTGCAGGTGGGGCAAGAGGAGAACAGAAGCAAGAGAAGCAGAGAAGACAATGTTTAAATAAACACATACCTTTATTTAATAACGTAAGAGAACAGCCAAGTGAAAGCTGCTACAACACAGAAAGAAGAGCTTCTGCCATGTCCAGGACATTCTACCCACAGTTGTTGGAAATAGTGGAGACAGCAATTCATGCAGAGAAACGTTCACCTGGGCTGCAGGTCTCTTTGCTTGTCTTAAGGTTGACAATTCTTTCTGAAATCTGTGCTATGCTATGAACTATGCAGCATGCAGGTAATGACAAAGTGACAAGAGACAATTTTTGCCTGCACAATTATTACTTTGCATCTCTAGACTGGGCTGCAAATTCACCCTGCACTCCTGTCCTTGTTCAAATCTCTCTCAATACTTTTAGAAACACAAAGAGCAGGGCCAAAGAGAGTAAGCTATACCATCCTGTCAGCCACACCCTGGGGACAGAAGGAAGAGGCAGGATGTCAAAGTGACCAGAACCCCCCAGTCTGAGGGGAAAGGAGGAACACAGACTCCAGTTGAAATATTCAGCACAGAAATACACCAGCACAGTTCCACGCTGGGAGACTGTGACAACCACATCTGTTCACTGCAGATCCCCAGAGTTACCCTATCAGCTGTGCAGTTTAAGCATGACAGGAATGAGGGCTATTCCCAGTTCTGCCAAGGATTTCCTTTTGTGATGCTAAATAACTGACAGTACCATCATGTCCTGACTTCCTCATCCATAGGATTAGGATTTATACATCTACACACATTAAAAAGAGGGTCTTAGGCAAGAACTCCATCACTCCAAATAGCTGAACAATTTGAACCAATTTTTCTGTATCTTCCTTCACTAAGTGTAGCATGACACACTGCATCAATGAAGGCAGAGAATGCCAAGCATCTGTGTAAAGGACTGGCCAGACAAAGCATCTCAAAGTGCTGTTCAGGTTATGGGAACAAAAAACTAAACCCCCTAAATTGCCTTGATGAGTGCAGGATGGCACAAGCAACCTCTGCTCAACGTGACTCATCTGCAGTCACTGTAGCTGGTCTGGTGGCCTTTGGGATGTAAGCAGTAAGTGAGCATTAGGTAATGCAGCAAGCATTACCTAGGAGAGGATTTCTAGAAAAACATGGCATCAAAGGAAGCATAAAGGTGTGAAGAATCCTGGGAAAAGAGGGAATTTCTAGCTTCTTTTGACCAAAATAATTTTTATTATTTGTACACATGAGAAGAATGTTCTTCACATAACAAGATGCTGTCCTAGAACTGCAGCCCTGTGCCTGGCATTGGGCTCCTGCCTGCTAGAATTCTGAATGGATCAGGATTTCTCCCAGATGCAAGCTGCCACAAGTTGGAACCCTGGCTTCCCTTGGAATGCCAAGCACCTCCTACACACTGACATCAGGAACCTGGGGGTAGCATAATTCAAAGCAAGTTTTCCACTAGTAAGACAGGAAACCTCCAAATACAAATCACTTTCTCTCTTCAGCACCTTCTCTTTAAAATCACCCATCTCTCATACACACACTGCAGATTATCACTGCAGATTATTATTATTTTAGACATCTTGGAGCAATGCTGTACTACCCAGTGGATGTTCTATCTCTGTTTTTGGTGTCGTTTTTTTGTTTTTGTTTTTGCTTTTTTTTTTTTCTTTCCCTTCCTGGTTGCTAAAGGCTTCCTGCAATGAAAGCCCTAATTTTAAATGTAACTGTTTCTCTGCATCTTTCATATCAGTTATGGCTGCATGTTTCTGTGAGTCACCATCTTGGAACTCAGCCCTCTCAACCCTGTGTAACACTACCTATGAACCTAAGTTGTGTTACCCCCTGGCTGTACAGGAGATACTTATCCCACTGAAAGCAAGCAAACACAATCAGCCAAGGTTTGTTCCATACCAAAAATCCAACCTATGCATGGGGATCCATCAGGATTTGTGTGCTGGCTCATACTTTCCATGCTCAGCCTCTCATGTGCATCCCAGCACGCATGGATCCTTCTCCAGTGACCGGATACTTAACCTGCTCCATGTCCATGCCTCGTTTTAATGCCACCACTCGCCTGCTACACGACACCCTACGGATACATGCAAGCTGCAACAGATGGCAACCCCCAAAGGCATCCTGCCAATCCATACCACTCACTTTCCTCTTCTCCAATGTCCTCTCCTTGCACTGGGATCATTGCCCTCTGTATTGAATGCTGAGGAAAAACTATCGTTACTTAATCCATGAAGCATGAGCAGTTGTACAGCTTTTCTCCATTCCTTGAATAAGTCTGTGATTATCTGACTCCAATACGACCTTCATATCACCCTTTCCCCCTGCCACTTCACAAGGTGAATTGGCAACCTAAGAACTTCTCAAGAAAGAACACTGCTGATAAGCAGCTGGTGTTCCTTTCCTGAACACTAATACTTAAAAATCTCTTAGGATAGCCTACTAGAATTTTGACAGTGTTATCTTTTAAGGAAGCTTTGCTGAAATGTAAATCAGATCAGCAGAAGAGATGAAGGTAGGTTCATTAACAGATAATATTCATACACAACATTTTCTGTTTCTATATCTGAGCTCAGACTTGCCTGTGGTTCAACAGGATGCAATTGTTCAGCCAGTCTTCAGTTTAGAAGTACCCAGTTGTAATTTTGGCGCACTTGGAAACAGCCCCACACTGTTACTTTGGCCTGTTATTTAAATGCAGTCTGTGATGTGCCCTTTCTGTCAGTCTGTAGGTTCCTTTTTGGCTGGACACAATTCCTTCCTCAGCACCTTGCTGTGTGTGAATACTGAGATGCTCCAACCCCCTCCCCTCCTGTGGCCACAGCTGCATTCCAGTCACGCACCTCTCACCCGCTCTCTGTCATTACCTCTCTCCATGCATGAAAGCCTCTCCTTTTTCCTACTTACTAATGTAAGAGCATCTCAAAAATGCCTTCACCTTCTCTCTTCAATAATGCACAGCATTTTCTCTACCAACCACCAGTACCCTCCTCCTTCGGGGCATAGCTCCTTAGCAGGTGGTGGATGATTCTCACTCACTCCACACCCGCCCCTTTCCAACTGCATTTATGATTCTGCCCTATTGGCATCTGTCTTAAACAGAGTCAGAGAGTGCTACACACGACACACAGCTCTGTCCTCCCTCCTGCCTCCCCTGCTCCTCTCCCAGCACTGCAGCTCTTCTGGGTCAGCCTGGGTATGCCAGGGAAAGGCAGCAGCATTTGCTAAAGCCAAGTACCAAGAATGCCCCTCATGGGGGCTGCTCATTAGCAGGGATGAGAAACTAATAACAAGAAAGTCGCTGCTGAATTGGAGGGTTTTCCCTCTCTGACAGCAAGCTGACACTGTTCATAAGCATTATAGTGCCTTAAAAAGAAACAAACAAGTTTTATGCTTTCTCCATCTGCCTCCTGTCCTAATGAATCCAGCTCTGCTATTTATGGGATGCAATTTGTTTGAATTATTATAAATTTCCTTCCAGTGTTGCATGAAGGCCTTGCACATTTTTCCATGAAGCGCTTCAAGCACATTCCTGGGAAGCACAGCTGGTCTCACCTCCATTAAGCACCTGCTTCTTTTCAAAACTGATTTCCTTAATTTCCAGATCATCTTAATTTTTCAGGTGATGCTACTTTTATGCAATATACAGCTAACTCCTTACACCCATTTAAAAACTGACAGAAGAAACGAAAAGAGGGTCATTAGTGATAGAGAATACATCAAACGAGGAAAACATCCACTGTTTTTCTTTTTTCTTTAAAAAGCTGTTTTAATTATAGCTCAGATTCAGCACTGCCCTTAAAAAGATAATCTTCCTGGAATAAATGAGATTTTTCCATTGGTTATGGATTTGTGCTGAGTTGCAATCTACACTGTTTCCTCCTGGAAAAGCACAAAGATAAGTAATTTATTGCTTCTTTCATTGCAGAAAGCAAAGTAAACAAGTTCACTGTATCAGCTTTTGGCTTTCAGAGAAACAGAAATGCCTTGGACACTCATGTCACTGTGAGCATCAGACCTTTTGCAGTGTGTAAGCACTGCTCCAGTTAACAACAACAAGAATGTGTCACAGAGTATTCCATATTAGACTCATCTCCAACACACTGCAGTCCCATCTTTCTGAGAAATAGGAAGATTAGCTTTTTTTGCAGCAGAGTTGCTCAAATCTGGCAGATGGGACTAGTTCTGCATGAAGTTCACATTACCAGGACGTGGCCAGAGAACAGTAGAACAGTGACAGCACAGACAGCAATTTGAATCCTGAATGGAAAACACCTGAGGAATTAGCTGGGGCTGATTAGCCATCTCCATCCCTTCAGCCCTCAGTCCCTGTGCTGAGAATGATGCAGCAGCTCCTGGATTATCTCCTCCACAAAACTATTTGCTTTCATCTTGGCAATGCTGATCCTGTGCCTATACTTAGCTACATTCTGGCAATAACGTAAGACACTGCACCAGGTGCCTATCTCTGATACACTTGCTTAATCCCAAATTCAGACAACTCTTTTTGGAACAAGGCTGCCAAACCTATTCCCCTTCACCACCCATTCCATTTCAGATTTATTTCCCCACCACAGGCATGGGAAATTATACACATGTGGATGCTGGACAGATCAGAGATCTGCTGCTGCTGCAGCAGAAAGACACTGCTTAATTTTCTATCCACACAAAATCTCTGGACTGATGCTTAAAACAACTGTCAAATTTCAAATTTCATAGGAAGCTAGAAGGATGCTGGCAACACCACAGAAAAAAACCTTATCAACTCCTAAACGGGTGTGAGGTGTGTGTCTGTGGAATCACTGAAGTGAACTCTGATAGCTACTCACTCTTGCAGTGTGCAGAGGCAATTCCCACTCACTGCACTTTGATTCCCGACGGAAGATGCAGCAGCACCTGGGCTCCTTTTGGGCTGCCACTACAGCAGGAGGTGCATTCCCAGCCCACAGCCCCGAAGGGCCGCCGGCACTGGGAGCTCTGGGGCCGCTGTGCTCGCCCTGAGCCGCACCTGCAGCGCCGGCAGATGGAGCGAGAGGAGCCCGGACCGCACCTCCTCCGCAAGGTCACTCGAAAAGAGACTTTGCACAGTCAAAAAGCATCTCCCTCGGCAACCAGGAAGCTATCGGCCAAAACCAAAAGAAAAAACAAGAAAAGAGAGTAAAGAATCATAACGGTAAAAGAAATGAACACTCAGAATGCGCACGATGGAAAAGCTCCGCAGCCCTTGGACTCCCGCCCTCTGCTGACACCCGGCCGGTACCTTCACTACAGCCTGCGCAGCTCATTGTCTGCAAGGTCTACACCAGGGCTCAGAACTATCTGCTACAAAAATGTTTTCGAAACTTCAGCAGCAGATCAGCCCTGCAGTTCAACTCTCCCCTTCCAGAAACCCCTCACCCCGCAGTGTGGTTTTACAGCAGGCTACATGAAAAGCCCCATAGAAGGCTAGGAGAGGCAGCTGGTTACTTTCGTAAAAACAGGAATCAGATCCCTAAAAACCCCGACCCATCAGCTCCATTCCATCTGTACACTGTGCTTCAGCACCCAGTGCACAGAGCAGCTTGAATGCCAACATAAACTTGCAAGGTTCTTCTAATTGAAAGGCTTAACAGTAGGGAGAACGCAGCCAGCTCCAACAGAGCCAAACACTTGGCATAGCTGCCCGAGAATGCAGCTCGATGCAGATACATGCAGAATACTGAGTGTCACACAGCAGAGGCACAGCAAACTCTGCAACGAGTGAACATGAAATAATAGGTGGAAAGTTCTGAACAGTCCCTGTGGCTTTCACTTCAAGGTACAGCACAAGTCAGGACAGGTACTGAGCTTACTGCAGAGATTCAATCACAAATGCACCATCCACCACTGAGCAGCAGAGCTGAAGACAGACAGAACAGCCTTTGAAAAGTACTGAAAAGAACAACCAGAATAACACGGATGCATGAGACTCGAATCAGGCTTGAGGGGATGTTTAAGAAGAGTTTTTCTGTTTAGGAAATGAACACCACAATGTGTGACCTTTCCAACTAATCTACTGAGTCATACGCAAGTTCTAAAATGATGTAAACTCTTCCTAGCTTATCACATACTCCCACTACAACAGCAGCACTGGCATGCTACTCAAAAAGGGAAGCAAACAAACCCCCAGCCCAAAGGATGTAACAGCAATGTTACCAGCACTACTAAGAGTGAGGTATGCACAAAAACAACACAGGGAGCTAGGGTGACTGCAGAGAAGACAGAAAGGCAGCAAGGAAAGGAAATGGGAGGGCAAGGCAGTGCAGGAGAAAGAAAGGATGCCTGGGAAAGCAAACTATCTTTTGCTATTTCTATTATTCTTTACATTTCCCAAGCTCCACAAGCTGTCATGAAAGTACCTTCTCACAGAGTGTGATTTGTACAAGGTTGGTTACATCCCACTTCATAGCTAAAGAATATGCAATTCAACAAAGATGTGGTTCAATCAAATACAACCCCTTTTGACCTTGTGTGAGTTCCAGCACTTCTGTTTTCTGTGATCACACATTTTAGAGCTAATACAGTTTTTTCCCTTTCCAAAGGACATGCAAGCAGCATTTCTCCCAACAGCGTTTGACACGCTGGCCAATACAAAGCCTTCTTCCAAACATATGCAGCTAAGCCTCCTGGCAACTGGAGATGTTCCATTAACAACCTTTTCTCCTCACTAATCAGTAGCAAAGGCTCTGGAGGACCAATATTTAATAAGAATCTCAAAGCTGCTGCAGATAACTGGAGCACTACCCAAGCTACTGGTTCAAAAGGGGACTGCTCTGTCCCGCAGGGCTGTCACTAAAGCACAGGGAATCCCCAGCAGCCAGGCTGATGCAGAGATGGGAGAGCTGCTAAAGGTCTGCACCCGCAGGGAGAGGAGACACGTGGGTGAACTGCAGCACATTTAAGCATTTCTAGGTCACCTCTGGCAATGCTTTTTGTTTGCTTTTGAGAAACACCATTGTTACAAGCAACAATGCTTTGGATTGGAGTTAAGCCCTTTGGCTGCATGATTAAAATGGAGAGTTCATGTAAATAGCTTCTTTACCCCAGTCCCAGAAGACTTGCCTCTGACCTTGGAGACTCACAGTACAGTACATGAAATGTTAACACTTGCTCTCTCACCAGCTTCTCTAATCCAAAGTTATTTTTATTTACTTCACAGTGATAACTGAACGCATTTTCTTTTAAAGGGAACAGGACAATCATATTATTCCAAAAGCAAATCTGTTTTGAAATGCAGTTTGTATCAACAAATCAAAGATTAAATAAAATTTTCTCCCTCTGTCTCTTGCACACAGAGCATATACTGGAGTCTCTGGGCTGTGAGCTACATATCAAATACAAACTGTTTGGAAGGACAGGCTTCTCTTTTCCCACCACCAGCTTACCATTTGCAAGTTCCCAGAATGCAGCCCAGGCCCTGCATCACCACTGCAACATCTCCAAGTGGGACTTGGTTCAAAATCCTGGCTCACATACGTAAGTGAGTATGAAACTAATTTGCATCAAAGGTCTGCCAGCTCTGCAGGGTTTCACAGTGTGACACTGCCAGCCTGCCGGGGTACAGAATTTCTGGCAGCTCAGGCACACCCGGGACTCTAAGCTAGGGATAAACACTCTCTGGCCTGGAGAAAGGCTGTGTCTAGGGGAGTCTCTCTTACTGGCTGCCCCCTACTCTTGCCTCAAACCTACAGTCTTTTAAGACAAAAGACTGGTTATGCTTGTCAGGCTGGTGCTCTCACTGACAGCAGATCAATATGCCAAGGGAGCAGCAATGCTCCTGGATGTGAGCAATCCTGCCTGCTCCCTTCGGGGAAGCTCCTTCCTGAAGCTCCTTGGTTGGGCTCACACCTCTAACAGCTGATACCGAAGGAGCTGGGCACAGTGATGACGTGCATTGCACTGGGGACTCCTCAAACAGAAGGCAATGCAGCCCATGCATGCAAGATCAATATCAAGCGTGTCATTGATCATGTTATGTTTCCCTGGGAGGGAAAACCTGAATTTCCAGATGCTGTCTGCCACATCACAGGGATATTTGAAGAACAGTGACAAGGTCAAACATCCATGCTTATTCTTTTAGATCTCAATGCTGCTGCTGCTCCCATTGACCATGGGTGCTTCTGATATGTCTGCTCCTGTCTCTGCAAGGGTCTTGAATTACATGACTGACTGGCTTTCTTCCTCCTCTCTGAAAGGACCCAGATGGCAGCGCTTGGTGACCGCTCTCATGCCCTGAGGACTGTCGCTTTGCTCGTGTCACCAAACAGCTCTATTTTGTCACTCCTCCTTTTCAGCCACAGAAAGCAATTCCCGGGACTGCACAATTCACTCTGGAAAGGAGAACACTGCCTGGCTTACCTGGCTCCTGGGCCAGTGACACCAGTAGAAAATGTGGAGGGGCTCAGGGACTGTCAACTTACTGACCTCAGAGCTGCACATTCCAGCCAAGAGTATGTGGGGATGCCACAACAATCCAAACCCATAGCATCACCAGAGATCAATTCCTAATTGCAGCTCTGGAAAGATGCAGTAAGGAGGTGACACTACAGAATGCCTCATCTGGGTACAAGCAGGTGGGAAGTGGCCCTTTCTTCCTAATGGGGAAAGGCTGTAAGTGCAGGGATCTCTAGGCCTGAACATGCTTACTACTCTCTGCCCTCAGTAGGGGTTGAATCCACTGCTTTTTGGAGCATACTGCAAGCCTTTGCCATTTAGCTCAGCTTTCCCAAAGGAACAAAAGAAATAAAAAGATGGCTGGCAAAGCTAATGAGGATTGGGAATGTGAGGAAGATTATTACTTTCCATATTAGATAAACAAGTGTGTTTTTTCAACTGTGCATTCACGTACTCATGCCAGAAAACGTGTGTTTTCTGGGCCTTTTCCTTGAACTCAAACAACCAAATGCAAGCAAAAACGTTTTCTTTACAACCCTCACCTACAGTTCCGTGAAGCACAACACAGATTTCTGATCACAGCTGCCATGTGAAGCAGCTGAACAGACCTGAGACTCTTTTCCCTGCCATTACTAGTGCAGATGCCTAATTGTCCAGCCCAACCACCAGCAAGTTTGAGCTTAGTGTATAAAATGTGTTTATTACTGAGTGATTCCCTGAAGGAAAGCCCATTAAAAAAAAAAAAATTACACCAGAGCTATGTCCAGTAGTAAAACACAATGTGTTGCTGTTACTATCTTATCAACAAGTCCAAGAGCCTCATAACACAAAAATGTCTTGGAACTAGAGTCATCACTGAAAATCAACAGCACTGCTAAGGGACTCCTTCCTTTAACTTGTGGCTGCCTGAGCCTACCATTTTCTTTCCTCTGGTCTTCAGTGTGTGTTTAACCAAGGATCATGTGTTCCAAATTGCCCTTTTTTGGCCTCAAGCCCCTGTAAAACTCAGCTTTGCAGTTCCAGCTGCCAATCAGCTGCTCTTACTCCAGGAAGCTAATGAGCTTTTAGCTTCCTCCCAGCTCAGTAGAAACCTGTCTGCAGTGAAAAACTTACTGCAAAAGGAATCATGCTTCAATCCTTGGCTCCACATGCCACCAAAGCATATTTATTTTATTAAAAGATTCTGACTTTATTTAGAACTGTTGAGATATTGAACAGCTTTATAAGCTTTCTGTCATAAAATGCCAGCAAGCAGAGAAGCACAGCAAAGGGAAGAAGCACTCCAGCAGACAGCTGCATGACAAAATAAAAAACCCTACATGGTCATGCATATTTAGTTGAAATATCCACACACCCTCAGACATTAAACAGTGAGGTATGCAAGAAAGGTAGAAAAACCACAGAAAATGCTTTCTTACTTCTGCAGACCTCTTAAGTATCTTCTTTCCTGTCTCCAAGATGGTGTGTGAAACATGCTGGATTATGAAGCCAGCTACGGTCCCACCAAGTGCCCTCCCTTCCCATATGAGAGACTAATGACATTCTCCCAGCAGAGCAAAGCTTGTACAGAGCTGTGGAGAGGAGGAGAGGGCACAGAGCTCTGCAGTGCAAGGGGACAGGAGGGCTCTGCAGTGCAAGGGGACAGGAGGGCTCTGCAGTGCAAGGGGACAGGAGGGCTCTGCAGTGCAAGGGGACAGGAGGGCTCTGCAGTGCAAGGGGACAGGAGGGCTCTGCAGTGCAAGGGGACAGGAGGGCTCTGCAGTGCAAGGGGACAGGAGGGCTCTGCAGTGCAAGGGGACAGGAGGGCTCTGCAGTGCAAAGCTGTGGGGTCCAGCACCAGGGGGAAGCAGCACTCAGAGTGCAGAGGTGTGGGGGGGGTTCCAGAGCCAGCTCCGAGGGAAGGAGCGGCCGCAGTCCTGGAGCCAGGCTGGGCTCAGGATGGCTGCAGCACTAACCAGTGCCTGGACAGAGCAGCCACACTCTTCCAGACCTCCACAGAGGCTGTTTCCACCAGGTCTGTGGGGAGCTGAGGTATGGCAGGACCCACAGCACCTTCTGGGGTCAGCCCTTCTGTGCTGCTATGCACTAAAACCAACCAGCAAGGAAACCCAAATGCTCCATCACTTAGGAATTTACAGAAACAGGATTACTTTGTCAGATGTGGGATTTATGGGGGTTTCCACTAAGTGCACTTCAAACCATTCCTGCTGCTGAGGGACCTCCTGCTCAGGTTTGAAAGCCTACATGGTCCTGACAAGCGCTTGGGTGGATCAGAGCTGAACTGTGACAGACAAGGATCGACTGACAGCATTTCCACTTGGGCTGGCACCTGTCAGATTCTTCCCATCGCAGCACATTTGGGTTTTATCTTCAGTGCCAAGGGAAAAACAACGTCAAGGAAAACACCCAAACCTTCCAGAGCTCATGCACACTGAAACATGCTTAGAAGCCAAACTAAAAGCTTCTTTTTGGGTTACTCATGCTTCACCGAGGCTTCTTATACTTCCACTGCTCATCATGATTTTTATATAAAGTCTCATAAATGGTCATAAGCCATTACACAGGTATTTGGTTATTCACATCAATTCAGCTGCTTGTTAGAAGCACGTCGGCTTAAGGCAGTGAAGGGCTGCAGAACTTCACAGCTTGAATTCCTCAAATAAGAAGGAAGAATAAATTTTTATATTCTCCAGTGGATATACCCTCACAGAAACATCAAACACCTCAAAATACATCCCAGTAAGAAAAAAATATTTGGATATAAACAACTAATCTTTTTTGGAGGAAGCTTATCAGAATCCAAGCTGAGCAGAAGCTACCAGGTCCAGTCTCAGCCTGCAGAAATGAAAGGTCAGTGGCTCCTAATCACTGGGACCAAAGCCTGTTTGGTTCATTACAGCAAAGTCCTGCAATCTTGCCTTTATAAGCATTTTATAAGCAACTGCCATATGGAAAGACTCCCACATGTTAATAAATAATTTATTATATGCCAACCCAAACACTTCCTCCAATCCTGTTTGTGTCCTGAAATTGCTAATTAGTTCCTGCTCCAGCTTCCAAAGTCAAAAGTGTGTTTCAATTCCTTTCTCAATTTCATGAAAGCTGCCTCATGCACCCAAAGGCAGCCCAGTGCCTCTAATCTGTCTCAATTACAGTCACTGCACTGCTGTCAGGCAAGTATCTCCCAAGCATCCAAGAAGAAGAATTTGATGTTTTCAATGTCAAATGAATGTCAGGCCAGAGTGGAAGCACCACAGAAGGTTTTCCTTAACTTCTCTAATAAAAAAATGGACCTTGCAGCCCAGCTTTTTAAAGGTACCGTATTTGGGTATTTAATTCTCATGGATTTCAGTGTAAGCTAGAAACATTAATGCCTCCAAGAACAGAGATTCTGCACTCATCCTCAAAGCACCGTATCCAGGCACAGATTACAGATGATGAGAGACAAGAGCTGCTGCTCCTCCCTCATTTAAATTGGGACACACTGGAACACACCACATCAAAGTGCTGAGTGAACAGGTACTCTCTCTCTTCCCTGGCAACCATTCTCTGCAGCTTTCCTGAGAACCAGGGAAGTTTCTGTTCAATGTAAACCCACCTGCTGTTCAGTGCTCTGCCTGAATATTGGATAATCACAGGCAGAAATGACACAAACCCAGCTCTGCCTATAGAATAATGGATTTCCTGGAAACAGATCTTGCAGAAAAACTTAAAGCTGGACTAAAATATGAGGTAAGACAACATGATCTGGACAGAAGTAGCTCCCTGAAGCCTTAGCTGGCTAAACACACCACACAATATAACCACAAATAAATCTATCTGCAAGTTAAAAAGAAAAAGAAGAGATTGGGGCCTCAGTGTGTAGCAATGAATATTTTGCTGCAATGAATAGAGGGAGCACAGAGACATTTTTCAAGAGGCAAAGGGGAACATTACACAGCATCCAACTGCAGCTTGCCCCATCTTCACCACCCTAGAGCAATGTCCTGCATTCATAAAGCAGCAGAAAATCATATGAGAAATTCTACAACGAAGCCACAGCAGCCACTACCTCAAAGCAACTCTGACAGCTTCTTTGAAACCACTTCATTGCCTTTAAAACTGAAAAGATCCCCTAAGTGGCCTAAAAGCCATTTTGTTGAGGAGAGTTTTCAATTTCAATGCAGCTTTCTTATGGTAATATTATGCAATTAAAAATTGAGCTTAAAATTACCCATGTAAAAGATTCTAAGCAGAAGCTGACATTTACTGTGGAAGTTGTTCATGCCTATAGAAGACTCTGAAAAGGTCAGTATAAATGTAAATAAGGTGAGATACTTCCTCAGGAGTATAGAAATTTCCATCATGTTAGAGCCCATACCCAAAGCAATGTTATGAATGCCCTGATGGCTTCTCATGGGCCATATGAGTCCAGAGCTTGAGCTAGAAATAGGTCTCCAGACTTCAGTAAAACAACTGGCACTAAATTTTCAGTGTTTTAGGGAAAGTACGATCCAGCCACCCAGAAAACTGCCAATAGAGTTTACTGTCCATGGGTTTAATCTCAGCAGTGTTTTCACCAAGCAGGGATGTTGGATTTGGAAGGGATGTGCTTGTTAGAATTTAACTATTAAGCAAAACCTTGCAGAACTGCCCAAATCCAAGTCACACGTGCATTTCCCAAGTCTTATATTTCGGACATTATCACTAACCTGAAACACTCTCCTGGGAGCAGCGCTCATGTAATTGAATAAATGGGATTAGGGCTCATGCTCCTAACACCCTCAGCTTCTCATTCCTTGAGGAATTCTGAACACACTGCCAAGAATACAACACCTCAGTCATCCTTTTCATCTCTTCTCTCAACATCTGCAGGTTGCCTTGTGTGTTCTCTCATTTTACTGCTCAATGTGAGAAGTAGCCCCAAAAGGGGAGTGGGAAACCTGCACCTGCAAAGAATGCAGGCTTCCAATTTCCTAAGTGTTGAAAGGTCACTGGGGACACTCCAGGTAAGGGAGATTCTTTCTCTAGATCTTCCTCTTGCCCTCTCACACTCTGAGTCAGTCTTTGGAGATGTTTTTCTAACTCATTATTTTTAAGCTCTCAGCAGGGTAAAATGCAATTATATGCTCAATCGTGATTATAGATTTCCTGGTTGCGATTTTAGAAGTCTCAAAACAAAACTCATTAGATTAAATGTTCTTCCTAGCTTTGTATGAGAGAGACAAGAAGAACTGACATCTCTAAATGGAGTGGGCTTGCTAGCATGAGCAAGCTAGGAAGACTGGAAATTGCTTTAGGAATCAGGCAATCTCACCTCTGTTCCCAGCTGTGCCACTGAAATGCCCTCTAACTGCACAGCTCAATTCAGCAGTGCTGCCCCCTTTCCCCTCCCAACACAAGTTCAGTCTTGCTGATCTAGAGCTGGCCTGCTCAAGTGGACTGTCACAGTGTGTTGGTACTCACACTTCACTGAGGCTACTGGTAAAAAAACCCACAAAGTTGCTCTAGCCATCTCCAACAAAAGCAACACTATTTTTAGTAAAGAGATGGCCAGATGTGCAAAATACGAATGACCTGGGCAAGGACTGCTCTCCACATTACCCCATTCCAGATCTGCCTGGACCAGGGCCTGTTCCTGCACAGACAAATAACATTTCACGCTATTACAGACTTCCAATTTTCCCCATGATCAAGACACAGAAAATTCAGGGCTGAAACTAATGGTCTGTGAGGCCGAAATAAAAACGCTCTCCTTTCTATCACATACTGATCAACACTCTCACTGATCATCTGGAAATGCCTGGGTCAGCAATCAAGCTCTCAGTGGGTTCACAGCAACCAGCAGCTGGATTGACATTGCTTTCTAAACCGTGCAGAGGTAAGGTTCCCTCAGTCTCCAGTTGACAGGTAAATTTAAGTGACTGCTTTACCATGTGAAATGCCTGCCTCTCAGTTCAAGGTCATTTTTCTTCAATCCACAGTTAGAGGTATATGGCACATTCAGTCCTATAATTCCCCTGTCATGGTGGAGAAGGGGGGAGCTTTTAAGCCTGTGCAGAGCACTCAGGGTTACAGAAATAAATATGGCTTTACATTGCAGCTTTCACATCCAAGATATCTCACAGTGGTTTACAAAGTAATGAGTCAGATAATAGGGCTGCAGCAGCTGTGCAGGTACACTCAGTGGAAATTAATGCACAGAAAACAGAAGTCCTAATTTTTTGATTCTCTTTATTTGCTCTTCTGCAAAACATGACTGCAGCCTCAGCCTGACTAATGAGCATCAGTGGCTTCTGCGATTTAAAATGCCCAGGTTATTTGACATTCCAGTTTGTTTTAATTTTCAGATTAGCTCGATGATTAAAGCTCTCCATTAACTATAATACTGTTCAAGCAAAAGTGGAAAAAATGCATGCACCTCCCTGTCTTGGCTGCACTGTAAGGAAGGTCTCCTTGCCTGATCTCTAGTACCACAATTTGCAATTAGTTCACAATCACACAACTATTTGATTTTCCCCTTTCTCTCCCCCATCATTAGCTGTTACAAGCAGGCCCTCAAAGGCTGATTAACAAGTGTTCTGAGGATTCCATGGTTTATTATGCTGGCACCAGTAAAGTATATATTATAAGTAAAAATATATTTTTCTTTCAAACAAGCTGTATCTTGAGATGCAACCCGATACACTCAATTTAGTATATATGCTCTTTTCTCAGGTGCCATGGGTAATGGACTTTCTCATTCTTCTCATCTGAGTCACCTAATCCACCAGTTGTGGATTAAGTTGTTTTGGAAAAATGTGCTGGTTTTATGCAGACATACTTTTCCTGGCTGACTCTGTAATCAGTTAATGAGAGTCACACAGAATAACGAGGCTGAAGGGAATGTGGGAGGTCACCTGGGCCAGCTTCCTGTTCAAAGCAGGCTCAATGCCAAAATTAGACCAAGTTATTATGCTTTTGTCCAGCCAGGTCTTTAAATCCTTCAGTGATACAAAGAACTCTTCAAAACCTCTCTAAGGAACCTGCTCCAATGCCCAATTATGTGGCATTAGCCTCCATTTCTGTGGGCACAAGGATAGCAGATGGGACAGGTGCTTTCAGTGAGACTCAAGCGATGTCTGTCTAGTGCTGAGTTCTGAAAGCACCAAGTCACCTCGGCCTCTCAGAAATCCACATTCTGGTTACTCCTAAAGGCAAAGCCTTCACAACACTTACCTGGAGCTGGAACTACCTCCTTTGCTTCTGCTTACACTATTTCTGGAAATCTGGAATGGGATTTAAATCAACATTACATCACTTTTCTGCCTCAGCTGTTCTGAAAGTTTCTGCTGTTCTCTTAACTTGCCAGGCAGCTTTGTCAGCACAACTTTGCTGCGGTACTTTTGATGGACACCAGAGACAACCGTAACTTTGTGCAACAAGGTTTTTGTAATTGATTCTGACATGAAATTTCATCTCTGAATTCCGACAGAAGCTGAGTTCCTCCTCCCTGAGCTTCCTGGTGATACTGGCTGGGCAACCAGGACAACTCGCAGACCCGTACCCCCTTCAAAGATCATCTCATTTTTTATGCTTATCCTAAAGGGAAGGAGGGAACTCTGAGAGATTTCATTGTTATTGTTTCTTAACTGAAACTAAGTGACATGGCAGAATCTGACACAACCCAACAGTGATGGGTGGATGGAGTGAGCCTTTCATTGCAGCGATAGAATCCCAAGGCTGCGGCAGCTACAGTTATGAGGGATAAGCACCTTCCCATCAACTCCTGCTTTTATTCCTGGCAGGCTTTCTTGGCACATCCTCATTTCATAAACAGTCCTGGAGCAGCATCTGTATAATGAGCTATGTTCTGTAATAACAAGCATTCTATTTTGGAGTAACAATTAGAATTGCTTGTAGAATAGAAATGCTAAATGAGACATGCAAGAACATATACACAACCTGAAATGTGGAGAGGGAAGAGAATTTACCATTCTCAGCAGGGCAAACAGTACAGGAAAAGCTGTGAAAATTAAAAACACGTGACTGACATGTACAGCTTTCCAACATTAACTATTTTTCAGCAGAAATATTAGCCAAGTGGAAATGACATGAAAATCCAATCAGTGGTTGAAGAGTTAAGATGCTGCATTGACAGAGAGCACCCATTGCTATAGCTGAAGTAAATGTAGCTGGGCAATAAAACTTGCCAAGGTTTCCAGTTATGCATTGGTTTATGTATACACCTTTCTATACAAAGCATCATAAATAATACAGTTCAACTTCTCAGTAAAAACCACACAATAAGCTCAATATGCATAGTGAGAGCACAAAGCAATTCACAGTACTACAAATTTGCAAAATTCTCTCTGTAACATGAACACCTCAGTCCATTCCCACAGTGGCTCACTGGAGCAAAACTCTACCATTCCCCTGTAACTGAAATTATGTTTTTATTTAATTTTTCTATCACTGTGCTGCCTGCAACAGCTGCAATACAGCATATTTCACCAGAATTTTGCTGTTTTTACAAATATAGCACGTGCACTCCATTTGCATTGGTTCTCACAGCAGCAGTGAAAACACTCATTATTTTAGTGAAGGTAATTATTCTAGCTGTTATATTGGTGAAGTGATTCTTCTAGTGAAGACAGTGGAAATAGCAAACTCTTCATGAACAGGTTCACTACAACTCCAGCAACTGAATGCTATTAACTTGCCTAAGGCTACTCAGGAAGTCAGCAGCAATGCTGGACAGGGAAAATGAGACTCCTCTCCTTCAAATTCTGTCTTTAGCTGAAGCTCCAGATCACTCCATCTCCTTATTAGCTGCTGTAATTACCATGTGCTCTAGTGGAGCTCCTGCTGTTTAGTTTTTCATAGGCTACTTTATTATGCAAGTATATATAGGCTCTTCCTGTTTAAGATGCCTAAATCTCATTTTCTGTGCACTTTTAACTTGGCCACAAATTCACATCAAGCTGGAAAGGGAATTTACCACCTGGGATTCCTGTCTTCCAAAGATACTGCTAGTTATTGTAATAGATCTGTGTTCCTGGGTGTCAACCCCAGGAAAGAAGGAGCTGGAAGCTGACTACTGGAGTCTTTTCATAGTCCCATGGGAGCCACAGGTGAAAGGACCTAAAGGGAGAATCTTGTCTCCAGTTGTCAGCTTTTCCTCCTCACGTGCTGAGGGAGACTAAATATTAGAGAATGCAAAAGAAGGATAAAGAAGAGGAAAAACTGTGGAGGTGTATTCACTATTTCCAAGATAACCAAAGTATCTTAGAAGTGAGTCAGATTTCTCTCATCCAGAAGGAAAAGTCTGAAATTATTCATAAACAAAGCTGTTCTCCTAACTCATCTTGCATGTGACCTCTAGCTGTTAAGACTGATGTAGAAGACAAAGGGAAAACAAATTACAGCAGAGCCAAACAATGATGGACAAGAATCACCACCTTATGACTTCACAAAGAGTTTCAGCTTCTATAAATACAGAGCTGAATGAATTCTGTATCAATACAATTGCTTCTCCTGCCTCCCTGCCCCAGCAGTTGTTTCCCACTGGACCCTCAGCTTAAACTTCAAAGCTCCATGACCTAAACCTCAAAGACATTCACACTATGAAGTGCCCATGCTGGGGGTGGGAGGTGTCAGTAGCATCAAAATATCACAGATGAAATTTCTTCTCCAGTTCACATTGGCTCTACATCCTCCATACAGCAGAATTGCCTCAAGTCCCCAACTCAAATCTTCTTTACACAATCTCTCACCTGGCCATTCACAGCACAGTTCTACTCACACAAACATTGTGCTTTCTTTCCCTTACTCAGCTGCAAGAGCTTTTCTGTTCAGCCTTACCAGGAGTCAAGCCTGTCTTATCTGTAAACACAATTTTTGCCTGGATGTCCCTATGGACGAAGCAAGGGACTGGAAAGCACAGCTCAGGGCTGCAGCCCTGAGTCAGGCGTTCTCTGAAGCCAAAGAGGTTTGACAAACACAGCAGCAATTACCAGGACACAAAGCCAAAACTATTCCTCACATTCCTGAGCAGAGAGATAACACCAGAGCCGGTCCTGTAATGTCTCAAATTCCTCTCCCATGATTTTGTGGAATAACTGAACTCCACACAGCAGAGCTGTGAGTCTCAGCAGCACTGCTGTACACAGTTACAGTACAAGGTTACTGTCAGATCATTTAGTATTTCTCCCAGAAAAATATTTGTTTCCTTGTAGTATCCAAAGTAAGGATATTGTAGGATACAACTTTATTACCAAGTGATAAGAATTAGTGGCAGAGACAGAACAGTACTCCTGGACCTCCAATTCACATTCCAACTGCATCTCCCCATATGATTTCTCAAAGCTTTCAGCTTCAACCCTAAACTTACAATTTATGTTCCACATATTCAAATTTAATAGATCCAGAAAGATTACAAGAAAGTTTTCACCTGTAGAGCACAGCTCAGCAGGCCAGGGAGCAATTCATGCATGTGTCCACCAGCTCTGAACAAATAAGAACACTGGGGATAAGAATCAGAGAAAATTATGACAGAAAAGGCAGATGATTCCAGAACAATTAGCAGTCAGCTATGGAAAGACTGCGTACACAAGAAAGGGAAAATCCACAGGTGCCTGCTCTGAATTCCTTGAAAATACTGGGAAAAAGAATGAGAATTTAAATGTACCAGATTAGAGAAAGTTTGGCAAGAGCAGGTTCCACATGGGAATTTTCCTATTCAACGCAATAAATTTTCTCTGACTCAAAGCACTGGAAGACAGATGAGGAACCTTTCACTGCTTTGTAAATTATGAAAAACACAAGGGACTAAAATGAATACTCAGCTTAGGAAAGCAACAGAAGTAAGAGATGCTTAATAATTCTGATCAGAATTCTCAGTGACGTGCATGAAATGCTCAGAAGATGTTAATACAAGAACATGTTACTTGCTCTCACAGAGGAGATCTTCCCAGCCCCTGAATTTCCACCAGCAGGCAAAGGAGGGGTGTGGATGGTGCCATTAATCAATCAGTTCTACTCATTTATTCACAATACAACAATCAAAATTAATGATGGAAGGGAGCTGGGAAGGGCAGGTGAGTGCTTGAGTCAACTTGTAAAGATTTAAAGAAAGCAAATTAAAGCAGCAGTGAAACGTGAACTGCAGCCAATCTTAATTACAAACTAAAGCCAGAGTAAAGTGAAGTTTCTCTCTCCTTTCACTACATGTTGCCTTTAGCTGAAGACAAATTGCTGGCACTTTTGTAATCTACTAAGTTAAAGTCATTACCCTGACAGTGCCAGGAAGTCTAATTTCCTGGAGCAGTAATACAAAGATTTATAAGGGAATTTAAACACTCACCTTCTGGAATAGAAAATCTATCATCAGCATGAGGCTACATGGAAAGTGACTGAGGATTTCAGATAATGGAGAAGAAGAAATTCACCTGCTGACAAGTTCATCCAAAATCTCATTCCCTGCCTACACAGGCTGCTGACCAGGGTAAGTGTACACACAAAGCTGAGCTTTCAGATAAATTCAGCTTTTCTGTGATGTCCCCACTGCAACAAAACAGACTTCTTCAATTACGAGCATTTTTAACACTAGTTCAGTATTTCAGCACAACTCTCTCCTAAACTTACGTTCCCACTAAAATAGAACTAAACTTAAGTAATCAAAAAGTAAAAGAGAAATTAATAAGCAATTTAATAACTCCTTTAAGGGGGAAAATGAGCTAGCTCATCCACCAGGCTGAAATGTACCTGCATGTCTCATTATGGCTGAAGACCTTCAACTCCCTAATGAGATAAACTGAAATGAGAGCTGAACTTCAACACCCAAAGCTCCACAGAGCAGCTGCTCTTTTGCCCCCAGATGTATGTGCACATAAACAACGAGCCATGAGATTTGCTTAAACCAGACAGCACAGAGGTCTGGATTTAATTAGGAATAACCTAATGCTGATTCCATATAAAAAACCTATTCTGCTCTTCTGGACTTTCTCCTCCCATACTCCAGCACTGAGGAACAGAGGTGGACAGGCCAACACCTTCACACAGGAGGATTAAATGTTACAATCTCTGTAACATCTTTGAGGGGGATGACACACATCAATCCTGATTCTGCTCAGAAAACCTTATCACAGAGGTAGTGCCACCTGAGACGCTGCCTTCCCCTACACAGATATGATTAATCCTCATCTTCCCCCAGTGCCTGAGCCTCCTGCCACTATTCCTGCTCAGAAATTAAGGACTCTGTGAGCATAACACAAGAGTTGTACTATGCTATGTATTTAATGTGTACACAGGAGAAATCAGCGCTGTGGAAGTGCAGAGGAGGCAGCCAGCACCACTATCACTGACCTATTTTAGACTGGGGAAGGGATTTCAGTAAGACTTCTCCCCCACACCCCTCACAGAAGCAGCAATTTTTGAAAGTCCTAAATTTAGCAAGGTTCTGAGGACAGCATTCATAATTTCTTGTCAGTGCTCTTTCCTTCTCTATGCAAGCTCCTATCACTTTCCCCCCAAATTTATGCTCTCTCTCTTTGACTGTCAGGGAAAGAAAATATGCTCCTTTCAACAAAGAGGAAACAAGAAGCTTCTCTTTCACAATCTTTCCTCATGAGGACAGGAGTACTCTGGACACTGCCAGGGCATATACACTTATTTTTTAATATCAGATGAGACAGCTCCTGAAAGCACGGCAAGTTCTCCCGTCTGACATTATCCAGTTTACCACAGATAACAACCCTGAACTGGAAGCTTTCCCCTGCCAGAATGCCTAGCACATAAAATTATTAAAGGCTTAGAAATAGTTTCAGGGCTGCTCAAATGATGTGCTGCAGCAAAACCTGATTCCCATTAAAAAACCAGGAGCCATGAGGAAGAGACTCTAGTTCATCACTCTGAAATTCAAAGAGCTTTCCTTCACTCATTCCTCACCAGAACAAATTCCAGGGGAAAAAAAAAGTGAAATACTAGCATTTAAACTAGGTTACAACTCACAGGATTCTTTAGATTGTTCAGGATATGAAGAGGCTCCTAAGATGTTGCACCAACAGGACAGATGTTCTGAAGGACTGAGAAACATCTGCATCCTGCACAGACACTAGCCAGTCCCCACCCAAAACTGACAGAAGTTTCTGGTTTTTATGATGTTTGGTTGCAGGACTGGCAGAAATTCCTGCCACTGGAGTCAAAATGAAGTTTCCAGAGCTGATAGAAAATAGGTCTGAACTAGTTTGCTGCTACTAGTCTGTGTTTTTTCAAGCGATCACAAACACACTCTCAATTAAGCTCAGTGGTCATACCTAGGAGCATCTTGTAGGGAAACCATGATGTCAGGTCCTTGAAACCACATCTTTAGACCCACCAGATAAACTCCATGGATGTTGACTCTAAGATTACTCTAGTAACATTACATCCCAATATTTGTTAACTACCACAATGTTCATTTGCTGCATTGCATGAACAAATCTTATTACTGCAGTTTCATTTGCTCACAAAGATTCCAGCTGAAAACTCACTTTAATATGGCTTTAATAATACATGAAAGAGATTAATCTATAATTGTTGATTCTTGAAATACCACTTCATCATGTCACTCAATCTGAGTGCTTTTGATCATTAAAACTTGCATGATTTTCCCATCTTGGTAACGAGGTTCAGCCTCAGCTGAGAGCTGATCTCATCAAAGCCAATTATACTCTATAGAAGAGATCTGACCAGAGCTCTTAAAGGTTTTAAAACTGCAATTTTATTTTCTTTATTTTACTGAACAATTTAAAGTTCAAGCAACCTTATTAGAACTTTTAGTAGCCAGGAATTCTCAAGCAAATGAAATGCTTGGCAGGAAACTACCAGCGAAAAAGTGAAAGGAAATCCATCACTGTCTTGGTTTTTCTACTCTTAGCACACAAGTCAATAGTTACTCATGCCTCTATTCATGTCAAAGTGCTTCTTTCAAAATGCTGTGGGATTAATCTCCTGACCTTATCTAGCATGAGAGATGTAATCTATTTGACTTTGATTAAATGGGGGTGTCTCAAAATTATCAAACAACCTCTCCAAGAGTGTGCTATTTCTAGCAATTGAATATGATAACAAGCTGTGTGAGCTCAGAGACAGATACATCTCCCATCAGATCTGCACATCACTTCTACCATTAACAGAGTCACAAGAAAGATTTTAATCTGATTTTAGAGAAAGCTATGCTAGATACATTTCCTCGCAGAAATTCTTGATTTCCATCTTTTCCCTTTAGTGGCACCTACATTCCAATCACATTTAGACAGGAATGCAAATGCTGAAGCATTTGCTAAATTTTGCATTCCTTTCTTTCCCTGCATCCTAAAGGTGTCTCCATGTTCTGCACTGTAATCAGCTCCCAGCCTGGACTGATTGCAGCCAGTGAAGGCTGGTTAGAAGTTTCCTGCAGCTCCTGAAATAGGAGGGCACTGCAGCTTCTGAGAGGTTCATTAGTATCTTGCATTATTGCACAAGATACAGAAGATTTTGTGCAATAATGCACGAAATGAAAATCAGTGTTTAGACATGAAACTAGAAACTGCATCCACTATAAAGGGTGTCTGTAAATAGATTAGATTCATCTATGTATTAGGATTAGTTTGCATATCATCAATCAGAGTTTCACTGTGAATTTGAGTGAGTGCAGCACTATGTATGTATAATTATTACACCATTACTGACTATCAGCACATCTCTAAGGATCTCAGACACGGTGCCTCTGCTGTTGCTCTCTGTTAACAGCAAGGAAACTGAAGCACAAATAAGTGGACTGGACCAAGGTCACCAAAAGAGCATAACTCAGGTATCCCAATTCCATGGATCTCCCCACTGAGTCCAACTGTCTCTTTATACTTTCCAAAATTCTCTGCATGATGCAGGAAGAGTTTAAAATTTTTCTTCTGAGGAATACTCAGGTAGTTCTGGGTATTCAGAGCTCAATAAGGTGAGGCTGACAGGGTGGCACCGCAGCAGTTGCCATGACAATGGCTGGATCTTTGCAGAGACATTGCACACATTTCAAATCAAAACCCGTGCAAGTCTCAAAACACCACCCAATGCTCTAAGAATTCTGACAAAATCCCAAATCACCTCCTAATCTTCAATTTAAAAAAGTACCATGCATGCAAGAAGGGAATGCAGATTGTGAAAGATTCCACCTCTGCCAGAGCTGAAATACAAAAGCACAATGCACAAGAATTTTTCTGTGAACCACCCAGATTCTGGAAAACTGCAAGTATCACTCACTACAGACAGGGAGGAAGACTGTCTTCAGGGGAAGACAGACTATCAGTAAAGGTAAAAAATCCTCAATCCCTGCTGTCACCCAATTCCACAGAACGCTGCAGAATGACAGAGTGCCAGGGAGGGGAAAGGGTTAGTGCCAAAAACTCTCAGTGCGTTTCAGAACTCCTTACAGACAGGTCTGGTGCAGGTGGGTTGGAGATAAGAGCTGTAGGGGAGGAGAGCTTGCACTCATCTCTCTCTGGAGTTACAATCACCCAACACCAAATCAGACAGGCTTCTATGACATTCCACCAATTCAGCAGTGTTAGATAAAAACCTCATATCCAGTATTTACCATCAGATAACAGCATGCACATATATATCCCATTATTTCAATTAACTGACTACAAAAGAAAGAGATCAGCCTGATAGGCACATGTCTCAAGTTCCTTTAAGAGCCTCCAGCTCTCAAGCTACTTGTTATTTCCAAAAGCACAAACATTAGCATTACCTTTCGCTGCTTCAGATCGCTTAGGCAAATCAAGTGTATCAAAATTCCTGTCCAAATCTCCATTCTTCTTTCCTGTGAAAAAAAAGAAGACAACAGATGGAGAAGACTGTCAGTATACTGACAGGTGAGTTACTGTCATGTGCATCTAAAAGATGGGAGAAGATACAGACTCAGAATATAAATCACAGACTGCTACCCATAATTGTATATATCTGAGTGGCAGTCCAGCTGCACAGCTGTGGTTTTAGCATGAGCAAACTCAGGGACAAACACCCGTGCTGCCTGCAGGTTGAGCTGCAAACATGCTTACAAGTGTTTCAGAGAGTCTTAGGAGTGCTTTAAACCTTGGAAAACTGTGCCATTTCCCTTTTTGGCAAAGCTGTGCCCCTCCCTCAGAAGCCCAGTGTTTATTTGTTTTCACAGAGGAATTTTGACCTGAAGCTTAGCTCAAGCAAAAACTCAGCAGCAGAGCAAAAAAACAACAGCTTTGCTTTACAGGCTCTATTCTCAATGCAACAACCAGGCAGGAAGACCTAGATTTAATATACTGTACAGACAGCAGCCAACAACTTAACCTTGAATTGCCCTTCAATCAACAAAGTGTCATTTTTGCTATTTATTAGAAGCTAATGGAAATAATTCCATACTTTTGCTAAGAAACTGTGTCAAACTATTACATCAGCTTTAATTTATATAACCTTTACATAAAACAGAACAAAACCTGCACTTTTAGTTAGGTTGAGAATTCAAGGTTATGTAAACACGTGGGAAGGGAAGGGTTAGTCTCCATTGCCCCAAGGGGAGACAGTGCCTTGGGTAAGCCCACATGGATGCTGTGGGATAAACAGGAACCTTGCCATCAGAGGAATACTGGCAGCAGAGAGAGAGATCTGGAAGGCAGTGCAAGGATCTGCACGGCTTCTGAGGACAGCAGTGTACAATTTAGCTTTCCCAAGTTATTTTGAGGGAGAAAAAAATCCAGTTATTTAGTTCCTCTCCCTCCAGAGCAGGGAAGGCAGCTGCAATGGGATGAATTCAGACAATGCAATTTAAGCTGCCAGAAGTGGCTTCTGCACAGGGACTACCAGGCTGTTAATGGAGGTTTTACTGAAAGGGCTGGAAGCTCCACCAGCCAGGCTGCTTAAAAGCAAACAGGAAAACGGTCCTTGAAAATGTAATGAGGAGATTAGCCTGAGTCTTGACTGCCAACAGGTCACGATGGGAAAGGCCAGTCCCAGCCTTGTTACAGCAGGAGGTTGGTACAGGCACAGGGAATTCAATGGGTCACTCTACCTTTCCTCTTGACAAAAGAGTAAAAGTATTGAGTAGTGTACAGAGAAGAATCAGAGCTTTTAAATACCATTATGAATATTTAGGAATAACATTAAGAGGAAAAGCTCCTCTCAAGGTAGTATTCCATCCTCCTTTGGGAGAGGATGGAATCCCACCCTTTTCTTTTGAAATATCAACATAGATTACCAGCCAACTTCAACTGCTGTGCAAAACAAAACATACACCTGGAAGGTCTGCCTATCTGCAATAATTTCCTTAACTAAAGTATGTAAAAGCCCATCCAAGCTGCCAAAAGGTCATGCACCCAGGTACCACAGCACTCTTTGAAAGCTGTCTGTTCTAAAGGAAGGGACAGGAATCAGTGGCCCTTTGCACCCTTTCATCATTTTTTTGCTCTGTGAAAGGAGCAACACATTGCTGGGGGAATCAAATACCAGAAATAAAAAGAGCTGTACATCACCAAAGGACTTTGCATTTCATAATGGCAGCTGAACCCAGTTACTGGCTGCAAACCTTTGTTGACTCTTAGGGCATTGACAAGAAAAAGCAGGGCAGAGGGAATTAAAAGGAAAAAAGCATTCAAGGAAGTCAGTGTAGGAAAGATTACAGATTTAAAGCAGACCAATAAATGTCAGTCCATCTTATCTACAAGTAGGACAAACTGTTTTTCCACATGACCCCAAAATTTCATTCTCTGCCATCAGACAGTTTAAACCTCAGAATGTGTTCTCAGGGAGCCAGACCATACTTGACACAACTACTCATTCCGAAAGTTCTCTCAATAATTTAAAGGTTGGTTTGGCACGTCTATCAGCCCTGCAGAACTGAGATGGCACAGTAAGAGTTCCCTTCTTCCCAGTGGCAGTGTTTAGCAAGCACTGTGTCTGTGCACAACTTTTAAGGAGGAATCAGGAGTGCAGTGTTGGCTGCTACTTTTGAGCTGGGAATGCCAAAGCAGCTGCCTATGTACTGACCCATCTTTCATAAAGACAGCACCCTCCACCTGTGCTCTGGGCTCCTCAGTTGCTGTCTCTCCATTTCTGGGCCAAACAGCAAACACTGGCTGGTTTGGAGGATTCTCTGCTGGTTTGTGTCTGAGCCCTCTGAGGAACTCCCACCTCACAGGCCAAAGCCTGTCTGTTCAAAGCAGCAGCTGCCAGCTGCCTGCCAATGGCAGCACTTCAGAACACAGAACTCTGACCAAGGCGATTTCAACTCTACAAATTACTTCCTTAATCAAATGGATTTGGTTTGGAAATACCCCAAGCACCTTTATTTCCAGGGCTTTCCTATAGGGACAAGGTGAGCAAACTGCAAGAACACTCCGAAACAAACCCACCCAGAAAGCAAAGGCTTCAATCTGAGGCCCCAGCAGCTATTTTTTCCATCTGATTTTCACAAATATTGGAGTCTACTGATTAAAACCCTCTCAGCCATCCCCATGCATCCCTGATGAGAAAATCAGCTTCACTGCCAGGTTCTGTAGCTCTGAACACCCTGCTCTGTCCCTCAAGCCTGTGCCTTTGTTCACAACAAGGATGTGAACACACACGCAACCCATGTGCCTGGGATTTGTATGGAACACACCACTGCCACTTCCTGGATCTTCACAATCGAGTTGTACACCACAGGGATGCTGAAACCACAGCCCGAACTGCACTCGCAGTAGGAGAGAAGTTTAAGATCTGGTTTTGTACATTTCAATTTCCACCCATGTCCAGGTTCTCCAGGTTTTCCAGCCTCAGGTGTGTCAGAGAATGACACACTCTGATGAGTGTTGGATGAGAAGCACAGCTCCAAAACTTTGCCAAAAGAGAGTTTTACATGCCTGCTGACAGGCCTGTTTTATGAGACCTGGCTGTAGGATTGGCACAGTGCTGTGGTTTGAGGAAACTGCCTGACAGGAGATTTGCTTGTGCAATATGCAATTCACAGTCTCTGAAACAGAGAGATTAAAATTCTTCCCCTCTCTCCCCTTGCTACTTTTCATTATGTAAGAAACAACCAAAACACGACCTTCAGCATTTTCCATCTGTCAGAAACCCCGTACAGACTCTGAAGTGTGACCCAGTGTTATTAACCACTAATGTTGTTGTTGATCTTCCTCAAATGTCATTTTGCTTTACAGGATAATCAAACCATGGTGCAGCCAGACCATTTCTGCTGAAGGATTAATCCCCAAATGCTTGCTTTCTGGTTGAAATAGAAGTTTAAGGGAAAGTGCTTCATAACAATCCCACCTTCTCCTCCCTGGTGCTCATTATCACAGCCACTGAGCTGGCCACAAAGGAGAAACCAAGGGCTGAGCTCTGTCCTGCCAAGTCCATCCTCCACAGCCTCACCACCCACAGTCCAGGATCAGGGTACTGCAGAACATTACCCGGCACCGTTTGCTGGGAAGACAATTAGATTTTGGTTGGTCGGATTTTCCCCTCCCCACCATTTCTCCTTTGGCCCAACCTTCCAGAACAATGACATGAAGCAAGTGTCATGCCCTGAAAACGCTCCTGCCTTCCCCTCCACATCAGTCTCACTACAGGAGTCTCCCAGGCACTCACAGCCTATCAACCTCCCAGCCCAGGGAAGCTGTAGCCTCAGATTTGTGTCTTCCAGGTGCATTTTTATTTATTGTGCTGGGATGAGAAACTGAAGTCTATCCCCTGAGACAGGTACTGGGGTGGCTTCATCCAGCTCCTGTGTGTGCCAGAGGTGCAGCAGCCCAAGCAGAAAAGGGCCCAAGCCCCCTGAGAATACACAGCCAAGCTGCTGCAGCTCACAGCTCCTTCCACTCTCCACACCAGCCAGCAGAGCCTTCCACGTGGCAGGGCTGGTGACACGACTCAACTTGGGTGTCCCTGCTCTCCTGGGCTTAGCAGGCCAGCTGCACAGCAATTCCCCATCTGCACTTACACCAAGAATGAATAAATCCTTGTGGTTTTCCATTCGTGGTATGGAAAGACCAAACTGCAAAAGCTCCCTCAGAGGATTTTTTTCATGTCTGCTGAAATGAACAGCAGGATGTGCTTGGGGAGCAGAGGAGAAGGTGGATGAACAAGACCTTGATATCAGCTCTTAGCCTTGCATGTGAAAGCCAAACAAAGCATGTCATGGTGATGATGAAAAGAAAAGTATTGCAGACTCACCTTGATTGAACCACTCCTCTAATTACCAGAAAAGCAGCAAAAGGAAAACAAAAATTTACAGGATGAAGAAAATACAAAGGAACAGTCACAAAGAGGCAGAATTTCACAGAACAGGCTCAAAATCTGAGTATTACAAGACTACAGAAGTTTCATCAATTAAAAAACCAAACCAAGGTATTTTACTTTCTCCCTTTTGTTCCTGCTAAAAACTCCCCATCTTTCTTTGTACAGCTTTTTTTTTCCCCTTTTCTTTCTCTTTTTATTAAATGAAAAGGTGCTTACAGAATTGAGGGGACAGAAGGATGACTAGCCCTTTGCAGAGGTGTTTGAAATGCTGCAACCAATGACCATGAAATAAAATAAAATAAACATGGAAACACAGCGAGATTAAGTGAACAAGAAAGGAGAGAATAGGTAAATTTTGACATTCTAGACTGAGAAAATTAAAGTAGGTTCAGACCAGTGTCCACATAAATTTAACAGTGAGACAAGGGAGCTTTTCTTTATGATTTTAAAAGCACATTTATGAATGGATTTTAACTTTTACTTTTTAAGCAAAACAGTTGTCTGAGACCCTCTATTCTTCCAATCTACATCCTATGAGCTGTGAGCTCAGCATTATCACCAGTTGATTTCCCTCTGGGGAACAGCACATTTTCAAAAGAGCACTGTTAAAAGGTGGAAAAACCCATTAAAATATATTGTCATTTCCTGCTGAACACACAGAGCCAAACCCAGGCTGTCACTGAGTGCCTACACTGCTTGCTGCAATCCACAGGCTCATCCCCACCAGCAGATGATTTTAAGACCAATTTGTCCAAAAAGACACGACCTGGTGTGCTTCAGCTGATGAACAGAGAGTACCTGGGTGCACAGCCCCAAGAGAGGTTCTCTAGGTGAGCCCAGGCAGACACCTGGGACACACCTGGGAGTGCTCCTGGTCACTGCCATCGAGGGGACGGGGACAGGTGTCCCACAGCACAACACCCTCCTCCCACAGGGCACTCAGAGCTTTCATGGCTGCAAGTGTTTCAGTGACTGTGTTGCTCTCAAGCAAAGCAACAACACTGACTGCAAGTGGCAGGGAACAGGCTCGAGTCAGCACACATGCAAGGGCTCCAAAGGGTATCACACTGCAGGTTCAGTCACCCCCTGTGAGAACAGGCTGGAATTATTTCTTTAGTTTTCCCCCTCAGTCTTTAGAAGATTCCCATCAACTTTTTTTTTTATTTTAAACAGTTTAAATGTAGTGGATGACAGACTAGTCTGCAAAAGCAAGTTCACACTGTGATGACTTCCCTAACACATATGGAAACACACAGTATTTTAATAACTTATGCAGGTCAGATCAAAGAGTAATGTGCAGCACACAGTCCATCAAGTTCAAACAACTTCATATCAGCTCTTTAGGGGCAAAACCCTTCCTTGTACCTGGCTATAAATAATAAGCCAGGATGTGTGTACACATGAATGAGAATGAAGCCTAGACAGAAAATGGAATTAATTATCTCTGAGTTAATCTAAAATAGTCGTTTCTCTAAGAAAGGAAAGACAACATAATTCAGTCTAGAACTGCAATTTCTCTAAAACAACAAAGAAAACGGATATAATTTGAGTGTCTCTTTGTAAAGGAAACATGGAAGGGGGGTTTACTGAGACTATTAATCCTCTCTTACAATGAAACTCATTTGCAACACTCATGCCCCAGAGGAGAGAACAGGTCTAAAAGTGACTGACAATTAAAAGCTACAAAATCGTGTTTGCAATTTAAATTACTGAAATAGTGACTGAATTGGGAGGTTTCATGTGAGTGGGAGGGAAGGCTTTTAGTTTGTTTTCAAGTATGAGAGTCTGGAGGCACAGAAAATGTACAGGCAGGAGTGCCATGCACAGGGATGGATGGATGGATCCAGGCTGGCCTGGTTTCCTGAGAAGGGCACACATGCTACACAGCCAGGCAAGGGCACTGAGCAGAGGTGACAGATGCAAGAACACAGCAATGCAGAGGAGAGGCAGAGCACATCCACCTTTTCCAACAGCACAGTGTCAGCTGTCAGCATGCAGCACTCCTGTTTAAAGCCAAACAAAATTACAGCAGCTGTGGAAAAAAGAATCCCAAGCACCCAAGAGCGATGTAACACGGGAGATAAACACATGCCAGGACACTGCAAACACTGCACAAACTGCATCCTCCTGAATGAGCACGATGAATGTGCTTGCAAGAGCAGGAATGCACAGCAACATTACCCCCAAATCCATTTCCAGTTCTGGGCTTTCTGCAACACATACCTTTCGCTTTTTTTCCACCAAAACAACCAGCATCATCTTTCTTCTTCTTCTGGGAGCCTCCTGTGCCTGTAGTCTGACCAGCATCTAGCTCTTGGTACTTATCAGCTCCAGGGACCTCTTTGTGGACGTGATAGGAAAGGTTCCTCATGATGCACACACAGTTCTCCACAGACTGTAACAGAGAAATATATGTTATACAAAGGATTGCACCCTCTTACCTGCAAACCATTGTATTGTACAGAGGAGGGCTTGGAGAAATTGAAAAAGGAAAGCCACCTGTCCCAGGAAAACCACTCTCAAGGAAGATTTAGTCAAGATCCTTAAATTAAAGTTCATTCTTCTTCTAAACCCCATTTTATTTTTCCCAAAAGTGAAGCACTTTATAAATAGTATCCATTCAAAAATGAAAACTCTCTAATCAAAAATACCACTTGATCTTACATAAAGAATACAATTCACCAAAAGATCAAACACACAGCAGAAAATGATCATATAAGGATCTTATTTTAATCCAAGTCTCTCTCTCATTCTTCCAACATTTACAACCTCCAAGGGGCCCATTTTATTAAATTTTCTCTGGGTCAGAACCTGGGCCTGGTGAGGATTTCAATGGGAACACACGTTGTCCTGTAGTAAAAGCTAATCCACAGCACATCAGGTTCTGACAAGAGCAGTGCTCTGTAGGCTGCAATGGAAACCACCAGGTGGTTACAAAATCCACTTCCAAAATTACCTGATTAAGTACCAGGGCTTTGTAACCCCCTGGTTCAGGCCATCACATGGTGAGACTCAGAATAAAATAATGATGCTTTACAAGCCTTCTGGTGTTATAAAGAAATAATATGATCTTTTTAAAAACAGGTTAAAGTTATGATATTCCTCATGCATATAAATACACTTTGAATTGCCATGGGATGAGATGATGATAAAAACAGATTAATAAAATCTGCACCAAAAAAAAAGCCACAGGGAAAGTGCTGCAGGTCTGAAGACACTTCTTCATGTCTAAACACTTCAGTCTTCAGAGATGGTGCTGAATAAAGTCTTTAAAATGGAAACTGACTCCTTTGCTGCTTTGTGCAAAAGGGACTCAATTCTGATTTGGAGACTGCACTTATAAATGCCAATTAAGTAATGCAGAACAATAGCAATAATGTCACTGACAATAAAGGACCATTCTCCCCACCTCTCTCAGCAACCAGCCTGTGCTCCCCTCATCAGCCATAGAGGGAAACACAGCAGCATCCTGCTCACACCCCATCAGCAGTACCACACATACCAGAGATGAGAGGAAGACAATTACTCCTTTTTCTGAGGCAAGCATAATCCTCTTCTGATACCAGCAAACAGAAGTTGGATCCCAGTGCAACACTTCAGCATAAATTAATGCAAACACCCACTCTGCTTTAATACTCAAATTCACCTTATTGTCCGTGTCCTTCTTGCCAACTGCAGACTGCAGAGCATGAAGGAGGGCATCCACCAGGCCATCACACTCTCTCAGTCTTCTGCGTGCTTCTGCTCCATCCGAACTTACATTCCTGACAGGAGAGAGATGAAAGAAAATTTAGCCCTGTAACCTTCACTATTAAGTTGAAGGTGCATTGATTTGTACCACAATTATTAAGAACTCATCACCTTGGCTGAAAAATTAGGAGGCCAAGTAGACTGACAAACCTGCTAAATCTCAGTCAAGTATGGGCAATGCACATGTGCAACTCTGAGCCTGAACAAAAAGGAGAACATAATCCCAGGGTGCCTACAAATGCATTCTCTGCTTTGCTGGCGAGTCCAGAGACTCACCTGAAACCAGGCTGGAGTCTGCAGAGCAAACAGTATGCAAACCAAAAATTTAATTTCAAAACTAGCAGTTCCAAACTGAAAGACACTTTCACCACCTTAGGAAAAACATGCAAAATCACAAGACTGCTCAGCAGTATCATGGCCACAGGAAGTGAAAAAGCTGTGTGCAGCTGATTCAGCACAAAGTCTGGATCAGTCACCTTTAGTAATGAAAGGACAACAGTTTACACAGCTTTGAATTTCTCAAAACACTGCACAAGAGAATGGCACAGGTAGAAGAAGCAAGATGGAGTGGAAGGCTACCTGTAGTTGCTAAAAATTATACTTATCAATGACTGCAGAAACTGTCAGAGGGATCTCTGAACTTGGCCTCACTCATCCAGCAAGCACAAACTGATACCCCAGCCTTGCATAAGCATCGATCTGCCATCACCCAATAAATAAATAAATTTCAAGTCAATTTTCCAAATGCTGCCTTATTCCCCTCCCCTTTACTTTAGGGGGAAAATGAAGTGATGAAATTATTCTCAACAGTGCTCACTGACCAAACCTGTATGGCAGCTCTTCCCAAAGCTGAAACGCAGTAATTTTGACAATAACACAGACAACCTTTCAACTTTCAGGTCTTTGAATCCCCAAAGCCATGTAAAGCTGCCTCTCAAAAGCTCAGGACATCATCATTACCTTCTGTTATCTGGATCATGCAGTCAGTTTTTGCTTTTAACTACAGGGACTGCCAATCTCCAAGTAAGTGACAAATCAATCGTGGTCCCCTCCCGTGTCCCGGTCACCTGGGCAGACTGCTGAGTTAATTGGATAGCTTGGAAAACCCACATTTTCTCACAGCCCTCTCAAAATGTGAAGGCACTTAATTGTGAGCTGGTTGCTGTAACAGCACATTAACTTTCAATTAAGAACACAAATGAAATGCAAGATAAACGAATTCTTTCCTTAAACCTAACACAGCTTCACCTCTAGCAATGGATGATAGGAGGCAGGTAAAGTGGATATGAAAATGATTCCACAGGATAGATGGAAGAGAATTCTACATGCTGTTTTCCCATCTTCAGTTGTACTAATCCTTTTGTATCAAAAACACAAATGTGAATTTTAATGCTACGTCTTTATGAAACTGGAATTAGAATTCAAATTCTCTGAGATACCTTTCAGGAGTTATAACAATAAATGATAGCAGCTCCACCTTCCAGCACATCTATTAATGTGGAACACTACTTATTAAGCTTCAGGGTGACAGAAATCCACTATAAATGGTCTTATCTAGAGCTGTGTATCACATTTTTTATCCCTCATTAAGTCTCAGAGTGTTAGAATTCATAAGCAACACTTGCAGACTAAAGGCAAAACAGCTCAACCTTCAAACCTTTCTTGCCCTATGGTCCATTCAGAACAGATTTTTCTTTGGTTCATTTGTGCTACTACACTTGCACCGCATTTGTTTTACACTTTGTTTACAAACAGCATTGCAGTATTGTGTATCCTGCTTTCTTATTTCTTTATCTGTACTGGGGCTAATATCAAGGTAGACATTGATAAGGTTATGATTGAAAAAAAAAATACAATATTGTATCAGTAAGAGTGTGGCCTGCTGATACCACTGTCTCTTCAGCTACAGAAAAAATTACTGAAAATTAATGCCTCAAGAAAAAATTCCTACATATATCACGCATAAATAAGCATGAAAACTCTGCAGGATCAAGTTAATAGCTAATTAATGCTATGACTAAGTTATCCAGACATCAAACTTTGCAGTTTTAATGTTTTAACTAGCACATCACAAAATGTATCCTTATGAGCATCTCATGCAGAAACATCTGCTCTATAAATACCCAGCTCTTGGGATTTTGTTGGTCCTCCCTCCCCAGGTAATGAGCTTTCTGCAGCCCTCGGGATTTATCTACTATGGAAGAACAAACCCCATTTCCTTGTCTGCAACTGTACCCCAGATCTGTGGGAGAGCTCAGCTCCCACTCTTGTCCCAGCAGTGCAGGCAGATCTCAGACAGGCAAAGCCCAGGGGGATCAGCACCTGCATCCTGAGTCTGCTCTTCCTGCTGCTCCAACACTGCAAAAGGCAGTGAAGATCTCCCAAACCCCATGGAAATATTCGCATTCCAGATCCATGCCAGACACCTCTAAGGTCTAAACTAAAGTGGGCTCTATGAAACCATGACTATGCTTTGACTAAGTTGTCATCTGGCAATCCCAGGAGAAGTGCTGCCAGGTTTGGTTTCCATGATCCAGAGCCACTTTCACAAGCCCCTGCAATCCAGGAAAATGTCAGGTTGCATTTCTGCCATGGCCTTTAGACTCTACCATCCACCTCCCTGAAGAGCATCACCTGGTAGTCATTGATCAAATTCATCTTGCGTCTTCAGGAGGGGCTGGAGGATGACAACAAAAGGGACAGGAGAGCTACTGCTGGCACTGGCCATGAAAAACTGAGCAGAAAAACTGTCATGGAATAATCAACCTGATAGTGCACTCCACTGACAGGAGTCAGGAAAAATCTTCCCATTCCACATCTGCACTGGGATTGCTCTGCATCTTTTATCTGTTAAACACGATGGAATGAAAGAGGTAACCAAACCATTGCCCAAAGGAAGCTTTCAAAGCAAGTTTCTGAACACCCTTCTTTCCAAGAGTGATGGAAATAACAAACATGAGTGATCCCAGCAGTAACAAAGGATTTGCAGTCCCCTTACACAGGGCAACACTCCACAGAAGGAATGCACAGCCTCACCCAGGCCACCAACTCCTGCAATGGAGATACGTAACATATGGCATCCAGACTGGGAGAAAGGAGAGAGCTTTGCTCTTCATTTAACTTTTCTACACATTAGACAAGTATTGCTTTACACCAGAAGGAATTCTTCAGTGGATGGAGTGCTTCACACAAGACACCAAACAAAGGCAGCTGAGACCCCAGCTGAGATGCTGCTAACTCTGTTACTTAGGAGACAGGCTGCCATGCAAGAACTGGAACTGCCACAAGGTTTTGGAATTAAACAGATGATCTCACTGACTTGCATGCTGGAGCAAATTAATATCAAGAACCTCTGCAGATATAAGTCAAAGCTATTTCTTGAAGTCTGAACGACTCTGAAGGGCTTTTGAGGCACTGATGATGGGCAAATATCTGTTACAAATGAAAATAAAGTTGACTGCCCATTCAGAAGGGTGGGAATGGTGAGGGGGAACTACCCAAACTATTTTTACAGAAACCAGTGACAAATGAGACCTGCCATTCATCCCCAGTGTTCTGTACAGTCTGCTTCCCTTGCCCTGTCTCTTCATCCCCAGGAAGTTCTCCTGCTGCTTTCCTTTCCTGCTATTCAGCACTTTTCTGAGAGTTTATTAAACGACAAATGTATTTTAAAAACAGAAGTGTCTCTCCTATGTCACAATGCAAAGGGTAATAGAAACTTTCAGTGTGCTTCCTGTAAATATACACAGTCTGAAGAACAATTCTAGAAACAAAACATGGAATCACTGCCCAGGTATATGGGAAAGAAACAAGCTGGATGACTGATTTTATGTAAAACAGTAAAGCACAAATCTCATTCCAGAGATATTAAATCTCCAGCCTTTAGCTAGAAAAAGCAGTCTCAATTCTTCCTCAAAATTCTTGGAGTCCAGATTGTGGCCAGGACTAGTAAAAGAGAATTTGTAAGGATGTTGCAATATATGCTTTCCCTGGGAAAAAAACCAAAACAAAACAAAACCAAAAAACCAACAAAATAAAGAGGCACTAAGTAAATGTTAAATAAAAGTAAATACCTACGAGCATAGAAACTCATCAGGCTAGGAATGCAGTCTGCTGCTATCAAAGACTTTGGAGAATGGGGGCGAGCGTGCTGAGAAATCTGTTCATGCCTTAGATAAGGTTATCATTATCACCAAAGAGCTGTTTTAATAATATGCAATTCTGAATGCTACATTTACATCTGCAGAACAGAGTTGGCATTCTTCACCCCTAGGAGAGATGAGCTGTTACTACTGTCTGTGCCACACACCAGAATTATATTCAAGAGAAAAGACCTAAAAGTAATTAAGCACAGGGTACTTAATTTGCACTCTTTCAATGCAATCATGTGGCAGTGCCCCCTCTGTGCTCTCCCTAACAATCCAACAGAGTGGGGATGTGGAGAGCTTTTGATTTTTTTTCTTGAAAATAAAGGCAGAGACACCTTCTCTGAAAATGAAAACCAGTGTTTCCAGGACTGTTGTGTCTGTCTCTTGGCTGGAGAGCACCATCAGTTGCTATCCCACAGTGCTGCAGATGAAGCCAAGCCTGGAGTGTTACTGAACATTTACCCTCCCACCTCAGTTCAGCAGGTGTAAAAAGCGCTTTGTTTAGAGATCTAGCTGGGAACGAAGACAACAGCTTGGAGCCTTTGCTTTTTCTATAAATAGGAAACTGAACTGGAAATTTTCAAGACATCCTGCTAGTAACACTTCCACCTTTCCCTGGAAGAATCATGGCTGAGAGCTGAAGCCGAGACAGTGACGAGCTCTTTCCAATCCCTTGCCAGACTCTGACCAGCACCAGCACTGAGGTTCTGCTGGCCAGACATCGAGTTTTGCACACTTTGGCTGATAAAAGACTACCGGCTTCTCACAAGTCCAGCTTAAAATATATTAGCTGTTCTGTCCACCTACTCTGGCAGGCAGAACCCTTACTATACAAACACCCTTCCACACCCACACACTGCTTCACAATAAAGAAATTCTTATTTGGATGCCAGCCAAAGGAGATGGATCAATAATTGTTGTAGTAAATGAACTCTATTTCCAAGCGAATTTCTAGGTCCACTATGTCTCTAAGGAGGAATATACAACATTTAAAAATCATTCTATCATTTCATGCAGAAATAGAATGGATTCCATACTTCAGTTCACATCAAGTACCAGAAAGTTTAATTGGTATTAAACTTCATTGTTCTGAAAACAAAGGAGAAAAAGAAAGAAGCTGCCTGTGACACAAAGATAGCCTGATCCAGGCAGCTCTGGTCAGGGGGCCCTGCACAGCACAATGCACTTTGGCAGCAGAGCTCAATCAGAACTCAAGCAGAGAATAATGGTAAAGAAAGCAGAAAGAAGCCAAAGTCCAAATGAAATGCACAGAGAGCCACAGGAGCTCTACTGATGCAGATTTAGGTGGGGAGCAGCTGGATGGTAGCTGCTCAGACCTGGGATCCCACTGGACACTGCTGCTCCACTCCAGCATTCCCTGACCAGTTACACCCACGACAGAAGCAGTAGAGCAGCCCCCATTTCTTTGCATGCAAACCATTCCACCTATTTAAATGAAGTGGTTGGTTTTGTTTAGTTGACCAAATGCTTGAGAGAATATAACAAAAGCCATCCCTGAACAAGGGGGGTGAGCTTCATGAGCTTAGTCTGTGCTCCAGCAAGAGGGGCACAGAGCAGGAGCCCTGTGGGGCACCCTGTCACACCCCATATCCATGCCTGCTCTGCCTAGCGCAGCTCTCTGAAACAGGCTGGGGCTCAAGAGTACGGTTTAACCAAGGATAGACTGGACATCTGTACCTTGTCATTTGTGTCATTCTAGACCCAAAACAGCTTGCCATGCCTTTTCAGCAAAATGCTGACTGGTTACCTCTGCATGACCTACTTGGAGGGCCTTAGCCTGCTCTCCTGTAATGCAAAATGGTGCAGAAATGCACTGCACGAGAATTCCACGATGCCCCGCAGCTACTTAGCTTACAAATGATTCCAGTCTCTGCCTGGAAGAAAGACCAAGGGGCGGCTCTGCTTGCTTTATCACACATGCTTGCTGCCATGAAAAAGAATCTCAAAAATACAGAAGGAGGTGGTACTAATCTAACAAAGGATCAGGGCTCTCAAGCCCTCCAAAGCAGACTACTTCCATTAGAGTGACTGCAGGGAGCTTTGCTGCAGTCCTGCTCTTCACCTTACCACAGCACCAGACATTTTTGTAGATTCCCTTTCCTGACAGCCAAAGGAGGAGGGACCTAGAATCATTCCTTAGTAATGACAAAAGGCAGTAAGCAAGTGCACAACTTTAAATTTATACCTCCAGATATGACTGTAAAGCATTAAGGTTGCATGTAACTAGGTTATGTCTCTGCTGCTAAAATCTATGCATAATTTATTTATATTACAAGCTAAACATCAGGAACTGTCAGGAGGAACCCTAACAGCTCCTTACTAGCACAAATTAAACGCTCTGCTCATCATATAAGCCTCAGGACAGCCATATGCTGTGATCCTGCACAGTATCAGTAAGCTAATTAAGAATCTGCCTTTGCTCACTCCTCTCTTTTGTGTGGGTTTTTAATTTGAGTTGATTTTTTCCAGTCTGGGTTGGGCAGATAAGCTTCTCCCTTTTCGTGCTACTTGCTGCCTCCGAAGTGAAGATTCACAGGCAAATTTTGGTTCCCTTTTTATCTCTTTCTGAAACTATTCCTTCTCTCAAAGTCCAGTTCAAAAGCACCTGTTGCACCCCAGAAGACTGATGCTCCAGGTACTGGAGCTAATGATACTGTCAATGTCCCAAAGGCTGCACCCACTGTGAACACAACATGAGCACAGCAGCCTCTGAGCACTGTGGGGGAGTGGGGGACAGAGATGGCAGCATCTGCCCCCAGCTCCCCTGGGTGGGACAGCAAAGCACTGACCTTTGGGAGCAGTCCTCTCCAGATGATCTTGGTTAAATAACTGCCCTGCAAAAGCCTAAGAAAGGACTACTTGAACTAGGATAGGAGAGCACATCGAGAATAAGAGGGAACATCAAACAACTTTGTCAAAGAATCCCTTTTTGGAGGTGGGGCGAAGTGCAGCTGCTGAGGAGGGCTCTGTACTAATGCAAATTTGCTGCTGATAATGTGAGTTTTCAGGTGCCAGCCTTCTCTGTTCTGCCATGCTTCAGTGAGCAAAGCTCCCCCGGCACCAAGGGCAGCTCGTCTGGTAGCACCACAGCAGCATCACCTAAGCCTCACCTCCTGTGCCCTGCTCTGCACCAGGTCACAGATCTGCACTTCAGGGCCTTCCTACCTCAGACAGCTGGAGGGGAAGGCTGCCTCCAGTACAGGAGTGCACACAGGACAAACATCATGTGACTGTCACCACAAAATAATATCATGCCTGCAGGATCTAAAGATGGATAGAGCTTGAAAGTAATGCATTTTGAAAGCTCTAATTCCCAGGCACTTTTCTTCAGAGAAAAGCCACACATTAATCATTAATAAGAAAGGAGGGCTTAAGAACATCGTTTTGACAACCTTACCTCTTTTCGTTCCTCAAATACAGCACAGAGAGATGGGAAGAAAAAACAGGCACACCCACATCACTGATACATTCAATACAGGTAAGGAGCAAAGAGAGAGACCTTTCCTGCCCAAACAAGACCAGATGGTGCTTGACAAAGCTCCTTTACCTCCAGGTGCCTCTCAGACACCCACACTCCTGCTGCAAACAGTATGTGCAGGGCATAGCTAGGTACACACATGGTTACAAATACATAAAGACACCAGGACTCACTGGCAGCATTACCTGTGACTGAAACACTGCAAGTGACATCTGCAGGACGGGATGTTCAGGAAAGTACCATAATGCTCTGTCCTCCTCAGAAAAAAAGGCTTAGAACATTTGCACACAAAACCGATTTGACACATCCCAAGTATTACTGATTTTCCATCAAGCTCTTGCAGTTGTATTTCCTCTGAAGTACCTAAGAGGAGCCTGCAGATATTTTACATCGTTCTCAACTTGGTGGAGGATATTTCTGGCTCTGAATCCACTGAGTCCTTATGCCATGCCTTAGAACATCGTATCTAACATTTACCAAACCTCTCAGGTTTTGATGCCATGGGACCAAACCCTTAATTTATACCTACAGGAGTTGCTTATTCCCAGTGGATGTCTGTAGGGTGAACCATTTCAAAATCCTTGAGCTACTGGTATTTGCAGCAACTGCAGGGGAAGGTAATACCGAGGTGCCAGTCCCACATTAAAGACAGAAGAGTGAAGATCAGTGAAGTCTGGATCGGTGAAGTGCCCCTAAGGCACGCAGCAGCCTGAACCTCGCCAAAGCCAGGAGGAGACAGGGCTATTAAAAATTAGACCACAAAAAGGTTTATACCATTAATCTTGCCTGTAATTATGTCAGTGCAGTAGCATAACAGCAAATAAATCCACACTTCTCAAGTCTCCTGGTACAGCTCCAGCCACCAGGTTGTCCCCTCCCTTCTCAGGGGCTGATGTTGGACAAGCTGTTATGTGCAATCTCCAGCTGAAGAATGCTGTTTTTAGGGAAAGTCAGGTGGGTGCAGTTTGTCTGTGTTCATACACCTTGGCCAGGGTTCTGAACCCTGAGGATACTTGTGAATGTGAATTTCTGTGTACTTGGAGAACTGACAAGAAACACTGCAACTACAGATGGTACCCCTGGAAAAAGGAGCACTTTGCATCTGTTTGCTATGCAAATTAATTCATTTAACATTTGTTGACAGCAGGTCAGTTTAGCTCAGGAATCAGGCTAAAAAGTTGGCAATTTAAGAACTAAGTTCTACTCTGTCCTCTTATAAGTGAAAAAATCCAAGAGAGAATTAAAAGTAATTAGGCAGAAAACAGCAATTAAGCCCAGAATGAATTTAATTTTTAAACCATTAAAACGCTTGCTGCTACCAGAGAACTAGGAATCATGGTGGGTATCTCCACAGAAAATTAACAAGATGATGCGACTGCAACAGTGCTGTGACCCACGGATGCAAGAATGTCCCTCCAAAGCAGGGAAGCACCTTAGGAAAAGCCAGGGGAGCCAGGGAAGGTCTCTGGTACTGCCTGGTAGATCTCTTGGTGTTCATGATCCATCCTTCCCACAAGAGCTCAACTCATACTCCTCTCCTTAAGCACCTCAGTGTCTGGGTAAAAGCTGTAGGAAGGATCATGAAGATACTCCACATCATTCCATTATTTCACCAGGAGTGCAATTTGAAGATAAATGCTTCTGGATTGCAAATCCCAGTAGGGATTTAAGGGTTTAAAAAAAAAAAAAGAAAGAAAAAAAAAAGCAGTAACTAGAAGAAACATTCTCCACATACCTAAAAGAATAAAATATAATGTGAAAACATAAAACTTGTATTGTAAATCAAATGAAGGAACATCTGTGCATACTTAATGATTCTCCTATAGTAAGCAAATGTCTTCCTTACTTTTCCCCAGTTCTATTGCTTCATAACCAAAAAATCCACTTTGCTTTGTTTTTTACTGCTCCTTTCCAGATCTCCACCATTCACGTTTATCAGTTTCAACAGAATATAAGAATACCCCTGTTTTGTAAAATGACACCCAAGGCAGCATCCTTCACAAGGCTCGTGACCATTTGCAGCAGTAAAGTGATTATGGATATTGCAGATCTATTCATCATATTGGGTCTGCCCTTAGAAACACAGCAGTGAAAGAGGAAGCATCTTTTCTTGATCTCAGGATGAGAATGGAGACAAAATTATCATCACCTGCACCAGTTTCTGAAAACTTCAGTGGTCAAGATTACAGAAGAGCATCCAACAAATTTCATTATCAGATCATTTGCAAACTGGATGTGCTGCCAAGTTTCCAAAGGGGAATGCACGACTCCACCCAAACATTTCTTTGAACAGAGTTTTTGGCAAGTGCAGAGTGAGATGGTACACAGAACCCACCAGCCATGTTCCAGATGATTGCAGGGTTCAAAATATCCCTGCAATGGGCACAGTCACAGGAGAGGGCTGGACTTTAGAAGGAGCCCTTTAAATAAACAACAGCCAATATAGACCTTCACCAGGGGCCTTTTCCTCCTTGGATTCCCACTGGCTCTGTGTGTGTGTAGTCAGCTACAGTAGCTTGGAATGGACACCACGAGTGTCCCAGGTAATTCCAGAATGAAATAACATGGCAAAGCAGCTTTCTAAAATGGCTTTCTTGATGATAAACTGTGAGCAGCTTCTCTGATTTCCAGCTTGGAAATGACCAGGTCCAACGTTTTTCAGTATCAGACACAGATAAAGAGCAGGTGCATTGCTGGGTGCAAGAACTGTGGCCACACAAACCAAAATCAGTATCCAGCATCACAGAGGGAATTTTGTTACTTCAGCAAGTGGGTAAATGAGGCTACAGAAAGCCAGCAAGGCACCTGAGCTCCAGCCAAGGGCAGAGTGCAGGGGTCATGGCTCTGATCTTGTAAGTTAATTCCCAGCCCTGGGTCAGGCACAGATCTTTGCTCAGGTATTGGCCCCTATTACTGACCCTGCAGCTGAAGCATCCTTCCATCCCACATGCACCTGCCACACCACACTATCCCTGCTGTTCATACAGCTCTTAACCCACCCTGAGGCACTGGGCCAAGGTGACTACACGGGATGCAGCTCACCCCGATCCACTCAGACCTGCACGCACACCAGAGGCTGAACCCCCAAAGTGAGGAGGGAGAGTCTAAAGTTACACAGGGGAAAATGGGTAAGCCTGGAAAGGAAAGTGGGATGGACCAGGAGTTGAAGAAGAGGTAAAGGTAAATAATTGCAGTGTAGGTTTTTTTAATTACTTGTTTTTAATTATTTTGAAATGAGTGTTTCCATGGCTTCACATTATCAAAGGAGAAACCCAGATTAAGAACAAAGTAAAGATGAGTAAGCAGTGTTAAAAAAAAAAGGCAAGTAATAATTAACTGGCAGTTTATGCTGTGAATCACTGAGTTTGAAACAAACTCGCCCACATCTGTTGATAAACTTCATTAACTGCAAAAATGATACTGAAACAAATGCCATCCTGCATGCACAATGCCTGTCTTCTGCTTAGATACCTAAACTGCAAGGACACCCCAAACCTCAGCAGCTCAGAGGTTCCAGTTATTTTGGGAGACAATGCAGCTCACACCTGAGGCTCACTTCCAAAGGGGACAAAGAGAGGCTGGCACATCATCAAGAAGGCCTAACCTGCCAATTAAACATCAAACTGGTGAACAGTTTGCAGTCTGCAATAAGCTCCATTTGTGGAAAATTGAATTTCTAGGACCAGCTACTGTGTCAATGAGAGAAGCGTAGGCAAAGGGGTTTTTAAACACTGCTGTCTGTCAGACAGATGGCGGCAACAATTTATTCTCTGTTGGTGTTAACTATCCTATCTTGCCGCTGCTTCTAAAGATGAGCTGCAGAGGATTTCAACACACAACACAAAATAATTTCCAACAGTTTTAATGTTAATTACTTTTGATATGTCCATTTAGACCCCTAGATCTGGAAATGCTCTACAGAATGTGTGTGTAACATCCCTGACACGGGAACAGGAAGCACCATCAGCTGAAAGAGCTCATACCCACCTGCTCCTGCTCCTGCCTTGTTCCTGCACTCACTCACCTCACTGCACCAAGTGGGGAGACAGCAAGGCAGTTGTCCCCAGCTCCTGTGCAAGAGGCTGCTGTCTCCATGGCTCAGCAGAGACATGCACAGATTCACTTCTCCAGATTATCCCTCCCTGCTCTCACACCCCCATCTACCTTAGGCAGCCTCAGTCAAGCATGAGATCACCTCGCTCCACATCTGATGGAAGCTTCAAATTTTCCACAAAGAAGCACAAATTCCCTCCTGATTATGAGAGCAGAGCATGAGATGAAAGGACTGAAAGACACTTCCCCCTTCAACAGCAGAAGCAGCCACCATCCACTGGGTGCTGGCCTGATGCATTTCAGGGTGCATCAGGAGCACTTTGAAATACCAGAAGTTTAAATTCTCTAACACCTCAGTACTATGTTTCACACCCTTGCTCACAGGCTTTAAGAATACAATGTCCAAAGGGGCACAAGCTTTTGAATTTCCTGTAAAAGCAGAGCCTTACTTAAAAAACAAACAACCCAAAAACCCACAAAAACCCAAACCCAACCAATCAACAAACCAAGAGGTACTCTGAAATACAGAAGCTCGAGTGGATCCACATACTAATAAAATTTTATGATGTGGATTAGGGTGGTCTACTAATGACCAATTTATTGTCTACACTTACTGGAGAACGTCATATTCATTGAGATAATCCTTTTATTCCCTTGCCATGACTAATTTCCAGAACACCCTTAGAAATGAGACACTAGTAAGTAAAAACCTATGATGTCTGGAGTCTGCTTAAAGGACCTCAGCTTCCAATGAGACTGCAAATAATTTCAGTAATGGGCCCTTCCAGAACACTTTCCAGTACTTTCTTCATTTGTGAAGTTACTCGGGGGAATAGTTATGGCAATTTAGAGACCACAGAAATCAACCAACTTCTGAAGATGCATTAATCAGTAGAAATCTGACAGGAGTACATTTAAGAGCAACAGAAGGTATCATGCCAAATCCTTACTAGTTTTATTCAAACTAATTACCTTCATCATAAAGCTGAAGAATCTAAAGTAAGCAGAACTATTTTTTCTCAAAAAAAAAAAAAAAAAAAAAGGCAAAATGAGACCCACTGTGTTTAGGGAATATTGGTTCTTCAGGTTTTTCAGACTGCATTAGGACTACCCCTGAACTCCAGCTTTTAGCATGGACTGTCCTGCTCTCAAGGTGCTTTCAGAATTGCAAACACAGTATGAAACCAGAAAAGGCTCCTTCGTAAGGAATTTTAGAAGCAACATTTAGAATCCTAAATAGTCAGCAGCTCGGATTCTTCAAAACCCCAAGAAGAGATGGGGAAAAGCACCCTCAGCTGTCCCTTACCGCAGACAGCCGGAGGTGTTCTTGAAGACCGTTGTCCACTCGGCGTCGCGCGGCTTCGAGTCCTCGTTGGGCTCGCTCTCCCAGCCCGAGTGAGGGATGATCACCTCGTTGGTCAGCGTCTGCAGGCCGTGGTTGATGATCACCATCTTCAGGGGCTCGTAGGAGGATAGATTCCACAGGGTGCCTGCAGGGGGTTATTAAATAACCACAGTGTAACAACTATGTTAAAATCTGTAGGTTAAAATAGAATCATGGGATGCAGGGAGAAGCCCTCGAAGGTTAAATCATAAAACTAAACAAGAAGGCAAAGCATCTTGATGAGATGCCAGACCAGAACCAGCTCAGGGAAAATCCCATAGCTTCTTCAACAAAGCAGGGAAGCACTTTTATCAAGACATGGATATTCTTGAACTCATCAAGCCCTATACAGAGTACATAAAAGTGATGTACTACTGGAGATTATTAGGATTTTTCTGCTGTATACAAATTGTGTTCACTTTCAAGTCTAACTATGCCTCAAAAAGTAAAAATTCATCCACTGAAGCAAAGTATATTGAGCAAGTCCTAGGAGAGATGAATTTCTGGAGGATCACTGATCTTATGCTTATCTTCTGCAGAAGATATTTCATTCAAGTCTCCTCTGTATTATTTACTTTCACATTTTCCTGTCACAAGCAATATCTGTGTTCAAATCTCCTGGTGCCACAAGCATATGATTCCTTGAAGAAGCTGGAAACCAGAACTCCACTGTCTTTTCATTTTTACCTCAATTATGAACCAAAGCAGACAGAAGTCGAACATCAAAACAGAATAACAGAACAACAGCTTTATAGCTGCAAAATACCCAGTGCTGGATAAGTGATACAGCCTCCCAGCAGACCTGTATCAGTGTCCTGACGGTTATTACTCATCAGAGAAAGACTAAAACAGAACACTCACTTCAGAGAGAATTTCTGCATAGACCCAGCCTGGTACCATCTGAGAACTGTCAGTAACAACACTTGGAGGGAGCCAGCCACACGCTTTTGCTCTCCAAGGAAAGTGTGAGTTCTAGTGAAATTTTAGACAGCCCAAACAAAAAAACCAGACTCCTCAAAACACACAAGGAATCTTTCCTAAACAGATCAAATATCAACTTGAGGGTCCCTGTGTTACTGTGACTGTGAATTAGTGCAGATTACAGTGCAAATTGGAAATCTCCACCTCACTGTATATACATCTAAAAACCACAACAGATCAACAGAAGTTCAACCTTTTGTTTCAGCCCCTTTCAATCTCCCCAAGTTTTAAAACCTACAATTATCAAGCTTTAAAGGTAACTGGGAAAATGCTTTGGATCTATTACCACGTGGCACAGCCTGACATCAGGACTTGCCCAGTAGTGACTGGATATAGAATAACATATTAATTAACAAAAAAACTCTGAGGCAGACAACAATGAACATCATCATGTTTCTTGAAGTCTTATTTTCTAATGTCATACAAAAATAACACCTTTTTGACCTACTGCCCTTGCCACTCAGACACTGTATGAGATTTTTATAGCCTAATTTTAGCTTTCAAACAAGACTGTGTAGGTAAAATATCAATCTTATCTTTGTACCTATTACAATAAATCACTGAAAAACTAAAAGCTGTTTAATTCCTTTTCTGTTGTCCATACCATATCACTTGAAAAAATAAACACTCTGCAATATATTCCCTGAGGAATTCCTGCTGCATGTTGGTGCAGGGAGCATCTGTTTGACAGACTTATTTGTCTCAAAGTCTTGAAGATGGAAGCTGTGCTCCTTTCAGTAGAGGTCAAGCTGAGAACCTCAGTGTGAGCTAGTGTGTGACAGAACACACCATGAACAAGGACCTTCTTCTGAGAAGCCTTGGAATAGAACATGGAAGGAGAAAGCTCATCTGAGACCAGCAAGATGAAGAGAGCAGGGTACTTCAGAGAGGAGTCCAGAGCAGCTGACAGGACCTCAGCACACATCAGTGCCCAGGAGCTGTGAGTTCTGAGCCAGCTGATTTATCTGCAAGTTGCTATTCGAGCATTAGATCAAAATATTTCATCTGCAGAGCGTTTTGAAGGTCAATCATTTTTCAATTATAACCAATTTGGCAGCAGAAAAATCACATCCTGCACCACTTAAAATCAGCGCAATGTCATTAAACAACAAAATTACTCCAACGTTCTCACAAAGAACAAAATTATTCATTACAGCTACCAACTTCTGATTGCTTTTCAAAGAATGTAATAGAATTTTGGTCTTGCATATCTGATGGGAACATTTCTTCCACGAAAACCTTATCACTCAAGATAAAACTTTTGTAGTTTTCCCAATCAGAACAGATTTAATTCCTTATCAGCTTAATCCTCATTTCTATTTTTTTCCTCAAGAAAATGATCCACTGAGAGTGTAGCAGTATGGCTAAAAGCCTAGCAAGAAATGAAGGAGGAATTTCATGGAGTATTCCTCAACTCTACTTATGATTTACTTATGGACACTCTAACACTTAAATCAGGCTTTTCTCAGTGCAGTAGCTGGGAAACATTTTGTAACTCCACACTTTAAAAAGCAAGAGAAGTGAGATCTGTGGTATTTTATGAATGTATCTTCGAGTTTAGAAGGCAGTTTTTGCACACTTCACAGATCTCTGACCTCGAGGAACATCAGGTTTAGTGCCATTTGCAGATATGTCCCCAACACCTGGTAAAACACAGATGGCACTAACCCAAAGAGGTTTTTCAAATTCTGCTAAAACTAGTGCTATCTGTAAGAAAAAAAATCAGCAGACTAGCTTAATCTGACAGCAGTGGTGTATCAGTACACTCTGCCTGCTTCCAAAATTTAATGTCAAAACAGTTGTCTAACCTCTGTTCTCCCATTGTGTATCCTGGGAGGCGCTCAAAGGAACACACTCCCAGCACAGCCAGGCTCACTCCTTCAGCTCTGGTGCCACACATCTTATTTCTCCCTGGATGCTGCATCCACCTCTCGGGTGTTTTTAACTCATTGGTGTGGCTTTTCCCCCACTCCATTAATGCACTGACCAGACCAAGTTGTGGTTGGTGCATCAGATCATCAGGCAAAGGAGAAACCCTGGAGCTGCACCAAAGGCAAGGACTGACTCTCACATTAGACCAGAACAATAGTCTCTTTTGCCAGAAAGCCCTGCTGCAAACAGGGTGTGTGTGCTACTGTGTGCACCCAGGTACCTCCTGTCCTGCAGGCAGGCAGTGATTCACAGCCAGAGAAACAAAACTTCAAGCCTGGAACTGCTCTTGAATTCAGACAACTGAATTATTTAAACGTCTTTAAATTACCTGAATCTCTTTGGAAAGCAGGATTATTTTATCATTTGTCCTTAGCTGGGATGACCAGCTGGTGATTACCACTGAGCTTTTGAAAAGCAGCCAGTATTGAGTTAAAGAAAGATTAAATTGTAGAAAAATCAATGTGTCATACCAAACTTGAATTTGGAGACTGTTAAAAGAAATAAACACACAAACCCTGTATGCTGTTGTATTTTCTTCTTTTTTCTTTTATTTCTTTTTCCTAAGGCACTGCTGATGAAGTCCCCAGACATTTCACTCCAGACACACTGAAAAACTTTCATGGCAAAGGCAGGCTGTGGTTTATCACTAGGGAAAAGCACCCAGATAGGAAGTCGTGATTGCTACCAGGAGAACATTGGAATTGTGATCGGAATTTCTGAGGCTGCAGAACACAGTCCTTTTGTAGCAGCCCTGCCTGAATGCTCCCTTTGCACTTCAAGCTGGCTCTTGTTTCTCTCTGCTGACTTTTGGAGCTCATTTTACGAATGGACAATTCCACATTATCAGCCAGGGCTTTGAACACGGGCTGCAAGTCCAGCAGCACCAGCCACAGAGGCATTGCTGGGATATTCTTCTTTTTTGTGCTGATGCTTGAATGTCTCACACCGGATCTGGTGATATCATTTCAGAAGGGGAATGAAATTATTCCTGGTTAGGTGGAGATTAAATGCACATCATCTGTTACTGGACATCTGTTTAGGTTAATGCCCTTAGTATTCCTGGTGTTTTTCAGTAAGGGGAAATAAAGAGTTCTAAATAACAAAAGCGAAGGTGGAATAAAAACACTACATTTAATTGGCAAAAACTACTGCCAAATAAAATGCATTTGGACTCTAAAGCTAATTAATCAAGGGGAAATCAAAGCAATTGCCATTTACAGTGAAAAAGGAAAAACATCCAGTTTGCTTTTGCCATCTCAGAAGTGACTGATTACCACTTAGCACTATAATGATATTCCTTCAGAGTAAATTATAGACCGGCTTCTCTTTTCTTGAATTTAAGGAAATAATTTTTTTTGCTTCTCAGCACTCCAGAAATGAGTTTTGATTAAACTAGTGCAGTAGAATAAACAGATATTCTTTATTAAAAAAAAAAAAAGTCTGTCATCATATTAAATGAGTGCAACAAATAGAATATAAATACCACCTGCAGTTTCCATGGCAGAGCACAGACAGCTTTCAAAGCACAACCAGCACGTGCTACTCAGGTTCTCTGACAAAACAGACAGCTCCCCTCTGCCAGCTCACTGGAGGAAGGCTGGAAAAATATCCCTGCTAGTTTCAACACTGTATATTTAGACCTAGTTTGCTAAAGAGCCTGTAATGGCTGTGGAAGAACAGATGGAACACCCAAGGCCACTGTTCATCTCAGAGAATTATGATTACCAGTAAAAACTTAAAGAGAGCTACTATAATTTTTGAGCAAATTACAGAATTACGATGTTTACCTCTAATGGCTTAATCAATGTTTGCAGTAGGGTCTACCTGCACAAGCCAACATTGATAAGGCAGCTGAACAGTTTCAGCCCTGGACCCATTTTCATCCTCACAAAGCTTTCTGAATAATTCTGTTCTGGCACAGAAATTCATTGAAACTGCTCTGATCCCCATCCAAACATCCCCTGCAGCTTCTCGGAAGAGCAAGGGAAATCCATTTCACTCCTCATGATTTATGGGAGACTGAAGAACAATATCTTTCTCCTTATTTTAAGAGCTGACATACTTTTCCACCCTTTTCCACTTAATGGCTGAACTTTGAAACTTGGTATATACTTTACTGCTCTTTATGGATGATGTCCAAGACTAAGTTCAAATAAAAAACAGGTTAAATAATGGAGCTGTAAGTGTTTGAAAACTCCCAGCAAAGCGTGCACGAACTCAGTAACTGGAAATGTAATTCTCCGTTTTCCAACATTTGCAACAAACAAATCCATGTCCAGAGCAGCAAGAGCAGACCCTATGCTCCCTAAAATCTGAGTTTTCCAGCACAAAAGTGCTGCAACTTTACATCCAGCCTGAGTCCTCAGCACCAGGCTGGAAGTGCTCCTGATGAGACCAACTGTTCTCTAAGCATGAAGGAGCGAGGACATGGCAGCAGGATTGTTCTCTAAGAGATTAACAAGGAGATCTTTAGCTCAACGTATCTTCCCTCATGATTACAACACGCTGAGGGCACGTGCACTACAAATTACCTGTCAATGGAGCTGCTGCAACTCATTTAAGCTTCAGTAACCGAAGCACATGCAACTGCATGCTACACCCAGGGAGCAGCACCCATCCCTCAGCAGCCAGGGAATCCCCAAGATGATTTTGATCCCCTCCTGACAGGCACATGTCAGGCTCTCACCCCATAAACACGGTGCAGCTACGGAACAGCTGCAGCCAGTGATCTAAATTCTCCTTTGACGCTCTATACTCCAGAAATTCTTGTTCCTGAAGCTGAAAGGACTGTTCTAAAGACTAATCCATTAACGAAATCACAGACACTGACCTGTAATTAGCTCTCTGACTTCCATGTCATTTGTTTTTCGCAGCAGCCTGATCAATGCAGGGATCCCATCGCAGTTCTTTATGGCCACTTTGTTTTCATTATCCTTCCCGTACGAGATGTTTCTGAGAGCCCCGCAGGCCTTGCGATGGACCTCAGGCTTCGGATGATCCAGCAGCCCCACCAGGATGGGGATCCCTTTGAGGTGCCTGACGTCCTTTTTGATTTTGTCGTTCTCGTAGCACAGGTGCTGCAGGTAGGCGGCGGCGTTGGACTTGACGGGGTCGATGGGGTGGCTGAGCATGGCGATGACCTCGGGCAGGTCGGGGTCCCTCCAGCGCGGGTCCTTGCGGATGCTGTCGATGGAAGGTGAGCGCTTGCCCAGGCGGTCGATGCTGGCCATGCTGCCCCGCTCCGGCTGCGCCAACGGCGCCGCGTAGCCACCGTGCAGGTACGGGATCCTCTCCTCAACCATCTCCGTCTCGATGGGGTCATCGTAGCCCCTGAGAGAAGCAACGGGTCCAAGACAAAGAAAAGAGGAAAAAAAAGAAAAAAAAAAGCACTTAGTAACTCTGAGTCAATATGGATATTTCAGCCACAAGCAAACATTTTAATATCTCAAACATCACCGGGGCAGCATATTTACAGTTTCCAATAGTTTATTTGTAGTAACTTGAAAATTAACCATAGTTGAGGAGTTCTCAGCAGTGATGGGACTCCAGCAGAGTGTTTGTTTGGCTAGCAATGAAATGATGACAGGAACTGCAAGCCATCAAACAGATTGCTTTCATTTTGGTCACTTAGCAAAGCAATTACAACAGAGCTGGATTACATTTAGTAGGAAACACTGATCTTCATTAATGCTGCTACTTCTGCAACAAACCAAAACTCTAATTAAAGGCATTCAAGGCCTGGGCAGAGACCACAGATGTATTTCAGCAAGTCTGACAAGTCCCACTACATTTCCATGTTGATGCTCACACAAGGGTACTCTAAACAACACTTTTAATCGATATTGCCATAAACCACCCTCTTATATATGCATTTTTTCAAACCAGCAGCAGCCTTTTGCTTTATAGTTTTTTCCTGGACAGGTTTGCTACTGTCTCAGTATTGCAGTTAGCTCAATCAAGCAAGTGATTTTAATTGCTACAAAATGTTTCTTAAAAATCTTTCATGTGAAGCACTGAGTGATGTTACTGAACCATTTCTGATGTCATGCTGAAGTACGGACTATTAGAAATCAGGAAGAAAACAGAGCTTGCTGTCATCCCAAAGGGACTGATAATTAACCTGGGCTCTGGAGAAAAGAGCAACCTGGAGGTGGAGACTGAACTTAGTCTTGTACAATTAATGCTTTTAACGTTAGAAGCGCCTCTCCTGACTTTACATTGCTTTAATTGCTGTTCTAAACCATAAACTGAATGAAAGGATAAAAACGGGCAAGTGTCCAACACTCAGAATGAATCTGAAAAAATCCTTTTATTGATGCAGTTATTTGTATATGTATAATTCAGCAGTTGCTCCACACAGTAATTTACACTATCTGGACAGTCGTGTTTTCTGTTACAGAACAAAGCTGTTTCCATCACTCCAAGCAGAAAGCAACAACATTGAAATGATTTACTTTTGTGAATGCACACAGGGCAGAAGGAATAACAAAACCCCTTAGCTACTTCTCAAAAATTCTGTTTTTACAAATGCAAATTTGTGATAACCACATTAAAACTACAACAAAATCTCATTTCTCAAACTCATCCTCATGTTAAATTCTTTTTCACATCATAAAACCAGCAGAAGATTAATTTTAATAACTGCACAGCTGTTTCTTGCTTGACTTGGTAACTCGGAATTCAGAACGTCGCAGTCCTGCGAGCTGCCCACAAGATAACTGTGCACCACCTCAATTACACCTGCACAATTAAGTTTCTTTCTCCTCCTCATCCGTGCAAGTACACAAAGATAATTACTGTCTTGGGATGCAGTTTGTTTGCTTTATTTCCATAAAGCCTTCCAAACAGAACCACACAGCTGGGCCTATCTTCCTCATGTTGTCCCCTCTTCCCTCTGTCACACAAAGCTCCTTGGTTTCATAACATTTGTCCAAAGAAAACTTCAGAGTTAGGACTTTAAATTTCAACACTGGCATGATAAAAGAGTACCACATAGCTCTTGTACCAACAACACTTTTTTTGGTCAATCACTGCTTACTAAATATGCATGAAATCCCTGAAGTCAAGAGTTAATCATTAAAAAAAGAAAAATAAGATCACATCCCTACTTTTAAAACAAGACAGCATCTCTCAAGCACCAGTAGAGAGGAGGATGAAAATAAAACCCCACAGTTGCTGGAATAAGCCCATGCAGGCCAGATCCAAATTCCTCTGAGGGTGAAAGAGTGTCAAGAGCCACTGCTAATGCACCAGTGACAACTCAATGACTGTACCTGGCAGCAAAGGACACTCCTGCACACTTGACCCTTGATGACCCCATTATTTAGAAACTCTGAGATCCTGTGTGAACCTAAGAGCTGTACAAGAAAACTCAGCCAAGGCAAATATCACACCACTTCAGATTCACATGACTAAATACAGTGATCAAGGCTAGGGAAGGTTAAAAAAACCAACAGGGGAAGCAGTTTACCAAAACAGGTAACATTCAAAGGAGCAGAGCAACTGCTCATGCAGAGCAAGGCAGAAGAGGAGCCACAAGCCTCGTGGCCTCTCCTTTAACAGAGGGCTGGAAGATCAGACTGGCAGAGTGAGAAAGTCAAAAGCAAGCATCTATCAGGGCATTAAACACACACTGGTAACCAAGAGATTTACACACTGGAGAGTCAGACTGGTGTGGGCCAAATGCGATTTTTCACTTCCACATCACTGCAGCAGCTAGGCTGGGAAGGAAAAGCCACTCGATAGAGAACAGGACTAACAAGAGCTTCAGCAGATCCTGCTCTCAAGAGACCAAGAGCTCTTTACCCTCAGGACTGAAGAGCTCTGGTGCCATGCCAGAGTTGCTGACTGCAAGCATCTTGCCTTCCATCTGTCTGTAGCAAGGCAGCTGAGTTTTTAGGATGTCATGGGTCTCATTAATCACCTGTCTCAGGGAATTGCTCAAAACACATTCTAGCAGAGTTAAAAACTGGGAGAGAGCTTGTGGATTTATCATCTTCCTTGTGGCTTTAACATAGGCACGTTTGAGTAAACAGGTGAAGGATTTAAACATTTAATCCTCAACAACTTCTACAAGCGTTACATTCATTACAGTTTGCAGCTGGTGTCTGCTTTGGATAAAAGACCAGAAAGGCTTGGGATTTCAGTAGGAAACTTCATGCCAAACATTGAAGAGGAGACATAAAGACTCTGCAGAACGAGATTCTACTTCTGCCAGGCTCTATTCCCTGACAGGATACACAAGGAGATTCAAAACTGGAGTGAATCCTCTGCTGAGACAAGCCCGAGTTATGGGCCATATGGTTAAAACACCAAAATCCCCCTTAAGTAGGAACACCCAAGAACTGCCAATGGATGAGCTGGCTCAGTTTGCCTCCTGCCACATCAAACTCTGCCATTCACCACCTTCTGCTACCCAAATATTATCAAACTGAATTCACACTAAGGAAGAGACAAAATCCCAAATATTTTTCAAACTGACCACACAGCTTGCCTTACCCTGTTCTGCCCCGGCATGTCCTGGGCATGCCCACCCCTGCCCCAAACTAGACAACATCCCAATAAACTAGACAACATCCCAATGTTGCCCATATACACTTAGAATAGGTGAACCTAGGCCACAATAGAAGTTTATCTACAATTCCAAGCCTTTATATTCTGAATTGAAAAAAGCACCAGAAGAAGAATGAGACTGACATGTACAGTGTTACCAGTACTCTCACTGTCTATACACAACAGACTGACCCACTGGTAAAGGTATTTAATCTAAAATCCGCCTCATTTCCTGGTAATAATAACTTGGATGGTGAAGTGACCACCAAATACAGTCTCAGTGTCTTGAATCAGGCTTCTGGCATAGACAATTTAACAGTAGAAAACTGTTTTGTTGTTGATTTAGTCAACATTAAAAATTTATAGCCTGTCTAGTCTGGAATAGTAACACTGGGAATAGCTGCTCCAGAGCTCTTAGGGAAAAAAGAGGTTTCATGAATGCTCAGGGAAGTGCAGGCTGCAGAGCTCCACTCTGGGAAGAAATCTCCACCAAGGCAAGAAAATGCTGAACAGAAGTTATTTAAATCAGTAAGGTGAATTATGACTTGCCATTTTTTTCCAGCTTGTCTGTGGTAATTCCAATTTAACAATTAAGAAATATTCAAATAGTAGTAGGGATTTTTTTTTGTGAATAAAATTATTCAGTATTTCCTGCTTCTCTTTCAAAAAAAGCACTACATATAAAACATCCAGCACGCAGTAAAATTAGACTTTATAGAAACTATAATAAAACACCTAGTATAATACAGGCAACCTGCCAAAGGAAGGAAAAAAGGACACAAACTCAATTAAAGATGTGTAAATGCCTTCACAAGTACACCTGAGTAACAGTAAATCAATATTATACACCCCAAATGCTTTTCTCTAACCCCAAATTTATTATGCAACCTGACCTACACCACAGCAGAGCATAAGCTGAGGGGAAGAACAAGAAATGCCAGGTGCTCTTGCAGAAAGTGATGTATCTTATATGAGACTCAGTATGAAGGAAAACAAGAAAGTCCAGCCACAAGCAGTGAGGAGCCAACAGAGGGAATATTTGCCTTTGTGCATTTATCTGGATCTGGAGATGTTTGTGAGGAGGCACATTTTTCCCAATTTTAAAATGGAATCTAAGTAGCTTAAAATGAGGCTGGCGATGACAGAAGAAAAGCACAAACAGACACTTATCTCTGTGATCAAATGGAGCAGGCAGGAGCTGGAAAGAACAACCTGTACTTGTAATCCCCTTGCCTAGGAACTCCTCCAGACACAGCTGGGCTGCCTCATCACACAGAATCAGACTCACCAGCACAGACTGAGATGAGAAACTTCCACTCAAACCCTCCCAGAACACCAACTGACAGTAGGGACTCTTATTTTACCTTTAAATTACTACCTAATGAAGTAGCACCTACTGGGAAAAACATGAGAGAACAGCTCAGTGAGTCATCAGTAGAGGAATTCTGTTCAGGACACAAGGAGATGCCCAAGCTGAAAGTTGGTGCACCACAGAACAGTGTCCAACAGAGTTGTTGTTAAACCTGCTCAGCACATACAAACTTTTTGAAATCAAAAGTGACATCAATTAATCATGTTCATTTAATAACTTTCACAGAAATAAATTTTTTTAAAAACCTAGAGAGGAATAATAAATTAGCAATTACCTTCATCTAGTACAAAGCAGTACTTGTAGTCTCTATTTTCTTGCAGATCAGTAGCATATCTGAAATGCAGGTTTATTGAATTCTTCAAGTATTTCTTTGAAATGTCAAAAAGTAACTGCTTATGAAGAGGCCCTCATACAATCCTCTTATATTCTCAACAGCTAAAGTTTGCTGCCATAGTCAGGCTAATTATTTGTCAAAGCCTCTTGATCACATTAAATATGGAAAAAACCTCACAACAAAAGAAATGTGGAAGAAAAATGATGAACTGGTCCTATACAAACTGCAAGAAACAATAAATCAAAGGGATGTTTAATAAAAACACCAAATTTAAAAATGCAAATAGGTAGGTTCTAAGAATACATTTAATTATTAATTTGGCATACAGTTTGAAAAATGTTAATAAAAAATTCAAAGCACTGATGCCTGACTTCTTCTAGCAAGAACTGCAAACTTTCTAAGTTCAGGGAAACACTAATCCAAGTGTTTGATCAGGATTCTGGCACCCACTGGGTGCAGGCATTTCCTTCAGCCTCACACAAGATGGATGTGATTCCACTGCTGGGTAAGCCTGCAAAATCAAAGATGTCAAAAAGGACTTGAGGGGTGTTCTGGGAGACGCCTTGATACCTTTTCATTGGGTTTTTGTTGTATTTTTTGTTTTCTCTCACAAGTATAGATGACAATTTGTAAGTGTTTGATTCTGTCTAGCTTTGGAATGAACTTCCAGAACAGGGAAGGAAAATAAAGCCACAAAACCATGAATGACATAACATCTCCAAGCAGAAGGACTTTGGAAGAACAAAAAGGCCAAAACAAATCCCACTGACAACTGCTGCTGATGCAGCAAAGCCTGAGGTCAGAAACATTAAATCTAAAGACTGTCTACACACAGAGGCAGGTGGATCCAGACTCTCTATAGCTCTGGAAACTATTCTAAATTAAAAGGAAAAGAATGAGAACTGAATCCATATCAAAACATGAATCATAGGGATATGATTTCAAGCAGGCACATGTAAAATTTGTACACCCCTTAGAAAACAAAGTATTACAAGTTTTTCAGGTCTGTACAGATGACTTTCAGCTGAGTAACAGAACTCTCTTCCTAAGCCTGTGGGTTGTTGGGTTTTTTCTCAAATGCAAGAGCAGACAGCTGTGAACACAGCATAAACAACTAATATCAAAAAACATGGCATAAAATAGAGCATCCCTCAGAAACTGGACTGAACCAGAAGTAATTTGTAACTGGTCACTTTAAATGCAACACAGATACTCTTTTCTCCTGTTCTATAGGCACAGGACAAAAATAACGATCTAGTCTTTCAGATCTGTGAGGTTCAGCACAACCTCATCAGACAGCTGAGGGTTTGAGACGACAGCTTTGCACCCCTTCATCACCAGGGATCAGCTCATCTGCAACCCCAACCAGCTGCTCAAAGCTCTTCTTTGGCAATGTGCACACAACCAGACCTGTCAAGAGTCTCACAGATGACAAATCTCTCTTTTCACCTTGCTAGTGTGGGATGGCTCTGGGACAACACAGTGCATTCACAGGTTTTTCTTAGGAAGAGAGAAAAAAAGTAACAGACTTTTTGTACAAGATCATCTTTGTTTCTAAATTCAACCTGAACTAAGCAGCCCAGAATCACTGAAAAGGTCCTTGGGCCCCACCTTTCCCTCTCTTCATGTGTGTTTTGCAATCATTTATGGGTTGCTTTCCTGTCAAATAATTCCAGAACGTACCAGATCACAGAGTTTGAACGTACATGATCAAATAAGCAAAAGCTGCAGAACAGCACTGTGAAAAACAAACAGGTTTTACCTTCCTTTGTGAGGTCTTCCTCTCTCTGGCACACCCGCAGACGTCCTCCTGTTCACAGTGGAGTAATCTGGGTCCAGTTCATACCCTTCATCATCCACCCCGAGGCTGCGGTTGTCATCTTCCAGCCCATAGGGCTCGGGCTGGAATCGCTCGGGCTGCGAGCGGTTCAAGTCAACGCTGCTGCCCACCGGCACCTGGGGCTGGGCCACGGGCCCGTAGTTGTCCCTCCTGCTGGGCAGGGTGAAGCTGCCATCATCGGGCCGGTAGGTGCCCCCCGGCACGTAGGCGTAGCGGGGCCGGTAGTTGACGCCCCGGGACAAGCTGCCGTAGTTGTCCGAGAGGTCTCCGTAGCCATCGTGGCTGATGTAGGGGCGGTACTGGCCCTCGTGGCTCTCGGGGTACGAGTCGTTGTAGCTGTTGTAGGATCGGGTCAGGGTGGACGAGGCCTGGGGGGTGATGAACCTCTCCCCGTTCTTCAGGTACCTCCTGTCGATGGAGTCCGTGTAGCTGCCCATGGGTGACGAGCCGTCCATGGCAGGCAGCCCGTCCGGCCCCAGCGGCACCTGCCGCACCGTCCTCGTGGTGACCGTCTTGACCATCTTGGTAACCTGGCGGGGAGCAGGGAGTGAATGTGTTAATGTTCTCCTGCTGCATAATGGGGTGAGACACATGAGGAGATGAAGGAGTAAAATGGGGAGAGAGCACCACAAAGCAAACTGTGCCATGCCTGTAACACTGGTGTAGGAATCAGCCCAGCTATTTGCTGTCGGAAGGAACAGTGGAAAACTACTTTGAAAAAAGTACTCTGGGCTCTTACTACCAAATCAAAACCACTGCAGCCATGGGACAGCACATGGAAGCAGTACAAAGTCGTTATACCAGTTCTAATTCCCCCAAAATGTTTTCAAGAGACATCTGTCCTAGAGAAGACTTTTACTATGTTGTGGAGCCACAGACTGTCCTCCCACAGCTATTGCATAAATACCACACCACATTCTCTAGTTTAACAAAAATAGAGTTTCGTGCTTTTGCCTGATCTGGATCAAGCTTGGACCTCTGTGTAATTTGATGGAGCTCAAATTTGGCAGTAATATTTAGGAAAACATGATCTCAAACAGAGAAGTTTTGGGCTTCAGGATTCTAGACAACACACCTGCATTCTCTTTTAAGATATACTCACACCCCCCAACCACCACACAAGCCCAATAGGTAGCTGTTGTCATTATTGTGGTGATGAACAAATTTGCAACAATGAACACTAACACCATATTGTTTTTGCAATTGCAGCTACCTAAACATTCTAGACAAGATTGTTTAAAACACTGAAGAAAAATCTGTATACCAATACATCTTTACTTCCATAAATCACATTCCATTTCAAAACAGAAGTCACAAAAACTGGAAATAGTACATGTCCAGAGGGCTTTTGTATTCGGGAGTTTCTGAGGGGTAAGAACAAAGAGTCCTTAAAACTTTGCAAGAACCACCTGCCTTTGTAGCAAAGGTCTGGTAATCTCTCTAAGACAGTGCTGGACAAAAGCCACTGTATTTACAAACCAGCAAACGGCCTCCTGTTTGGGCTGGTATCTGGGCTCCATCAACTTCTGTACTGTCTTCCAGAGTGACCAGCAAAAGCTCTTCTGGGAAGAATAAAAAGTCCAGAAGATGCCAGTCTATCCTTGGTAGCCCTAACCTCAATAAGATTACTTTAACCTATATAAAGTTACCCTAACCCTAGTAGTAAGTGCTGACTTTTCAGCCCAACCAATCAACAAAACAGCACATCCACAAAGATGAGCGGGAGAACCAACCCACCTGCCAGCACTACACACACCAGGGGAAGAACACCACATTGGTAAAAGGTATCTGGGCTTTCTAAACCATTACAGACAAAAATAAGCATCAGCAGAAGACACTTCTTCATCTAAGTCTCAGAATGAAATGCTACATTTAAGGGAAATGCTAACCGCAACCAGTAGCCCTGGATTGCTCAGTGGCTCTGAAGTCCAAATAAATATTTTGACCTATAGCCTCTGATTTAAACATTCAGATTGGCAACAGATTAGCCAAGCTGCTGCAAAGCAAAATAATTAGACTACATCTCTTGAAGTGGCTCCAGACATGTCCTCTAGCCAGATGTTTTCACACAAACCCCAAACAGAAAAAATTCATCCAAACAGCATTTCTTTTCCTAGACACATCTGTGAGCAAATGATACTTCACCATAATGAAGTAATGAAATCCTACAAGACTGAAAGCAGCACAAATGCCTCTCCACCAGCAGTGTAATTAACAGCAACACGATGCTGAATACAGCAGAGCCAGGTACCAACATGACCTCTATATCTAATTTGAGCCAGAGCTGAAAGAATTTTCCTCTTCAACACAAAGGGATTTCCTCAGCAAGTAAACATCGGGAAAGATGCTATCCATTCCAAGCCTCTGAATCTTTTCTCCCTTTTTCAAAGCACACGTTTTAATAACTGGAAGAAAGGAAACTAGAAACTCAATATTTATTTCATGACATACAATCCAACAGGGGGTTTTGTTTGTTACCTGTGCACAATACTTCTCCTTTCTGCTTAGTTGTCAGCGTGATCACTGTCACAGCTTTTATAAACTCAGCAGTGAGAGAAGAAAAAGAGCTGGCAGAGTTTACAGTAGCTCTTTGTGAAGTGGATACACACAAAGCAACACAGCTCAGTGTTCTGGTACTGAAGTAGGAAACAATACTTTTATTCAAAGTACCATATTCATAAGTGATCTTCCAAGAACAGAAAAAACATTTCTTGGTCCTGAAATATGCGAGTTTTGCAAAGCCATGACAAAACTGGATGCAAAGTGCTGTGCCTTTGTGCTCTAGAATCTGGGAAGCAATGATGGGAATAACAGGAATTAAGGTAGGACATCAGCGATTTGATGAATCAGAAATGGATACTCATGCTCGGAAAAGAACAAGGAAGGAGCTTTCTAAATGCCAAGAAGTGCCCTTGCATAACCTCACAAAGCTCTTTCTTTCAGCACCATCCAACAAATCCAAGCCCAAGCACTGCTTTTCAGACAGGAGCTGCCATGCTTGCACTGATTGTCACCTGTCATTTTTCCTACAGCTGTGAAGATCAGACAATAGGAAGTACCCAACACACCTCATCTGACTAGAGCAACAGCACAAAAGGAGGAATAAGCTTTGACCTGAAGGATCAGGTCCACCTTCACTGAAGACTTACTCCACATTTTTGGTAAACAGGACAAGGTAACAAACACAGAAACGTTTCAGCCACAACAATCATCTCCAACAGCTGCTACATGTACACCAAAACCACAAAGCAGAATTTCAGATGACTGAAAATTACCTCCTAGACAATGTGTGACTTACCAGTTACCCTTAGCGAGCTTTTCACCATGCTCTGGCACTCTACAGAGTATTTACAGAGATCTGGGTTTTTAGTTTAAATTACCAGCACAGAATTCAAGGGAATAATTTGCAATTTATAGCTAATTTGCCTTATTTTCCTGTCTTTTAGACTAGCACAGACAGGCTTTCAACGGCTGTGGCTCATCAAAAAGCCACACTCAGTGTCAGGCAGCACAGCACACGTGAAAACAAGTTTACAGCATTAGCACAGCTTCACCTCTTACTATTTTCTGAACACTGCACCCAGCAGCAAACACAAAGTACCAGGACAATCAAAACCCCCTTGTCAGACACATAAAAAGGAACATTTCACTCAAGCAATAAAGTATGCATTTCTTGTAGTATAAAAGCATTCAGTAATGCTAAAGGTGTTATACTGGGGCAATCAAACAGAGCCATTTTATATTTTGAGTGAGAGGGAGTATTTGCACTCATGCTTCATTTGTCAGGCACAGGCACTGAGATAGATTTATCATGTGATAAACAGATTTTGCTGCTGACAGGACAATAAAGGGAAGCTTTTTGGCAGCAATTAGCCAGCACACAGATGAAGGTCCATTTAATGACAGGTTTCCAAGCAGAAGAAGAAACCCAACCAACAAACCAAACATGTTTATTTCAGGAAATCCTGCTCAAGGGAATGTTTCATTTATATCTCTTAAAAGAACACAGGCAATCTTGAGCAGCTGACAGCACAGTAATCTTCTCTCCCAACATTTGTGGTTTCCTTAATACTGATGCATTAGCCAGAGAGAATAAAGCTATTCCAAATGGGAATTCTAGCAGACTGAGAGACAACTGATCCTTCAGATGCACCCAATCTTTAAAAAGATTTATTAGCATCAATTCCTCACTACAGATGTGTTCTAATAAAAAACTTAGAGTTACAAGTTACTTTGAGTGTAATATAACCCCCTCTGTTTACTTTCCATCCCTAAAGAAAACCTGTGTTAAAAGGCCTTTTCAGCCCAATTGTCCCAATCTCAGAGTACCAGAGCTTCAGAGTAATTCCCTATGAAGAGGCTGTCTGAGTATGCTTACAATACATTTGTAATTCTTTATTCTCTGTACAGATACCAAGACTTCAGCTGTAACAAAAAAAATCCAATTTATTTACTAGTTCAGGCTCTCTGCAGTCAAAATTCTGTGACACTTCAAGTCAGTGCTTTCACTGCTGCTCTCCACACTCCAGAATCTAAGCATGCTTCAGGTTTACTGACCTGATCATTGCTCACCCCACAAATAACCATTATTTTAGTAAATAATTCCCCTACAGGCCCCATGATAATGGTTTCACTAATTCTGTTTCTGGAAATACATTTGCCAATGGAACATAAAGGAAATATTCACACATTTGAAGCCGCTTCTATGTTTTTCTGTCCCTCATCCTTCTACTTATCTAGAAGGATGGGAGAACAAACATGAAACCATCCAACGTTTAGATTTACTGGATGCATGTGCATATGGTACAACAGGTGCCTCACAGTGCTCAGTCACAGAGGAGTAGAGACAGTACAAAGATTTTTGTGGAACTGGGCTATCACAGTCAAATGCAGTCATTTTATCTTTAATTCTGCCTTCTGTTTTGTTTCTGAGCTTGGTTTTCCCCCCTTTTTTTTTTTCAAGTTCATTACAAAAGCTGACAGGGATAACAATCTTGTTGAAACTGTCATAAACCAAGGATCAGATGAGAAGGAATGCAGGAGGAACTAAGCATCCTGACATTTCTGTGAGCTTATTTTTGAACTACGGACTGTAAAAATTTATCAGCCCATGCAGGTTGAAACTATTACCTTTCTATTAAACGCTGTGGAAGAACTCACCCTGTAGGCTTTCAAAACAACAGCTGAAATCTCTCACCCCTTTAATTTTAAGCCCAATATTTCACATTTTAAAAGAGCCCTCAACTTCAGCTGAAATCTGTTCCTGCTTTATTGCCTAATTCCTTTGAATTGCCTGCAAAGTTTGGAAGAACTGCCTCTTGGGGTACCTGCCCTCCAGCACAAGCCAGAGTTTTGGTCACAAGCACTTTCTCATCACAGGTGTTAGGAAGTGGGAACAGCAGTTAATCACTGTTGGGAACCACCTGGACTTGCTGAGTATTGGAAAGCTCAAAGAAAATGGATGGACTACAAATTAAACAACTTTGTATACAGATTGATTTCACAGTTTGCTATGATAAAACATCAATTGCAATGAGTAACAGTGACCTAAATCTCTCCAATCTTTTGGCATTTCAAAGATAAAAAAATAAAAGGTGTCTGAAAAAAGAAAAAAAAAAAGGAACATTTAGAGACAAACACACACACATCTAATTTGCTTTACTGAGTTCTCTTGAGCCACTTCCAACAGGCTCCCTTTAACACCTGGCAGTGCTCCAGCCAGCAGCAAGAAGTGGAAGTCTCTCCCCAAGGTGACTTTCACTGTTTTAGCTTGATAGCTATTTGGCTTCCAGAGATATTATAAAGCTGAAATGAAGTGTTATCTGCTACATCTTTTGTGCAATGGATGTTATGTAGGGACTCAGTATAACACTAAAAGAGTAACAGGTAGGGAAAAAAATTACTCAGAGATATCTCATTTTGAAAAGGCAGATGTTCCCTATTTAAAATATGTCAAATATTAAATTCTATTACGCCTTCTTCCTGCTTCACTGCTACAGGCATTTTCAAAGATGAGGGAAAAGCAAAGCAAAACTGTCAATGCATCTAGATTAAAGTTGTTTACTTAATACAGCATTGAAAAGAATAACCTCTATAAATTACAGGTTTGAAACAACAGGGAAAGGAATAGAACAGAATAGAGGAACAGCAGCATCCAGGAGCATGCACGTTTACAGCCTTTGCTGTGCTGCATTTCAAGAGGAAGACTTTCAGAGGCATCACTCTCCAAGAAGCTAGAAATTCACACAATTTAGCAAAAATAAGTGACAATTTCCTTTTAAGAATCCAAAATGGCATACTAAATGCTTTTAGGTTGACTAATCCTTACATAAGCTACCCAGCAAAGAAAGAATACATTTGAAAAACATCACTGGTCTCTCTGGCTCTTAAAAAAACATGACCTGTGTTATTTGCTCTGTCAGAGGAAGTTTCTTATGATGCCACTTTCTCTGCAAGACACATATGCTGGAGATTGTAGCTGACACTGTCCAGCAGAGCCTTTAGTTATAGACACAACAAAAACAGGTTCTAAATCCTTCTGTAAAGGAGCCTGGAGCAAGCACAGCAATGTAGAACATAAAAGGCTATGTCTCAGAGCAAAAAGAAAGGCTGAGCACAAACCTACCCCTCCTGAGCACAGTGTGACCATCTCAACTTTACACACTGGACAGTACTGGAAAGACTTGTGAGGATTCCCACCACAGGAAATGGTGCTCCTCTACAGGGACAAGCATCACCTGCACACTGAATGCAAGACCAGATTCGTGTGAGGTTTCTTGGTTTAGGGGAGGGGGGAATTGTTATTTGTATTTTTAATTTCTTTAGATTTGTGAAGAAACAGGCAGAGAAACAAAACTGCAGCTTTTGGGCTCAACATCTCCTACTCCTGGCAAGCAGGATGCCCAGCAGCCATGTGGCTGCATCTCCCATGTCAGGGAGATTTCACCACCCTCCTCTGAGCAGCAAGGTCAGAATTCTGCCACTGCACACAGGTACCAGGAAACTTCATCTCCTCTGTAAGGCTCTCACATATAATAACATGAACTGTGAAAGCACCCCAATGATAGCTATTAGAAATTGTCAATGACAATTAACTCAAGGGCAATTAACTGATGCTACTAAACCCCAGTGACACTGTTTTCATCTTCACAGTCCCTACCAAAACAAAATACATGTTGAAGACCAAAGTGATGTAAAAAACTTGTAAAATCTGACCTCAGATTAGATCCATGCCTTTTCATCACAGCAAGGAAAAGTTAAAACCATTTCAGAGGCAACAACAACCCCAGCAAAGTCTCAGCACCTCTTCTGACAGCCAGGGCTAAGCCAGGCTGTGTTTTGACATTTCAGAATCACTTTTCTCAGCTAGGTTTTTAGTGTTGGGGGTTTTTTTGTTGGGTTTTTTTTTTGTTGTTTTGTTGTTGTTGTTGTTGTTGTTGGTCCTTTTAGCAATGAATTACGAGGAAACAGCTTCGGGTAGCACTTAGGCTGGAGTCAGTGGCATTATTTGAAACAACACAAATGAAGAGTAAGACAGCTACACATCCTACCCCCATCCTGGACACACTTCAGTGCCTGCACTGACCTACAGCAACACAAGAAAGCCTTGCTCTTTCAAATGGAACACTAGCTCCAGGGTTGTTGTTTTTTTCAATTTCCCTTTCCCATATGCAGCTACAATGGCTGTTTTGAAGCTGCCACTGTACTTTTCTGTGGGAAGATGGAAAAACAGCAGGTCCTCGACACAGGAGAAAATGGCACCTCTGAGGCTGTGACAAACACGCAGCTTTTATCAGTGCCATGACTATTTCAGACAAACTACTTCACTCCATGTGGTCCTGTTATCTAGGTGAGGCACAGCCTCGCCTCTATTTTTACAGTCACAGCTATAATCCCATGCCCTTGCAGCCTCCTAAAACTATGCACTACTATTAGTACATATAAAAAGATGTCCAACCCCACTGTAATTTTATCACTTCCTTCCTGCAAATAGCAGTTGTTATTGCTGCCAGTGGAAAGAAAATAGCATTTCTTTCATGTAAGTCACCAACTAAATACATTAGATTATTTGAAGAGCTAATAAAAATGTGGGGGGGGTTGTTCATCTGTTTAATTTTATTTAAAGACCTTAATCTCCTTCCAACAATAAGAAAATAGGCCAGTTATATTTACCTTCTAACTAACTGCAATTACCATTAAACCAGATAGTTTATTATAATGTTTACAGGCCCAGTGACCTCAAGAAATCAACATTCATTTACTTCAACCTGAGGATCTGATGTCCTGAATAGATATCCTAGAGGACTGCAATTCTGGAACACCAGTGAAAATAAACACTGGTTTATGTATGCAGAGACCTCTCTTCAACTCATTTTAACACAGAAATCAGTTGAACAATCCCCTCCTATTTTTTTTTTAATCAGCCCAGTTTAGGATTATTTAAAAAGGGAATAACCCATAATCTTTGTAACATTCCAGTGGCACTGAAAGCATACAAGGCAGCCATGAACACAAAACACCTGCTCAACAGAGGCTGCAAAATTACCTTACACAAGGAACTAAAAGAGATCAGGAAAATTAGAACATTTGCAACACCTGTAATCCAGCCAAACCTGAGCTACAATCACTTGGGAGCACACCCAGCTTTCCCCATGCATTAGGCACAAGATTCCATTCACAAGGCTGTTGCAGATTTTAAACGCTATGGTGTTATTTACATAGGCTGTTTCTTGTTCTAAAGGACAAATGTATAGTCACATAATGTTATTATAGATTGCCACTAATTTAAGACCTATTTTCCTCAGACAAGCCCACCAACTCATCAATTTTGTCTGCAGGGCAATGCTGTGAACTGCTTCAGTAGAATGAAGTGAATGTTACAAGAACAGCAGCCTGAGAAGGGGTTCTGGTGTTTTTGTTTGGTTAACCTGGATAATTTCTACTGCCCAATTCACAGCTCCATGAACAGCTGTATCAGCACAGCTGATAGGGAGCAATCTAGACACAGAGGTGAAACTGTAAAAGCCCTGAACTCAGCTCTGCTGGCAAACACAACGTTCAGAATCTCTGAGGATCACAATAGCATGATTGTCATCACTCAGGCTACTCCCTGCTATTTCTATTCCATGATTAGATGGCACTCTGCCATTTTCCTCAGTGGTTATTAACCTCTCACCTTGGTTTCAGTTCTCCTTGTGGTTCCATCTTCAGAAGTGACAATAGACACGTGGGAGGTGGGAGTGCCTGGGTCTTCCTCCACAGTAACTGTCTCTTCCACCATTTCTTGAGGCTCTTGCATCATTGCTATTGAAGTCTGGTTACTGGGGCTTTGCTCCTGTAAAGAAGGTTAAAAAAAAAATTAACTTCTCACTTTGGCCATCATGGTATAACTATTCCACTGATTTCAGCTTCTTTGTCTGAAAATGCCACATTTTACCCAACAATTTGCAAGCAGAGATTCCAAGAAAGGAGTATTTCCCGTCTCAGACCAGCTTGCTGCAACTGTGCTGGTATGACTGGGCTCAGTGCAGCAAACAGAAATCATGTGAAGCATCCATCAAGTACTTCATACTAACAGACAACAGACTACTATCTTATATTCAAATCTGCTCTAAGCTTTCTCTTCAATGCCCAGCACAGAAGGAGTGGATTTTTTGTCTGCAAAAACATTCTTTCCGTTCTGCAGTGAACAGACACACTGGGTTTCAGAGCAGTTCATCTCACACACCACTGAAAGTTTCTTTTCATTTGATAAAATACACTCAGTTGGAGACTAGGGAAGGCTATAAAACATCAACACCTACAATTAAATAGACACCTTCCTCAAACTGCCCAAAGCAATGATAATTAAAAAAAAAAAAAAATCATGGCTAGAGATGAATTCAGTGACAGGCTTCCCTTCCCACATCTTCACTAAGTCCGTAAGGTCTAACTGGCTACAAGCTTATTTAAAATTTATAACAGATAGACAACATAATAAAATCTAAACAGAAAGAAAAGAGATCAAAGGCAGGTTCTTGCAGGGATACTGCCCAAAGAGAACACTGCTGCTTGCCAGCACCAGCGTCTGAACCTTCCTTTTTCTCATGCAATTGTGTGTTTCAGCACAGAAATCACAGAAGCTCCCTCTGGTAGATGAATGTCTTTCAGAAGTTGCCCAGCAAGAGGCCAATAAAGAACCAGCTTATGCACTGAGAACTCGGACTTTTGCCCAGCATTATGAATCCTCAGCCACATGAAACAAAATGCCAGACTGATCATTTTGTGATGAGCCCTGAAGGTATCTGGCTACATAGGCTTTAAAGCCAAGGCAAGGCTTCTTGTTAGCACATCCTGTCAGACACTCAGAGAATTTCCTTTATTAAGGACTATATACACACACACTTTTACACACAGATCTTAAAAACAAAAACCAGAAAATCCAAGAATGACACAGAGCCCAAAGTGAACACACTTTGCCAAAAGAAACCTCTGGACAAATCCACTCTCTCTCTTCACATCACAGGAAAATAGGGGTTGGGATGAAAACTGTTGCAATAGAGGTGCTGAGCCTAATTACATAAAAGTTTAAATGTTCCCCACCTGTGAACAGCTTCATGGCCACAAAACTCCAACACTACATTCTGTATCATTTAGAAAAATTGCATCTCAACCCAGCTATAACCTTTGGATTTCCCCTTTTGCTGTGCCTTTTTTTGTTCGTTTGCTCGGTTTGTTTTTTGCAGGCCCTCAGGGACCTTTTGCTGCTGATGTCTCATTAAGGTCCACATTAATTCTTGCATGATCTATAATTTCTCTTTAAACAAGCTGAGATGCTCCTGCTCAGCTTTCCTTTATTTACAGCTGTATTCTGACCTTCTGGAACTCAGACATCAGTGAGAAAGCCACTCTCATTTTCAGGTAAGCACTAACATTAAAACCAAGACAATAAACCTCTGCCAATCACCTCAGTCAAAATGAAACACAGCTTTCAAAAGTAAGGCACCAGAAGTAATACAAGCAGGCACCACTTCCATTTCTATTGAAATCACAGCATAACTCAGGTTACAGAATCAATCAACGAGAATAAGGCTTCTGAAATCCTAAAGAAAATCACTCCTTCCAGTCTGCAGGACTAAAATCATTAATGGCAAATAACTTATGATACATGCTGGATTCTTTATGGTAGAGTTCAGATGTCACATCGTGTCTTCTGCGCATGGCTCCAGAAGGGGAACTTGGCTCCTGCAATAAATACATTATTCTCTTCACATTTTTCTTGAAGATACTGTGTTATAAATGCAACTCCCTTTCTCACACCCCACAGCAAAGCTTTCCTCCAAGGAGAATAATTTACACCATACTGTAATATAGTAGAGACTCAGAACTTCTATTCGTCTTCACTCAACCAAATCTTACCAAGAACAAAGAAATCAGTTACATGGCACAGGGTTTTTGCACAACACCTTATCCTTGTAAATCTCACCATCAAATGCCAAAACTGCTCCAAGGTGGGCCCTTCTCACTCCTCTCACACACAGAGTTCAATCACCACCTTCATTTCCAGCTGCCCTTAAGGTGCTGGCATTTTTGTTCCCCTCTAGACTTTATAGAGGCAGCCTCTGTTTTCTGATAATAAACCTGAGGAGATGGAAGGTGGAAAGAAATACTCTGTTCTTTGAGCATTTGCAATACTTTTTCTTTATTAAAAAAATGGAGGGTCTGCCTTTGTATTCAGACTGCCTGTGGGCAAACGAAACCTTAAAAGCTGGGCACTTAAATATGAGCAAATTGCAAGCTAGAGCATATTGACTTTAAATGAGGGTTGTGCTGGGTTTTATTCTCTGGCTGCTTCTAAAATGAAGATTCAGGCAGATATGGTACAGATCTGCATTCCTACAAGAGAAAACTACTGTTAGCAAGAGACTGTCCTAGGCATCAGAAAGCCTAAAAGCTTGCACAGTTCAAGGTAGATATCTCAACACAGACAGGCACCCAGTGAGCATCTCCTGTGTCTTCCTTCTGTGTGAGCTGCTGAGGGATGCAGTGAGCCAAGGGGACAGCCTGTCAGCCAGCTTACCCCTGAACTGCCTGAACCAGGTGGTTCTTTGATCTCCAAACCCAGCACTTTCTCTACACTGCTAGCTTGGAGCTGTCACAAGCTAACATTAACGTAGAAGAGATGCAAAGGTTTTGTTATCTGTTTTTAGACACCATCATTAAGGATTTTAGGTCGTCACAAATTGCAGAAACTGGGACACATCACTGCTTTCAACTACTTCCTCTGTGCTCAGCTTCGAAGCCAGTATTTAGGACGCTCTTTTTTTTTGCTAAATACACCTCAGCATCTCAGATTCCAAACATTTGGCAGGTATGCCTAATTATCCGGAGTAAACCACAAGCTGCTGGATAGGGCTGGAACATGACACCCCTAATGAATAATGCTGCCAGTAGTTCCCTGCCTGCAAGGAGGAGGCTAATTCCAGTTCAAAACAACACATGCTCATTTACCTTACTGGAGGCTTCCATAGCAAAAGCAATGAGATTACAAAACACTACCAAATTATAGGAACAGATTCCAGTGCAGTTAATGCATGTGGTGTCAGTAGTCATGACTCTTCTGTTTACTTTTGCTTTTTTGACACCAAATGAATCCTATCCTGTTGATTTGTATTTGCATCTCCAGTGTGCTTTAAAAAAGCCACGGTATTTAAAACACAAAACAACAATCAATTTACCTCCAGCCTGTAGAAGTTAAGCGCAGATGAAACAGCTAAAGACCTTGTAAAATAAGCAAGAAACATAAAATAACAGTAATTCTTGTTTTGTTAAAGAACAGTGATTTATCATTTAGGGCACATATCTCCTAGGGCTTATTTTGCATTAGAATACTACAGCTTCTGTAATCATCACCATTTCAATTCCTAGCATTGTATTTCCATCGAAGTAGCTATTTTATATCTGTTTTAATAAAAGAATAACCTCCCCCAGGAGGATCAGACATCAAACTTCAAGACAGTAAACAAAATTCTTTATTCTCTGCCTATGGAACAATTTTAAAACAGTCTGGAAATAATATAAAATTGCAGGAGATTATTATTTCCACTAAAACAGCCGCTCTTCAAGAACACTGAAATCATGTACATCAAATCTTCATTCTCCCCAAGATCTCCTTTGTTCTGCAGAATGCAGTGCAGGCTATTCCAGCTACTCCTTACTCCAGGCTACTGTCAGATACCAAATTTGAGGGTTTCTGCAAAGCACAAAGGCTGGATTCTACATCAGTGGACGTACTTGTCCTCAGTCAACCCCAGCACAAACAAAGCCCAGTGTATCAGCTCCTGTGACATTACAAGTCTGGGCATAATTAATGGCATTAGACAACAATGCTAATTGAATTAAATGGGGACTCTCTCTCCTCTTCTACTCTTTAAATTACTTGTTATAGCTTCAATCTCTATAAAGCATGAAATTATTTCTAAGTGTAAAGCAAGCAAACACTGGCTTTGTCAGAGTCAAGTCTCAGGCTGATGTTCTGCCCCAATGGTCTCCTTCCCACTCAGGTCTGCACTTCCAGCTTAGTCGCGTCCTCAAGCTTTTATTTGCTGAAGGCATGTGGAGAAAGACACAAAAGGCAAGTCTGCAGGAACACAGCTGCTGAAACAAGTCTGTATTGAGATCTACATCAGACTGGGACATCAGAGAGGAAGAAAATCACTGATGGAATCTGTTGAACTCGGTATATTTGAGGCAGACTTTTTCTAGCACAAGATCCAACTCCCCAGCAGCTGAAGACTCTCAAATCTGGTTATCACATCCTCCTGCCTTGTCAGAGCACCCTTCTTTCACCACAGCCTCAAGATCCCTGCTGTGCTCTCTGCCCTGATTTGTCCTGAGAGCTTTCCATGGATCTCAGCAGTGCAAAAGCAGGACTCAAGCAGCTGATGCCCATCACTGAGTCTGTGTCACCTGAGGGGCAGCAGTACAGGAGACTGCCCCACTCTTTAGTTTGTTCTCCAAAATCAGGTGAGCCCTCATACACTGCAATGCAGGGCACCTTCTGGAAGCACATGGAGAGCTTAAATTCAAGGACTGCCACAGGCTGCTCTACCCAGTTCAGAAAACACAGCAAGGTCCAAGTCTACAGCACCAAAGCAAAGGGATTCAGCCAGACCTACCCAAATTCTTCATGACTGGGGAAACACTGTCCCAAAACTGGGATCAAGCGATGGCACATTCAAGCAAGATGGCTCTAGAACAACAAAAAGCACATGGAGCAGCCTGTACTGAAACCCAGGCAGCACATGATGCTGGAAGGAGAGTCTGCAACACAGGCAATGACTTAAACATGGGAATACATAAATATCTACTTTGCTGCAGATAAACTAACCTCCATTTAGTAAACCTCCTTTTTTTGTTTTCTCATGTGAAATAAAATGTGGGGTTTATATATATAAATGTATATCTATATTTACATATATTTATGTATACAGTGGATTCACTGCACTTCAGTGTGAACCCAAACACATCAACCTATGAGAAAGCTTCAAGCTCTGCTAAGAGCTCTGACAAGCTCTACCCTAAGGCTGGTCAGTTCAGAACAGAAGGGAAATGTTAGCCCCAAATGAAAGCAGGCTGTCCTGGCACAGGGTACCAGAATGAACTCAGCCCCACACCACAATGCGCTAACTGTTTCCTGAACGCTTACACACTTCCTTTGTGCTTCAGAAACACACACGACAAGCAAGGAACAAATAATGCCAAGGGCTTTTAAAGCACCAAGGTTAAAAGGAACATTCCAGCAACTGGAGAAAACCCTTAACTACAGGAATTCTGAAAAGCCACAAAGAGGAGCGAGGTTTTTTTGGAAGCAGGCATGGTTAATTCACCCTTTGAAGGCATCACACCTTTCAGGGAGAGCAAGAGGCGGAGGTGAAGGAGAAGGAATCAAGCCCCAGACAAGGCCTGGAGTAGCAATATTCATCCCTCAAGTACAGCAAGACACAGTGGGGTTCTGTTCAGCCACGCGGTAGCTGCCCATCATCGGGGAAATCCAGCGCCTGCCCAATGGTCAACAAAGAGGGCTTTTATGCTATTTTAAACAATCTGAAGTGTCTCAGTTAATGGAAGACCGGGCAATTGGCCCTCAACTATTTCTAATTGACTGGAATGATGGATGAAGCTAAAGGGAAAGCTGACCCACTGAACTTTTCCATACAAAGCTAGGAAACTCAAGGAGATTGTAAACAGTTTATAAGAACGAGAAGTGGGAGAGGCAGAATCCCAGGGGCTTTGCTCCTCTCAACCTGCTGTTGTTTCAGAGGAAGAAAAACAAAGAGCTTCAACTCTGAGCAACAAACAAAAAATACATGGGAAGGCCTAAACAAGTAGGGTATTTTTCCCATGCTCTCCTCCCCTTTCTCCAGGAGCTGTTTAGCTCTGCCATGCAAGCTGGTCCTCTGAATCAGAAAGGGCAATTTGTCATCCTGACAAGGCGTCTCTCAGGGCTCTCTATTGCCTTGCCCTGCTTTTCAGATTGACTGGGTGTTAACCAAGGATGTCAAGACATTACATCTCAGTCAACTTCAACAGATGTGATGATATATACTTAAAACTCACATGTTAATCAGTGCCACTACATTAAGGTAATGCTCAGGAAACCACGCATGCCCCTTGATTTTCTGAACAAAAGCACCACTAGCAGCTTTGCACTGCAAAGGGCAAAAGTGCTGCAATGTGACAGAGCTGTCTGCTCACCTCAACAGCTCCTGGGAAGGAAGTCTGAGGATATGCAACTTCCACATGGGGAAATGGATGAGTAATAGATTCAAATTCACACCATCTAACTTTAGGCAGCTTAGCAAGGTATCTAACCATAGGAGAACTTAATTCTTTCTTAGTCAAAAAGAAGAGCAGGATCCTCAGAGAACAGATCTCGCACAGACTAAATTACTCCCTTGGACATATCCAGCTCTTGTCATTGATTCTGCAGGAAAATTTCATCAAGTGCTTCAAGACAGCATTAAAGCTGGAGGACAAATGCAGGCCTCAGAGCCACAGTGGAAGTATTCTGTGCAGAACCCAGAATAGGACAAGGGTATCACAAGTCATCACTTAGTCCCTTAGTCATGAGCCCTTCTTCTCCCAGTACTTCAGCAAGATCAAGTAGTAAAATAGAAGCATAAGCCATTATTTGTCATATGAAAATAATACAGGACAAAACAATCAAACCAACAAAGAAACAAAACCAAAAATGACAAAAAAAAAAAAACCCAAAACAACACACCAAACAAAAAACTCCAAAAAAAGAAAGATCACCTGGCACACAGAGCTCTCCTTCCCTCAACTGCTGACAGCACGGCCAGTGTTTATCTGGACAGGCTGCCCAGTAGGAAACTGAGCAGGAAATGACTGTTTCTCACCAAGATTTGTACAGAGAGTTCACTGCAATTTGCCAAACCACCTCCCAAAGACAAGTACAATGTAAATCTGCATGCCTAATCTTTGACTAAACCCACAACAGATCTGATTTGCTTCCTCTGTGGAGTCTTTCAGATGAACTATAACCAAGGCTAAATTAGGGAGATTTTTAGTGGGATGACATTATATCATGGATTATAATTTTCCACCAAGTTTTTCCTTCATCTCCACCTGCTGCCTCCACAGCACTGGCATTAAGGGTGGTGTGGGATGACTAATTCTGCATTCCTTTCTGCAAGACAAGCATTCAGATTTCATTTCTCCTAGGCCTCACAGAGTTTGGATCACAAATTAAGTGGATTAACTTATTACTAGGTATCAAGTCCACAAACTTACATGCACATGGGAGTCAGAAGTACAAGCTAGGTCCTTCATCTAAAACAAAAAAAACAACCGTCAGTTTGGCAGGTGAGAGCAGAAAGTTCCTTTATGCAGTCTGTGTGTCCCAGACTCTACCCCAGCCACCTTCACACATCATTAGTGAGTTAGACCAAAGCCTGCCAGACACAGCCAGTTCTAGGCTAACACACACACGCCTACTTGCACTGCTACAGAACCACCTTAGAGAATTGCTTTTAACTTCAAGGCAGATGTAAAGCATCTCTGCATTCTTTGAATTACGACCAAGGCTGGAGCATTATTTGAGTGTCCTAGGAGCCATATCAGATCAGTGTCAAATTTAACTCGTCTCCTCACCCACCCACAATCTTGCTGGTAGATCTGAACCATGCAAAAAAATGCTTTTTGTGGAAAAAACACAGAACACAAAACGCAAAAAAAATCCAAATAACAACAACAACAAAAGCTTTTCTAATCCTGAGAGAAACAGAACAAACAGACCACTGATGATTTTTTAAGCTCGCATTCCAAGAAAGCTGTTCCTTAAAATAAATTACTTCTCATTCTAGGGAATACAAAGCGATTGACAATAAATCCAATCACCCGTCTCACAAGGGCTGTGCCTGCCAGTGTCTCCCACTATTAAGCCCCAGAGCAGGTCTGCCTGGCAGGGGAGGCAGCAGGACTGTGTCAGCCCAAACAGCTCCCCAGGAGATGACCCCTGTTACATCACACACTGCTCTTCCCTCTGCATCTCACCCCGTTCCAGCCCCCACCGAAAGCCATGGTCTGAACAAAGGCCAGCAGGAACGTGTGAACAGCCTGTGCCACAGCCTGGCTCCCACCGCTGTGCCACCCCAGAGAGCAGCAAAGGGACAGCAGGGAAGGAACCGTGCACAGGGAAGGAACCATGCAGGAGGTCTCTGCATAGACACGAGTCCATTGGAGCACCGAAAGACACAAACAAGTCAACAGAGCCAAAGGCTGCTCCAACTCCAAGTGCTGTAAATCTTCCAAATGGAAGAGATTCCAGCAATAAGACAATTTTGCCAAGTGCAAAGCAGTTCCTGTGCTATTTCAACTACCCAAGCAAGTTAGTTCACCGATGGCTTTTTGTCTGGTAGTCTGTTTATTTCACACATTTTCTGTTTATTCCCTAAGACTGACCTTATAACCCCTACTTGTACAGGGCCAGCTCTCGCACACACTGGGAAGAGAGCAAGTGCCCATGCTAAGCTCGTGCTAAACTAGCAATAAACAGCATGGAAAGAAAGGGAAAAAAAAGGAAAAAACAAAAGAAAAAAGTGAGCACTTGGATCTGTAGGAAAACACTGAGTAAGAACCTGTTCAGCTGTCATATCCACAGCTGTGGAAGGATGTGGATGCACTGCAGTGGGCTCAGAGCACAGCAATCAGAACAGCCAGAAAACAGGATCAGAGGTCTCTTCCACGCCTAAGGTCCGAGCTATTAATCTCAGAAGAAGGTCAAGGAGTGTTCTGATTACAAGTCAAGTGCCTAAAGGTGTAATGGAAAGCTGACGGAGAACCCTTCAGAGACAAAGGTTTAACCAGTGCCAGTGATGAAGACTGACAACACACACACACATTTAATTTTAAGACAGCGAGTGTGAATAGCACAAGTAAGGAAGAAACACATGGTAAAGTTTTGCTGCTTAACAGGTTGGACCTAATTATTTTTAAGAAACACATTTCTATTTACTCATAAACCTGATAATGAAGAGATGCATGCACGCAACTGCTCTCACTTGACTGCTACAACACTCTGAAATTTTTTCAGGCTAAGAATAAATTATTTAAAGTTTGTGAAGGAAATCCCCATCCTCCCTCCCTCCCAGCCTGCCCTCAGTAAACTACACTTAAATGCAATGAAGAGATTTTTGTCAGCCATAGAAGGGGCTAATGATGCCTGCTCATCTTTTGGCCTAAGGAGCTCCCCCTCCTCCCACCAATGAGCCCCTCCTCAGCTGTCAAACAGTACTTATGAAAGGCCAAATTGCAAACCAGAGCATTGTGTCAACTGAGAAACCAGCATGGCCCAGGAAGGATCGTCCATCCCATTCCCCAGCCTTTGCTGTCTGCAGCACAGCTCCCAAAAACCTGTAGTGCCACCAGAACTGAAAGAGCTGTGGGAAAGCAGGAACCAGCCACTGAAGGGGAAAAGAGAAGAGGTGAGCACCATTTATCCAGGCACTCTCACCTAGAAAATTAATGGGAAACCACTGGCTCCGTTCAGTTTATAGTAAGAGTGCTCAATACCGACAGTCAGGCCATTCAGCAAGGACTGCTATTACTGCATGATGAGCATCAATCTCAAAAAGGAAAAAGTCATTTAAGCTAAGGTAGAAGGCACTTGCCCAGAGGTAAATACCTTCATCAGGAAAGTAAAATAGCTCTCAATTTCTTAGTTAAACGTGTTTGGCTTTTTCCATTTGTCATCAGGTCTGGCTAATGGTTCCACACATCTGCTGGAAATAGGCAGCTTTCTGTGACCACTCACTCCTCCTGGCACTGTGTATAGTCAGCTCTTCTACATTAACACACTGGAACTGTAAAATCCTATCACATTTGTCAAGCACTCAATTATTTACATAGTACCCTTTTTATTATTATTATTTCTGATATGCTTTTATTTGGGACTTCACAATGGAATTCAAATATAATGAAAACTAACACAAGATGCAGCCCAGGAATTAGCAATCTAAATCACTTTTACACAGGTTCTTGGAAGGCTTTTGAGAGAGCCATTTCTTAATTAAACTCACAGAGATAAAAACAAGAGATCAGGATGAATTTAAGGACTTGCTATTAACAACCATGAGTCAGAAAACTAAACTCATGCTCTGAATACTGCACTTCTCTGCAGTTGGCAAGACAAGCTGTTTGAACCTAAGGACAGGACAGCTGCATTTCCCTCCCACTCCTTGTTGTGGTTTTATGCCAGAAAACAGAATCTTTAATTTTTCCAGAGAAGCCCTGCCAAGCTGAGGCTGCAAATAGGATATGGTGTGTTAGTAAACTCCTGGGCAGCTTGCTCACACTCTGGCCAGAACCTCTCCAAGTGCCTAAATCCCTACACACCCACCGGCAGCAGTGACTGCCTCCCTTTCACACAAACAATCCTCCTGTGTTAAACTCTTATTGTAAATCAGGCCTGTGCAGGGCAAGCCATTTTCACCTCTTCTGGCAGAATATGCAGCACCCATGTACCCAGTCTTGACTTCTTTCCTTTACAGGCTTTCCTATGACCCACTTCCACTACTATAGTTTTGGCAGAAAAAAACCAAAGTCTTCCATAAACCATTAGCTGTTCTGGGATCATCTATACACCCAGCTCTCTTTCCCAGAGTTCAAATGAAGCTGTTTTCTTTTTCTCCCAATTCTTCACAAGGAATCAAAGATAAACAGTTATGACACCCACCTTTTTTAAACAGTAAGACACATTCAATCACTACAAATTTACCAGCAGCAAGTCCACCACCCACTATGAACACCCTGCCATAAACACTGTTCCTGCCTCCAGGACTCACCCTGAGCACAGCACTGGGAATATTCTCAGAAACACACACCAGCAGAGTTCATCCTACTTTCGTTTACAGGCTTGTGGGTTTATTTTTCTCCCCCAAGAGATGGCCAGTATCTTTTAATTCCTTCCCAGAGTCTCCGGTAGCAAAAACATCTCCAAAAAGCTGCTGCTAAACCCACAAGTCAAGTTTGCTGACCTGGACTAACTCATCATTCAATTATATTAACAAATTGTTAACAAATAAATTCATCTGGCAAATCTGTAACGTTCTACATGTCAACTTGCTAAATGAGGAATACAGCAGTTAGCAACCAATAAACATATGCATGGAAGAGGGTAAGTTTGGCAAACAGTTGCAAAAGCAATGCTAGAACCTGGAGAACACCAGAAAAAGATGAGCAGAGCAGAAAAGGATTACAAAATGCATTAGTCTATCCAGGGAGGAAAAACCAAACAATAAAGCATATCAGGGAAAGGGGAGGACAGATAAAAATGAGAAGAGAGAACCCATAAATGAGAAGAGTGTCATGTGGAAGCCAAATCAGTGGCTTTGACATGGAAAAAAAATGGCAGGAAAAGAAGAGGGGGAAAGTATGAAAGAAATATTTCAGTTTTTAATTCCATTCTGTTAACACTGCTTTCGTTCACCGTATAAATCTTTTGGTGAACAGTAGCTCCCTCCACACACAGCAGTATATTAAGATTCTTTATTAGGGCTTTCCAAACACCATAATGTCATTCTTTGGCTTTTTATGTGGTTTGCCTAGACTATGTTTTTGTTCCTAAGCTCTCATTAGATGTGTATCTTGTAGTGACAGGGAAGAGATTATAAAATACAAGAAACCTGAGCACAAGCCCAGTATTTGATTTGACACAAGTGAACACTCTCAGGCAACAGCACGATGCCTTGTGTGTGACTGGGGGATACTCCTGTATCTGTTCAGCATGAACACAATGGGTCTGCACTGTCCCACAGCAGCATGTGAGCAATTAATTTGGCGAAGTACAGAAAGGAGAGGCAAGCTCAGATCCAGATGTACCACAACCCATCTCCCACACCAGAAGCTCGTGTGCCAGCCCCAGCACTTCCAGCCCCCAGGCAGAACAGCTCATGGCTCTGGCAGAGGAGCTGAGGACTGGGAGGAGAACACTGCCCCAAGCCACGAATACCAGAGAAGCACAAGAACAACACAACACAAAGACGGAGCCAAATTAATAAATCTTGCTTACAAGGGATGACAGCACGTCAGGAAGAGCAAATGTACCCATCTAGTTACCCGGGTGGAAGACAAAGATATCCATCCTGAACAGCAAATTGTGTCCAACATCATGAACACTTCACACCCCACAGGCAGAAAGCTAGCCTCATTCTACACTTAATTCAATTATCTATGTCAACAGTGACCAAACAGATCAGCATTTACAGCCTCCCACCATTTATCAACTCACACACACAGAAATTAAACTAACTCCTGAACAAGGAATCATCAGCAACTCTAATCATAGAAAAAAACACAGAAAACTATTTTGGCCAAGAAATTTGAATTGAGCACGGCTCCATTTGGAAAATGACATGAAACCAAAGGATAACCATATCATTCACTTAACAAAAGGAACCAAATATATTAGAACAGGCCGTTAATACACATCTAAAATGTGTTTAGAAACCCAGAAAATAGACCAGATAATGTGCTCTATATACCCTCAGCAGCAGATGGTACAGCTATTCTTAATCCTAGCTTTGTGAATCTGGTAGACATAATTCATTGTGCTTTTGGATCCATAATATTTTGCAAAGCGCTGCAGTTTGCTGGCTTACAAACATGCCCTGCCAGCTCACTGGGTAGAAAGATTTCTGCTGACTTCTCCTACCATTTCAGTTGCATTCATCAGGGATTAGTATTTCTCCCTGCGAAGGATACAGGCTGCAAGTACCAAGTAGGAAAGGTTACACATGTGGCTTAGAAAGACTGGTAACACTTTCATAGGTGATATATATACACAGTGAATGAGCACTTAAGGGGCACTTGACTATTTCTTCCATGAAGTTCAAGTAGCATATTTAAATTTCAAACGCTTTAGAAATTACACTTCTTTTTAAAGATATAATTGATTTTTTTTCATCGTGCATTTTATACCCATAATTTCTCTAAGAGGAAGCGAGATCAGAGAAGCCTCTGTATTCTTTACAGACTTTCATGAAAAAATTTCTCCTCTTCACAACTTCACACTTGCACATGTACCACAAGAAATAAAACCATTTTTTAATGGAGAGTATTTCATGTAATGTTAAGAACCTAAGAAACCATAAAGGTAGACTAACAAGAACCTAAGAAACCATAAAGCTAGACTAACACTTCTGATCCAGTCCTCTACTGGTAAGCTCACATCTCAGCATTCTGTCCATTCCAAAGCACTGCCACATTTTACAATGAAGATGGTTTTCCATCATAGGCATTTGCACTCCCATAGTAGGTTTCTGTCTTCATACTCAGCAGGAATAAAAGCACATTTCAATACAAGTCTATATAATTAATCTAATGGAATTTTACACCATTAAAATGGCAACTTCAAAACAAATCACGGAGTGAGCTGCTTCAAGAGCGTTACCTTCACACCTGCAGCAACCCTACAGCGGAAGAAAAATCAATGAAAATAATTTCTTATAATATTATGCAGCATTTTGCAGTTTGAGCAGTCAAGCAAGTTCAAATGGTCAGCAGCACAAAGCTTTTGTAAAATATTTGGATCTTGTTTCTCCTAAGAAAGTTTTACAAGGGTGCATTATCAGGAGCAGGTGGAGAGATGTTAAAGTCTTCATCACCAATGACCATGCTCCAATCACAAGTGTTCACTGTTCTTACCCTTGGAGCAGTATGAACTAACAGAATAATGGATTTATTTCTACAAGAACACCAGTCTGTGGAGGTTTAGAAGTCAGGTGAACTGCCCTGCAGTGTGGATGAACTATCCAGCCTACCCTGCTCAGGCAGTGCAGAACCACAGAGGGATGCAAAGAGCTGCTGCACTGGATGGGGAAGGCTCTGCAACGCCTTGCCCACCCCACAGCAGCTCTGCTCCGCAAGGCTACATCTGTGCCTCAGGACAGAGGAGCTGGATCAGAGCTGATCATTCCACATGCACACACGGGTGAAGGGAGCTCCAAACAAAGAGACCTCAGACTGCTGGGAGCTGGCTGGGCTCAGCTCAGCCTCACAGGGCCGGGCTGGAAAGCAGCGTGTGTTGACATCACTAATGTGCGAGAAGGCTGGTGGCTGACAGACAGCTCCAGCATTAGCTGCACTCTGCTCTCCCAAAGCCTGGCAGCAGTAGTCTGGAGGAGGCACTCCCCAGCCCATCAAGAAATAACAAGTGACAATTCAGGAAAGCATGTTTGTTAGCCATTCATGCATGCAAGCAATCTTGGGCCAAACAGCGGATGTGCTAAAAGGTTTTCCCCAGAGGAAATGTGTTTATTAATTAATATCTACTGAATTAATTGGCTCCCCATATGCTCTGCTGTGCTTCTAAGACTGGAGCCCTGTTGTTGTTACTGAAAGGTGTCAGGCATGGTGACTACACAGGAGGTTCATCAGAACACCTCAGTCAATCTGAAAAACAAATCTGTCTTTTTGTATTCATCAAATTCACAGTGTATCCATCTATGGTAGAAGGCATGGAAAAGAAATTTAACATCTCCAGTCCATAGTAATTTTTAAAAAGCCAACACACGCTCTTACTTCAGCCACAAGTGTGGGATACAGCAGAAGCACAGAAGGAAATGCTGATCTGAGGCCACCAACTCATCTCTTGGCCCCTCACCTGCAGTAACCCTGGTTGTTCCTTTCACACACCATTACATTGCTCACACCAACATGTTCCTAGCAACTGCTGTCACTACTACCAGACCAACCTTTACATCCACCACATCCTTTCCCATGCCCACTCAGTGTAGGAGAGGTATTTTTGGATTCTGACTACATCTGGCACAGCTCTGTGCAGTGACATCATTTTTCTAATGTTATCAATCTCTCAATGAGACACTTTATTCATCACACATCAGTGTCAGCTGGCAGGGACCACAGCTCCTGTTACTCCTGGTACTCCAGCACTCATCCTGCACCAGTCAGTCTCTCTGTGTAAGCTCAGACTGCAGTAGCAGAGGAGAGACAGCCTGTAACCTCCCTTTTGTAATCACAAGCCAGCACAGGTTGTGCATCCTCATCCATGAGAGAGACAATTTACTCTCCAAGATATTGCTCCTCCACGGCAATGCCACCTCTCCTAAACCGGAAAGTCCTTTGTCAGAGTATGGGAGGACAAGCACTCATTATGGCAGCCTCTCTGGCAGATTCAGAGACCTTTGATGTTTATTTAGTCCAGATCTCCAATTTCAGCATTCCCTCATGTATGCAACAGCCACTTAGTCCAATTCAGAAACCTGAATATCAACAGCTGTAATTACCACACCCAGTGGTGAACTCAGACTGCAGCAACAGCATCCCTGGTCACCCTGGCTTCCTTTCAGAAATAGTCTAAAGTTGATGTCTATAGTAGAAAAGACGTGTCTCAGCCTATTAAAATCCTGTGTTCCAAAATTTTACCACTGTACCACTACTACAACACAATTCTTACTGCAAGCTGGACAGGCCCAAGGCATTTGACATCACTCAGACAGAAACTGCTCTCACAGCATCAGAAAGGTCTCAGGTGCAGCCATAATGCCATTATTTAATTTCACATGGCCTGTGCTCAGCCTGCAGTAGCAGAGGGGAGAGAGCAGTCCTTCAACCACCCTCTTGTAAACCATGTGTTAGCACAAGCATGAATTTCTTCAGCTTAAAACCTCAAGAAAATGAAGCTGAAGACAGCCGAATTGCACAACTTCAAAGAGTCAATTCTGCTGCAGGAAATGGTTAAAGCACATCACAAATGAAACATTTATCAATATAAACAAGTATGATTGTGATGTGCTCAAATTGCTTCCTACAGAGGATTTTTGTCATGCTTACCAGGTCAAGCTTATAAAGCAGCAGAAGAGGCTGCAGAGAGGCATAAAATCATATTCCTAAATCAGAGGCCTTGTTAATAATTTCTTTACAAGTATGTAATAACTAGAACAAAAATTAAAGCTAACTTCAGAGAGTATCTTCTGTGAGGCAAGCTGCAAATAGAGTCAGCAGGATCTGTGCTACCTGTCTGGCAAACATATTTTCACTTGATAACGGGCATATGACAAGCAAGACTTTTGAAGTGACCTGTATAAAACATCAATACACAACGCAGTGGTTAGAACACGGCAAATGGAAAAGGTGGGATGGCCCCTCCTGTCTGGGAGAGCTGTTTCTGAAAGATTTGCAACATGTCACACAGCTCCAGGTACAGCACTTCATCTTTCCAAGAGACAGCAAACCTCTCTTAAAGCAATGAACTGCTCCTCTTTAATTCAGCGTATCTGCCCCACCCACTGATTAAGTCCTTTGGCAGCTAATTTAGGAGGATGTATTTCTCTTCCAGATGCTAGTAAAAGGCATACAACAGCAAAAAAAGTCTATGTTCAGTTTCCAGCCACTCTGATACAGGATAAACCTACAGAAAGGATTTGGAGTAACAGTAACTACACACAACATCACATCAGCATAACCTCAATAACCCCCTGTGTACAGACTGAGCTGTTCCTGGAGGCACCTATTTGCTTGTCAAGGATTCAGGCTTGAAGGGATCTTTTCCATGCACTTCACTTAGTTTTGGTTCACTACCCTGCATGCAGATACAGAAGACTCCATAACACATTTGCTGCCCACCTGCAAGACATTAATGATTAATTTCCAAGCATATCAACTCTACACAGCTGCTGGGCTTTCCTTTTTCCTCTGTTTCTTCACTGCTTGCTTTGAAGAAAAAAAGAACAGGAATATCACGCAAAATCCAGCTGGAGATATTAAAACATTGCAGTATTTTTCCATCTCCGCAGAATACCTGGGGAGTCAAAGGCTTTAATCAAAGGATTAGGAAAAATTATTTCAAATACACAAAGTGCATGCCAGATCAAATCCTGTCTTTTGTCATACAAAAGTTATCCAGTGGACTAACTTGCAAACATAATTTTATCTATTTATTAAATAAATCAGACTAGGTGAAAAGATGTGAAGGTGCAATTTGTACTGTCAGCTTCACCCTGGGAGCATGGACACTGGGGAGGGAGGAGGCACCTGTATCAGGTCCATGCTGAAGTGAGATCTGCACACAGAGACAATTCAGTTGATGATGAGAGATGATATCCACAACTCCTGCCTGGTCCTTTGAAAAATGTCGTATTTGCTCTCTCACATCTGCAGAGCAGCGCTGGGGAATGGCTGAACACAGCCCAAAAGGCAACCGGCAACAGAAGCGCCCCACAGTCCCTCCATGAAGCACCAGCTCAGACCCTCCCAGCCAGCTCCTGCTCCAAAGGTATTCCAGGAGCTGGTTCCAGCAGGACACCAGGAGCTACTGCAGCTCAGCTGCCACAGCGTGAAAGCACTGGACAGAGGGAAGGGGAATACACCCACTGGGGTCTGCGAGCCACAGCTACACTGGCATTTATCTCTAAATCCACATTTGCGGCACCAGCACAACCGAGACATTTGATTTAGATTTACCTCACCTATCTGCTTCTCTGCTCTTGGAAAGGAAAGTATTACTAAGGTTTTTCATGACAGAGTTGAAAGGAACTTCCTGCAAAGATCTCCCCAGACAAGAAGCGCTAGTGACTTCTTGCAAGATATAAATACAGCAAAAGCTCTCCAAAAGTTTCTGAGACCAACTTTCCCAGCACAGGTTGTCAGATGAGTCCTTGATGTCTTTTGTAGCTGTACATTACCTGGAGGCTGACTGTAGGAAAGGTACAGCTACAGCTTCTCAGTGTAACTCCCAATGCAAATACTGTCCTGAAGGAAAAACAATGCTCTTTTCAAATAAAATTAAACCACTAGTACAGCGGAGCAATTATTCTGGAGACAAGCCACTTTCAATAATAATAAAATCCATGCAAGGACAACTGTAATGTATAAAATTTACACTTGAATATACTACACAGACCAGCACATCTATCCAAATGCATCTGTCTTTACCCAAATTCACTGCTTTTTTTCCTTAGCATAAAGGTTTGCAATAGGAATTCGGGAGAATATACCAAAAACCTTTGGCAATTTCATATACAGAGCAAAGAAAAAACCTCAACTACAAAAAATAAAAGGTAAAATCAAGCATTTTTACAGAATGTACTTAAATGCCCTGTTTCCTGCCTGAAATTTGCCTTCTGATGGAGCAAGTCCACTATGATAAATTTCTTTTCCATCCAGTTGTTCTTCCAAATCTTTGAGATGTTCTGGGAATGGTGGGAGGTAACTGTCTTTGCAAAATACAGCCAGATGACCAGGGAAGTACCAAATGGCTGAAGGGTTTAGTAAGGGAAGGCCAGATGGAAACACACACTCTGCTCATGCAAAAGGAGACAGGGAAATAAAATTGTCTTGATGGATATTTCTGAAGAACAGTTCATATCTAGGGATTTACTAATAATGCTCTCCCAAGGCAGGCTTTGTGTGACAGCTGCATTTTGTCTCTCTGGTAACACCTTTAAAAAGAAAACCATGCCAGACAGAGTACACAAGAGCATCCACTCCAAGGACTGGTCTGCACAGTCACAGCCAGTGTCATAAGTCTTTCTCTCTCTGTTCTTCAAAAAAGAAGAAAAGAAGGAGGTGAAAATCCCATCTATGACATACCTTAGAGCATCCCAAACTTGGTCAGCTTTTGCAGCAATCTGAATCATCCCTCTAACTGCCCTTGAATTTTCTCACAAGATCCAAGCCCTGCACAGACAGGATGCTGTACTGCAACAGGCAAAAGGGAAAACCTGCAGAACTGAGGTCAGGGGTCTACATCTCTGGTAAGTGCTTTTCTTTTTCATTGGCAGAGGCGATAGGGCTACACGTGGCGTGTGTGATAGAATGAAAGCTAAAGCAAACAGCCTGCAAGGCTTGTTAAATTATCTGTACTGAGTAAGAACCATGAAAGGCACACAACATAGAAAGAGATTATGAGGTACAGTGAAAAATGAAAGATCTGCAGTTTAGGGCCCAGTCACCAAGTGTGAGGTATCTGGGGTCCCACAGCTGAGCAGGGGTTACAGAAAGAATCCAGGAGCATTGCAGTGTAAGCAGCTCTGCTGACTGATCATTTGAGCCTAAAAACCAGTTGAGGAAAAAAAATCAGCAGCTCAGAGAATGGCAAAAATGAAGACAGACTTTTAAGTATACCCTAACAGTACCTGGAATACTGTGCTAAGATGTGGTCTAATTAGACAGTAAGTCAATTATCCACACGACTTAATGATCTCTTCTATTGTATCAACGACCCTGAGAATTTTTTGACATTTGAGAAAACGAAGACAGTATTTTCAGAAGTTGCATGTGAGTCACTGGGAGTCTCTGATGAACTCCCTCTGAAGGAAGCAGGCCATCATGCTGTCTTTCCAGCAAAAGCCACAGTGCATTTTCTGTTTGTGGCGCTTCATCATTAAAAAGAGAGGGGGGGGAAAAAAATCCTTTTTGCCAGGGCACGCTAATAGTAGAATGAACCACCTCATTCATCTAAATAAAGTCAGCTCTAAACCATGCAATAACCATTTAAGTGCCTGCTTTGTTAATGATTTCACTGTTTATCTAATTCATTATGAGCATCTAAATAATAAGCTCATTCAGCATTAGCCAAGATCAGACACAGAAGACACGCATTCAGCCTATCCACCCTTGTGCCCACTGGGGGCCTGTCCCCTGCAGCCTCACCCAGGTTTATGGGGTCTCTGACAACCTTGGTAACATTCAATCACCCCACAGCTCAGTACAGCACAGCTTTATGAAAGCTTCCTGTCTCTTCTACCATCAGTTCCTCCATAGCCTTTGTGTGGATTTTTGGGATGGTCACCTCCAATTTTCCCATTTTATTTCAAGTAAAAAGGTCACCTTCTAGTGTGAACAAGGACAATATTCCTAATGGGAGAGAACAGGTGGATTGTTTTATTATTAATCCACTACCCTTTTGCTCACCTGTTGCTTCTGAATTTTTTTTTTTTTTGATACAGCTGCAACAAATGTTCTTCTGAAAATCAGGGTTTCTATAAATGCACAATAGAGCTCCCTTAGGAAACAAAGGCAACACACCTTCAAAAGGGCACAAGGAATTGCACCTGCGCCTCCCACACCACCTCAATTATATCCTGCATCCACTCCCTTTCAGAAAGGCACAGCACTTGTGATTCTCTTAAGAAAAAGTACATTTCACCTTTCTATGCTTCATTTCAGTTTGGCATTTATACAGCTCAGAAGATAACTACACCTTTTTCTGGTGATGTTAGCATATGATTAAGTGTTCCTCAAACAGGGGCACCTTTCTTGGAGATGGTAATTGAAGTCAGCACATGGAGTGCCCTGAGAGGCTGCATTAGCAGTTCAAACACTGTTCTCTTCTGCTTCTAAGGAGAGGAGCTAATCTTCAGGTGGAGCCTTGGAGAAAAACAGAAACGGCAACATGTCTGAGAGCCTTCTACTCTGTGGACAAGCCCATCACAACATCACTCCAAGTAGCAAAACACAACTGGAACAAAGCAAAACAAAGCCACAGCCACGTTTGAGTTCCTACTGAGGGAGTGGTGTTTTCCTCAACTATTTCCAAACAGTGGTCAGGGTGGGTGGGTGTGGGGAGTCAAAGGCTTCAGTACAAACTGTTTATTAAAAATAATTCTCTTTAATTGCCCTCCCTCGCACTGTAGTTTTTAGCCATGGAATCACTTGTGCCCTAGGAAGGGCCAAGTACCTACCGTTTGTGACTGCAATTAAAGCAGAGTAATTAACCAATCCCTCCATTTCTGGAAAGAAAGTTTCTTAAGCTGATAATGAATTTAAGCATTTGAGAGTAGTGAAACTGATTTTCCATGCAGCAACAGCACAGGAAGTGCCAAATGCTTTCCTCTTGACTGTTCACTGAGCACCTGCAATGATGCAGATCATTACTTCAGCAGGCACCAGAGCTGGTAATCTCAAGATTTACACAGGAGGCAAAAACTTATATTGCAATACAGCCACAGAAGTGCAACTGTACAATGTACACAAATTTCAGATGAAACAATGGGCTCTTCTGAGAAATGACAGTAATTTGGGTCTGAGAAAGCAAAAAGACTTAAACCTGCACAAATATTGTTACGACAGCCAGGGTGAATTTACACAGCACACCAACTGCCAATTAAAAAACATTAAAGAAAAGCCAACCATCTTGGTCTGTAATTTTTTTCCTCCCAACTGCTGTGTGGGCACATTATTCAGAGCAGCTGTGTTATTAAGAAAGAAAGAAAAAAACCAAAGCAGCTCTTATGCACTTAAAAATCCTGTGCAGAACTTTGACCCTGCAGTGAAGGGCTTAGCCTATGTTTAGGCCAGCAGAACGTACTTGACTTGTGTCCCAGATTTAGCACTGAGAGGAAAATTCATCTCCCACACAAATCTATTAAATGAATGTGGCATCATCTGAGTCAGGAAACAAATCTCATACAACCAAAGCCCAATTAAGTATCAGGCAATCCAAATGCTGGAAGGCAGAGAAACTTCCCAACTGGATGTTATAAACCAGGATAAATAAACCACAATGACAAGGGGCATCTTTGAATGACAACTCCATTACAGTTAAGACATAGATTCTCAGCCACTTCACTTTGCAAAACTGAGAAAAAATGTGCTTGCTTCCCATTCTGCAGCTGGGCAGCTGCACTCTGCTGCCTCAGCAACAGTGGGTAGTGTCAAGCTTTTCCCCTGTCACCCACTTCTGTACCCCAAGAGCCATTCTGATCTTCCAAAAACTGTTTTTTCACATCCTCATGGGATTCACTTTCTGGCTATTTCTTCACACCTCATTTTGAACATCTTGTAGGAAGCTCAAGCAGTCTAACTCAGGTCAATACCACAGCAGCTACCCTAAAATGGAAAGCCCAGCCTGAGCTGCCATCACTTGGTGATGCAGGACACCTTTCATCAGGAAACCTGAGCTATCACCTGTACCAACATGTCTCAGGCACAGCTCTGCCCATGGCAGTGAACAGTTCAAATGAAGGAACACTTTGCCTCAGCTAGGAAAAACACATCAGAAGAAAACAAGTCAGAGGTGGGAAAAAAAGCCAACTCGAAGCTTTTTATTATCCTTTTTATTTTTCTTGAGTTCTATACTGCTCTCCCCCATCTCTGAAATGGTTCTGAAACTCTCACAAACACATTAAAAAGACAGAAGCATACAAGAGACCTTGTCCCAGAGGCACAAAACAGAACTGGGTCACAAAACTGGGAAACATCTGACTTGCTCAGGCCAACACAATCAGGCAAAAAATGAAGTTTTGATTGGAATGTGGCCATACTGGCTCAAAGCAGTTATCTCCTACACTGACTTCAGTACTGATGCCTTGAGCAACAGCAGTATCACATTCCACATTTTGAAGAGGACATGTTTGGTTTCATCCTCCACACTGTACATCCACAGTTGTCCCTTATCTACCCAGCAGCAAAGAAAAAAAACCTTTCATAACCTTTTCCTGAGCTTAACTAAAAATCACCTGGTACTTGTCAACAGAAGCAAGAACAGAGATGACAAAATGTCACCTAAGAGCAAGCACTTGACCTTCCTGTCTCGCAGTACCTGAGAGCACCTACCCAGGTACTGCCATCCCTGTGACACCATGAACTGAATAAGAATGGAGCCCCAAGCCCCTGCTCCTCTTTATTCAGATCAACCCCTTTTGAATATCACAGGTATCTTAATATGACTTCTAGAGCAGTTAACCCTGCACTGCTTTTACCTATTCAAAAATTTACACTGCTTCTCTGCTGCAAGAAAGAGTCCCAGAGACGACAACGTTCAGGTCTGCTCCTATTCACTATCACTCTGTGACGGGCTTCGTAGTCCTGTTCTTAAATTTTTCTCTCCCATACAAGGAAAGGAGGCAAGATTTATTCCCCCAAAATTGCTGAAATAAGACAGATGAACAGAGGAAGACAAAGCAGTGTGAATGCAGCAAAAGTGCATAAACACAGAGGTGAAAGCACAAGGGTGGGACCCTGCTGGGAGACAGCGCAAGAGCCATTAACACCACGCAGTGCAAACCATGTTTAGACAAACCCCGAGGATACACATCTGGATGGTATTGACAGGAGTGACCTTGCTACAAAAGCAGGGATATCACCAGCTCTCCAATATTGCAGATGATGTCCCAAGCAAATAAAGGCCCTGTTTCCATTTGGATTATATAAATTGAAATAATTCAACCACCTTCTAGCAATATTTCACATTTCACAGTCACTACTTACTCTACATCATTCATTTTAAAGGCTGGGTAGTCCAAAGAAAAGGAAACTGAGGCAGAGACTGTCAAGAGATTATTCCCCAGTGCTTCAGTGCCTCCAGCCATCCTAAGCTTACATGGCACACTGGTGGTCAGCAACAGCAGTAAGCCTGAAATACATCAGTCTGACAGACTCCTGTCTCTTCCATCATCCAAAGAGAAGACTCTGGTTCTTTAATTTTTCAGGCCACTGAAGAGCTCAGCTGAAAAAGTTTATTCTTTCTGTGTGGTAGATTTTGTGAAATGTCCCACAAATGGAACGTTGCCTCTGGAACTCATTTATCAGGAATTTCAGCAATGCTCTACACAGATGTTGCATATCACTTTAGGCTCCTGCTAAAAGTCAAAATGTTGTTGAACTCAAACATGAAGGATTAACTCCATTGGACTTTAAACTGCAGAACTTCCATGAACACTGACTTCTCGTGGCAATGTGGTATTTCCCTCTCATGGCAATGAGAATACCACAACATCCAAGAGTGAAACTACCAAAGCAAAAAACTTGACAGTCCTCTGAAGTTCATCGGCACGATGTGCCTGCCCAGGGCCCTGTAGGCCACACCTTGTCCTCTTCCCCTCACGCTTTTTTCCCCACAATTCAACTGAAATTCATATGTGTTTGCTAAACTTTCCCTAAGCACTCAAGATTCTAGTCAGTTTTCTTAAATTCTCAACATCAGCTACTATTTCTGCAGAGGTTCTAACCTCCTTATTTTCAACAGCATTTTCTCTCTCTGGTTCATCACTGCTCACCCTAAATTAGCATCTGATGCTCAACATCCACCTCCTTCAGTATGTGCCTGAAGCACTCAGACTCCCATTTAGTAACTGTGAAAAGCCAGTTCTTCAACCACCAGCAGGAGTCATTTCTTCCTGGCCTTTCCCAACAACTTTCTCCAGCCATCAAATACAATTCACAGGAGCTCTGCCTCAGTTTTTATTACCAGCCCCTTTCAATCAAAGGCACTGGGCCAAAATAAACCATCTCACTTACCAGTCCTGCAACTTGCTGTCCATCACTGCTATTCTTAGCATAATTGCCACTGTGTCCTAGGAATTGCTCATTTTGAGATGTATATAGGGAACAGGATGACAAAGTGAGATTCCTGACTCCTTCAGTGGTAGTGATGTACAGAAACTGCCCCAATGGCATCCATCAATAGAGGCAGAGACAAATGTTTATCTTCTTTACAAGAAGCTTTACAAGCTGTAAGTGTTCTGGTTATTTGTAGAGCTTCAGCTTCAATTCCATGAAGCCTAATCTAAATTTTTGCTGAAGTTGCTGTATTAATAGCAGCTTCTTTCCTCCTGGGAAGTATCAACACAATCATCTCTTGGACTCTTTAATACAAGCTAATAACAAAGGAAGTCAAAAAGCAAACTACAAAGGAGGCAACAACTCAGCTTAGAGAAGTTCTTATTTTTTAGTTGGCAAGTAAATGAACACTGCATATCTACAAAGGTAGAATAAGTATTTCTGAAACCTATTTTTTATTCCTGCATGGTGAGAAAAGCCTTTTCCAATGGTTTGAAGTCTCTCAGTTCAATTTTAACATTAATATAAACCTTTAAAGTATTTTCTGCTCTTGCAGATCATCCATGTACTTTTTAAAAACCTTTTTCTCAGAAAAGTAAAAAGTTCTGCAGTCTCCAAACTGAAGTCAGCTCTACATACACTCCTAGGTCAAATCTCAAACCCTATTTCTTTACATGGACATTAAGAAAAGCATGGCTGTTGTAAGAAGCACGAATCCTGAAGGAGTGTCCCAGTCATATGAATGTGAGCTGGAAAACAGAGCACCATTCTGTAAATTTTCTAGCCTTACAACCGATTTTGACTGTCTGTTGCACACACACTTACACACGCTTCTCTTACAAAGCCTCTTCGGTCCTTTTTGTGGCTCACCAGCTCACTCACTTTACAAAAGTCCTTCTGGGGAAAACTCTTTCTTCTTTGCCCCCTTGCTGCTGATTTTCATGTTAATCAATCATTAGATGAGGTTCACTACGGGCTATCACTCCTCATTGCTGCACAGCTCACCCTGGCTCTGGTGTGTCCATCTGCTGTGCTGGTAAGGCTGCCTGGTGCCACAGGATCTGCTGGCCAGCTCCAGGGCAGGCAGCCAAAGAGCTGCTGGCCTTCCAGCATCATCATCCTTCTCCCTTAAAAATGCCACATCCTTCTACAAACACACAGCAACCGTTCTCCAGCTGAGCCATCCAAATCGCTCCACTCCCTTAGCATGAGGATCTATCCTGAGCTTTGAAACAAAACGTTTTTGTGCTTGAAGGATGTCAGAGGTTACCTACAGAAACCTGCCCAGATATTTTCCTGGGTTGTCAAACAGCCAAGCACAACAACAGTCATTCTGACAGACTAACAGGCCAGCAGCAGCTGTCTACAGCAAAGAGCCATTTTACTGGTCAAAAGAGGGGCTTTACAACTAAGTTATTATGTAGTGGTTGAATGATACCCATAAAACTCCTTTGTCTTAAAGCTGATTTGATGTAGATGAAATAAATCACTGGGTAGCCCTGGTTTTACTGACTTAATTACTTCTAAGTTTTTTTCCTATTTTATTGGGTAACATTTTCAAAAGCCCTCAAGTTCTCCTGATGCCTGGTATTCCTCCCATCAGCTTAAGCAGATGCGCATCTGGAAAGAACACAACCCTATTATTTTGCTTATAACAACAACCAACTAGACCTTATGGAAAAGGATTTCATCTCCTATGCACAGCAAAGTGTGAATAGTGAAACAATGATCTGTGGAGGTGATGAAAGATGGAGCAAAGCGTTTTTGAACCAGTTTCCACAGGAGCAGCCCAAGCAGACGCGTGGCTGCACCCAGCAGCGTGAGACGACACAAGGCTTGTGCTGCAGCCAAGAGCAAACCACTCACCAGAACACATCATCACCTCCTGATGTGCTTGATTCTTCAATTTGGTCATACAAAAATAACGTGGTTGCATCACAATGATACAGTAGGAAAATCATACACCTTGGAAGTTTTGTCCTATTTTAACATAAAGGATTTTCCATTAGACAAGGACAGTCTTTCAGTAGTAGAGTAATATTTCAAAGGGAAAAAAACCCCATCAGCTTTTCAGTTTCTGAATAGGGGAAAAAAAGTATTTCAAGATATCCTTTTGAAAAAGGACCATTGAGACCAATTCTGTTGTTTACTTCAGAGATTTTTAAAAGACATTTTGTAATTTCAAGCCAAAGCACATCATTCTGTCACGGGGAAGGAAGAGGAAAGAAAGGGGAAAACAATTTAATTTCCCCTGCTCATCTGAACACGCATCAAGTGAGCCTTTCAATAACCTCATAAAAATGTGCAAGGCAGACAGAAAATAATTTAGGATGCATTTAGAATTTATTGACTTGGCCTGGTCATACATTTGATAACATATCTTGCTGTTGGTATGGCAAGTGGGGAAAATAAAATTAAAGCTGATCTGTGAAAACTGGCAGGCTTAGCTTTAAATGGAGCTTCAAACCATACCAGAACAAAAAATATCTGATCTCTCTTTGGAAAATAGGCTCAAATGTCTCCAAATTAGACGTATTTATTACAAAATAACTTCCTGAAGAAGAAATGGGCTACAAAACCACTTGGGGTGGGAAGTACGAGAGATTGAGCACATCAAGACTAGTCACTGGCCCTTTTCTCTTACTATTCTACATGGCCAGTGAAAGCCTCCTTTACAGGAGAAGCTCTATTTCAGAACTACTACCCGAAAGCCCAGTATTTGACATTCCTCCTACATCAGTTTGACTCTGCCTTATTTAGTACTTGCTGCTTCACAAAGTCCCAGTATTTTGTCTGGAGGTGAGGGAAGAGATGTTAATTTACAGGGAAAGGTGAGGGCAGTTTAAGCCAAGAAGAGCCTGTCAAGCACAGATATATCTACTCCAGCTTTCTGTTATACAACAATTCATCCTTCCCCCAGTCCTTGCCCATCACACAGCCAGGTGTTGCCAACTTTGTCACCATGACCTCTGCAATGATGGCTTTACATGGCAAGGGACCATGCCACCACCTGCCACTGAGAAGGTACCTGAACCTCTTAGGGAAGCTCAACACTTGCTTGAATTATCTGTAACACGTGGTTCTACAGAAGGGCTTCAAAAACACAATCTTAAGAGTTCTCTCAAACCTGAAGTGCAAAAATACATTAAGAGATGTGAAATGCCTCCACTTCTTTGTAGTTTTTTAACTCTTCAAACTTAGGTCAACTTCTCTCCTGAACTTGGGGGCATTTTTGAACCCCAGGCTGCTGATAGCACACCAACCAAGGCATGCAAGGAGATCCCAGAGTGCAAGAAAATCCAGACACACTATTCAGTCTTCCTAGCTTTTGTCTGGAGTAAGTCATCTGAATTTCATTGTGTTTCAAGAGAAAATAACTAAAACACCCAGTGGGATTTTTTTTTAAATTTATTTTTTAATACACTTGTGAGAAGGGCTGGGGAAGAAGCCTCTTGTTGCAATGTCCTACAGCTAGAGAAAGCAATCCAGCTTTTTACAAAATAAGGAACACAGCAGAAAACAAAACCAGCCAAAAGCTCTTCAAAATGATCAAGCACAGTGTTACCTTGCAATCTACCTCTCGATTATGGCAGAGGTTTGGGATGCTTCAAAGGATGCAAAATTTCACTGAAAAACCACCACCTCAGCACTGAGAAGAGAACAGCAAAGCCTGTCCAGGCTCAGTTCCAACCTCAGTGGCCTCTCCCCAGGATTATCTCTCATTCAATGCTGTTTAACACACCACAGCACACATTTTAGCTGCTAATTCAGCTCTCTGGTCAAAACAAGCAACAGAAGCAAACGGATCATTTCTCCCCAGGCCCTGATTTCAAACCTACAACCATCTATGCACAGCAGTGCTCACAAATTCATCTCCAGCAGCCCCTGGAACACAAAGCTCAGTACCTGATATGGTTTCCATGAGCCCAGACACTGGGACTAAAGGAAGGACCATTAAAACAAAATAAAGAAAGCAATGAACTACAAGGGAGTCAATGATGTTTCAAGGCATGCAGCAAGTCTCTCCTACTGATCACTCTGCCAGTTCTTCAACTGAACCACAACTGAAAAGCCAATTTAATAAACATCTCTCATTTCAAAAGGCAGGACACCACCAGGCACCAAGAAATGTTGCAGTTCAGCAAAAAGATAATGCGGTGATCACTGGGTGGGTATAATAGAGGGATTATTTTACAATTACAGCAACAATGAAAAAGCAATTTATACAGTAACACACTGATGAACTGGCAAGCGCCTGTCCAAAGGGATTAAATGAAAGACTGACACAGACTACAGACAGAAGAATGTCTTTAGCAAAAGGTTTCTGAACTTCCCTAGACAGTCACATTTCTAAGCAGTGTCCCTTAAAGGCAGTATCTTGCATTTAGACCCATTTTAGGTAACAGGCAAAATGCAGAATCAATAAACAAAGTTCCCCTTGAGAATTCTTATTTATTTAAAGAGAAGCAAAAGCATATGTGAAAGGCTGGGTCACTTTTCATTGCTTCAGAAAACATACTTCAGTGGCCCCCAAAATGCCTTCATATCTTGGGTTAAAAATGGTGAAGGAACCTCAGAGGTGACACTGGCAGTTCTTGGGGAGCTTCTGCTGCAGCAGTGACTTTGATAGAATATTTCAGAAGCCCTCAGCAGGAATAACAGGGAAGCAACCACGAGAGAGGAAGCTACACAGGAACACTGTGTGGATGGACAGAATGGTTCAGTGTCTCATGCCACTGAAACAACATCCCCAGCAATCTCTGAAAAAGAGCTGCTTAACAGAATCAGCTTGCAAGGATAACCTGCAGGTAGATCAGGCTCCCTTCCAGAGCAGGGAACATCCAACTGAGAGGGGAAAAAACCCTCATGCTTCAAAAGAGAAATTCGGATAGTTCAAAGGGAGGGCAGATGAACATTTTTACAAACCACAGAGCTTTTAGCTCTGGTTGATTTATTAAATGGGTCGTCCTCTTTTTCCTATCACTTCAGGCAACAGCTGAATTATTCAATGAGATCCAGTTGACTGTGTTGTTTCTAAAACACTTGGGCTACCTCTGGGGAAGGAAGACAAGAGGCGAGGGGGAATAAAAACATGTTTAAAAGTTAAAGAATTTAACAGAAGTGGGTCCTGTTCATTTAGAGAAGTCTCAGAAGCAGAGAGGAAGTCAAGCATTTCTGCAGGTCTCCTGGCTAAGGAAACTTGTACCACATGGAGAAGTGGAGATGTGCAGCTCAGCTGCAAAGCTCCCAACATGGGGACAGCCTTGTTGCTCCCATAGCAGTCCAAGGGCAATGCCTCTCCTGCTCCCACAACCAGGATTCAGGGCTCCAGCCTCAGTGATGCCCACCACACGTTTGGAAACAAACACAGGCTTTACCCTCTGAACTTCCCCATTCCTAACAGAATTGGCAGAAGAATTTCTCCTGCAGTCCAGTTGAGAGAAAAGCCATTTTCAGACAATCCTTCAGAGCTTATTAACTGCAGTACTTTTGTTCTGCCAGCCCAAAGCAGAGTGACTCAAACTGGACAGGATGAACAAGAACGAAGCCAGCCTCTCAGTGGGGCAAATACCAAACCATCAGGCTAACAAAGTAACACTCCTCTGAACACAGCATTTCTCACAGATCACCGGTTCCACGACTTCATACTGGCACTTAATTAATGAAAACACTGTCAGGGTCATGTGAACAGAGGTTAGTTTTCAGATATTTTTCAGATTTCAGCAGTAGCAAAAGTGGTTGGTAATGAAGCAGCAGATGAGCTCTTGCAAAACTATGTATCATCTAGCAAAAAAACGGGATTTGCTTCAGAGAAGGTCAGCTTGCTAGAAAGAAGCCTGTTGACAGCAGAGAATCCTGCTATCATTTGTGCTCGCTCAGTAATTAGAGCTGGATGCAGGGAAAAACACTGGGATCCATCACCATCAGCCAAGACAAAATCAAATCAGAGAATACATTAAAAAAATATAATCAAAAAAAGCAAAGGATCTGACAGCAAATCACCAAAGCCAAAACCAGAAGCAGTTCTTTACTACACTAAAATAAAATTTAAAAACCCCAAAGCCTGCAGATAATTTACTCACATATGACATCTTTTACTGCTGGTCCCAAACACTTGCAAATCACATATGTATATTTCAAAAGAAAATGAATTATTTATGGCTTCTTTAGAGATTACAAGAAATTTACAGGCACATAATCTATAAAGACACAACCAGAGCATTCTGACCTGAGTAAATCAGAGGATTCCACATGCCAACTGATGCTCAAATATAAAGATTAAAAGCAGAATGCAGCCTTGACAGCTGGTAAGAACTTCAGAAATGTAAGACTGGTAAAAGGCAGGAAAACCATAGTTAGAGCCAATAATCAGGGGGCCCAAACCTGGGCCCTGTAACTCTGCCAACCCTCCCAGTTTTGTCAGCAGAGTACCAGTACTGGATATTGAATTCTCTCTCTTCACCCTCAGGTGAGTAGGAGAAATAACAGTATATACTCACTGGATTTATCTTCCCTGAAGAATTCCCATTCTTTCAAATGTTGTCTTGAATCAAAACACTCCATCCCAAGTGCAGCATTGTCCTGGATATCTTATCCTACATGGCTCTGATTACAGGGAAATCAAAGGCAGGATCCTTTTCCAGTGATCTCTTAATATTTCTTCCTGTGTCTTACTATAATTTCTTCCCAGCTTCTTCTTTGCTTGCCATTTATCTTTTGCACAGATGAAGTCTGCCCAATCCAGCAAGTCCAGGTTCTCATTAGTGCAGAAATAGCACTGATGCAGGAATTTTAAATATGTGGGGTTAGCTGGTGCATACTCACTGGGATAACTGTGAATGCAGTGTAAGAATTACTCATTGCAGTGATTTCAAAAGGATACTTTAACAGCTTTTTGTAAAAAAAGGAAGTTTGAGCTTCTGAATCACCTATGTAAAACAATCAAATCTGCCTTTTTTTTTTTAAACTAAGAACACAGTCTTTTTGTTGTATTCTAGTAAAGCTGCTTCATTGTAACCGAGCATATTGCACAATGCCAATTTTCAGCCTCTAGTGTCATTGGGAAATTCTCACTCGAGTAACTTCCATTCAGTCCTCGCCAAGAGCATTAGAATTTGTATAAAGCTTACATGCTTTACCCAGAGAACAGCACCCAACCAATCCATTTCAAACAATCAATAAAGTTTACTATACAGACCCAAAATTCAATACTGAGGACACATCTTTGAAGTAATATAGAATATCATCCCTAGGAGAAAACTACTCACTAAAGCCACTTCATTTTAATTTTAATTTTGTGGGGGTTTTTTGGTTTTGTTTTTTTTTTTTTTAACACAGGCAAACAAGATTATGACAGAAATTATGCAATAGACAGAAAAGGGGCTTATCTAAAGTAAATAAAGCCTGCTGTTTGCAACCAGCTGACAGCATTTGGTATTTCTCTCTCCTTCCCTCCCTCTCTTCAAGAGCAACTTTTTCAGTTACAAATCAACTTTCAGAAGAGATTTTCAGGTGAGTAATGACTCCCTTCTCAGTGTGGCCATTCTCATGGCACCACTGAGCAAGAAAATTGATAGAACACGGCACAAATTTGACAGTGAGCAGTTCAGACATTGAATGCTGCTTGAACTTGCACAAAGTTTTTTTATCTTCACTTTTTGGAACACTAGGTACATCATGAAGAGCAATGCAAGCTTGAGATGCACCAATCAGTAAGTTCAATGCAACTCAGGAAAATTTATAAAGTTTTTATTCAAGTAACTCCAACTTCCTCACACTTTTAGGTCTCAACTCCTTCTTTAACCCCTCTTCCTTAGATTTTGTGTGAACATCATCACACAACCTTGAGACAGCCCCCCAAAGATGTCTTGCATTAATCCAATGATGCAGCACCAGCAGATGAGGGGTTGCCAGTGGGGTTTTAGTGACAAAGAGCATAGGGGCAAGATGCTCAGGATGAGTGACCTCTCACCCAGACCTTCTCTACAGAGCAATCCTCTCAGTAAGTTACAGGCTGTCACATTTTCCCCCGACAGCCATCAGAGGAAGAACACTGAGGGCAGTGCTCTGGGGACAGGATGCTTCACATCAGCCTGGGAACAGAGGAAATCGCCTGCAAGAGCTCCAGGAAAACCAAAGCAGAACTGTCAGGCTGTGCTGGCAGGGTGAACCTGAGCAGTTTCTACAGCATTCACAGATCTGCCTGCTCGACCTCTCAGGTAACCACGGACTCCAGGCTACACCTGACTGTACAAACCATATCCACGGACACTCGGACATACACATACTACCAAATAAACTAGACAAATGGAAAGGACAAAGGCATCACGGTATTCAAATGAGAACTTTCAAACTGGAAATGCAGCCAGAAGTAGGACAGCAACCTGACACCGTCTCCAACAGCTTGCTTTAAACAGGAACATGACCACATTTATCTACAAATTCCTCTTGTTTATTTTTTCCTATCCAGCAGGAACAGGTCAGACACCCCATGTACATGCAAAAACTCCTACTGGCTGTACTTTGTGGGCAGTGTTGACTACATATGTCTCACTTGCCATGTCTCTTACCACCTACCGAATACACAGGGATCAGCATCTGGACTCCTCACTGCTGCTGGCAACACCAACACAGCAAAAGGTCCAATCTTCAGCCCTGCAGCCACAGGTGCTTCTGGCACGATGCCTGCTCTCATCTCAGCCCACACAGGGCACATATTATTTACTTTGTCAAAACGTTCAGAGACATTTAACCTGCCCAAGGACTGTCCACTTGTCTGCCCACAGGGGAGAGGTATGAAATCAGCCATTATAAAGAAAGAATAAAAACCTCCTACAGCTCCTTTTCCCCTCTGCTCTGTGAGGAACATGCCCAACTGAAGTGATTCCAGCAGAGGCAAATACCCAAAGGGGAGTGAATGGGGCAACTCTCCAGGGTCTAGATCCCTGAATGGGGCAAGACATGAGGGGATGTCCCAACATGCCTTTCCTCTTTATGTTGTTATCTAAGATATCAAGATTCAAATTATCAGACTTAGTACTTTATCACTTCAGATTTTGCACACAGAAGTCTCGAAAACCACATCATCCACTGGAAAGAGTAATTTTTGGTTGATTTATCCCAGACTTCAAAGAGTAACTGGTTACTGATATTCTCACAGAGGTAGTCAACAACACACAGAATGCCACATCAGTTCCTCATAGCCAAGCTAACAGACTTTTCTGTAAAAAAAAACCCCACACTGGAGTAGGGTTCCCCAGGACAAGACCCACTATGGAACCCTTCTCCAGCCTGATGATGGGCCCTCAAAGCTTGACCTACCTCTCAGCAGCAAGACAAGCTTTACCCTAAAGATTGTGTGGGCTTTTTGAGTAGTTTTTTCTGTTTAATAAAAAACAAGGCATACAAGATAGAAGGTGGAGAGAGGGAAGACAAAGCAAACAGTCTAGGATCCTTTTTTAGATTTTTTTTTCCTGTAATAAAAATAAACAAACTCAGGGAGCCTTATGGGACAGGAGGTTCTAACTGTTCTCTGTAGACCTTCCAAGCACAAGAAAAGAAAAACAAAGCCATTAATCCAGGCAGTAATAATGCCAATAATCACATTCCAAAAGCCAGGGTGCAGTTAAGGTGCCTCACTGCTGCATCACCACCACAATACATCATGGCAGGTAAGAAACATGGGATTGGAATCCTCCAAACCTACAGGAATAGAAATCTCACATCAATTCCAGGAAAAATCTTAACCTTTCTCCACTGGATTAGCACCCTGTCACATTTAAAGGATGACAAAAATACTCCTTCTCTTCCCTTAAAATCTGAAAATCTAACAGGGAGTATTTCCTCAGCAATAATCCTCCTGCACTTGGCTCACTAGTGTGCTGTCATTCCAAATGCCTCTGGAAGCATCAGCAGGATCCAGACACCCCAATTAAAAGCTGGCATGTACTCAACTGCACTGCTCAACAGCCCAATGTTTGTCCTCCAACAACTCCCTCTGCAGAGCTGCCCCTCCAGCACTGAGATCTGCAACTAGCAATATTGATTTGGGAAGTTTGCAATAGTTTAAAACAAATGTATCACTTTCCTAATCAAAACAGGGATGTCTTTCTAGGCATGGTATGATCAGTTTAGTTCTGTTACTCATAAAAGCTCTTAAAACCTGTCTCCAAGGCTCTCCTACACTCCAACTAACCTTTATTAGATAAATGTAGATCCTAGGAACCTAATTGTTGTCCTTCTGATACAACTGCCTCCTATCTTCAACTCCCACAGTCAGAGCTACTGAAGGAGACACTGCCATTATTGAAACCTCTTCTTCAATAATACCACAGCATGAAAAATGCAGAAACAGGTCACTTGGAACAGGGAGGTCACAACCACAAAGAATCTGCAACCAACATGCAGACCACGTATGGCAAAATAATGGTACACAGAGATGCTCAGCCTCCACTACAGAGCTCTGCACATCATTGCTCTGACTCACGGTTCATGAGGCTCACACAAAATGTCTCTTTAGGGAAGAGCACCAAGTGGAACTTTGGAAGAAGCAGGCAAAAGGAAAATAAGTCAACTCCTTCCACCTATTTAGCACTGGAGCTAGAGCACAGACTGTGCACCTACTACAGCAGAAAAGGCCTATTTCATTTACCTGCTGTTATATAAATCAAAACCAATTTATTTATGTGAGATTTTCCTTAACAAACAACATTCAAGTGGAAATCCTAGGTAGTTTACTTGAAAAGACAACAGGCAGCATTGAACTACAGCATCTCCTAGAAGCTAAAATGGATATGCCTTACAACCTTTCTTTTTTGAGCTGGTCACTTGAACAGAGTTCTGGAAACAAACAAAATATCATCAAAATCAGTATTCTGGTTACTCTTCATGGCATGAAATCAACTTCCACCCTACTAAAACCAGCTGACTGGTTTTACCAGCATCACCTGAGCTTAGCATTTAATTTACTTGTTTTTCAATGGGTTATCCCTTGAATTTTTCACCATCTTGGCATGCTTGGTGATTGTTTAAATGTATTTATCAGGAGATATACAAGCCTGGAAAGAGAAAAATCGTGTGGGATTCTATCAGTGTAAATAAACACCTGACAGGATGGTGCAGGGGGATGGAGTCAGTGGTGTCCAGGATAAGGACAAGAGGCTTTGGGCACAAACTCTAACGCAGAAGGTTTTGTCTCAACACCAGACACTGTGAGGTTGACTGAGCACTGGCAGAGACTGCTCCAGGGGGCTGCAGAGTGTCTGTCCTTAGAGACATCTAAAAGCCACCAGCAAGTGGCCCTTCCTGAGCAGGGGGTTGGACCAGATGATCTCCAGAGGCCCCTCCCAACCTCAGCCACTTGGTGATTCTCTTGCTCCAAAATATAGCCTACTGTTTTTGAAATTATCAATCTGCATTCCAGTTCCTCTCCAGACACTCTCCACCTAAAGCAAGCCATCAGGGAAAAACAAACCTCAAAGCCTTTCTGAATCGCCTCCCCCACATTCAAATCTGCAGTGGCCATAAACTCATGCATAGTAATGATCAGCTTTACTTGGGGCTAAATAAACAGATTTCACTCAGCACTACTCTAACTGTGGCACAGAAGACTCTGAGTTTCGTTTTGCTCATCAGACAGGCAAACAGATATAAAAATAAATCTGGAACTCTGGAAGAGTTTGTCTTCTGGATAGCCACCCCATCCAAAACACACCTGTCCAAATAATTAATATGCCATAATCTTAAGTGATACAAAGTAAAATAGGAAATACCTGTTCCACACAGTTTTAAAGCATCTTGCTGTATTTTCAGGCATGGTCTCAAAGCTACACCCCTCAGAACTCCAGAAGCACTGATATTCTCCCTCAGATAACCCCAGTTACATCCCCTGGTTTCCTCAGCACAGAGCACAGTATCCAGGAACTGTGATCTGCGTACCTTTATCTCAGTAAGAAACTGTTGACAATCCCTCCAGAATTCATTCCTTTAAGCAAAGGAGCCAAAGTTCAAAGTTATCTCTAGGAGATGTGCTAAAGCCTGCCCAGTCTGTCTCATCTCCCCACTCCCCAGCTGGATTGGATGGCCTGGCAAAGCTGTCTCTGCTCACCTTCAGCCTCCTGTGATCCTGCTGAAGGGATCACTTCAGCAAGTCAAAGCAGGCAAACATATTCTTCAAAACCTCCCTTTTAAAAAGCTCCTTAAAATCCAGCTCTTCACCAGTCATCACTGTCAAAACCTCTCCACTCTCTTACTTTGTGACCTAACTTATTTAAAGAGCAGGTTCCTGAGGTTCCTGTCTGGCAAATCAACCCCCTTAAATCAGGCACCTTTAATCACATGGGCCCCACTAGGGGTAAGAAAGATGAAAGTTCTCATGTGTGTCCTTCATACCTGCAATATATTCCTAATACTCTAACAGGTATCTGCTCTCTGTCATACTCTGTGCTTGTTTAACCTTTACATCATTGTTGTCTAGAATTAATTCCATGTAATCTCTGACAGACTGTCTCCATGGTACTGACACATCACCCCACATTATTATATGCTGACATTCACAGCCACTTCATGAGAAAAATGGTCCTCACTTAACAGCTAAATCAGCAGCCATCGTATGCTCTAATGTGCTTCTCACTAAATTGACCCTTGCTATTGTCAGCCACAAAAATGCAACTAATACATTGCACACAATCTTCATTCACCACATTTCAATTAAACTTCAATAAGATTGACTTCGAGAGTGCCACCATCATCACCAGATGGCTGAAAGCTCAACTCAGCACCAGCAAACAACTTGCTGGGCCATCAACACTCTCTATTTGACAGCCTCCTGCTCCTGTTTGGTAGCAACTCACTGTTCCCTAAAGCAAGAAAAACCCCCAAGATAACCCAGAGCTTGGATCTAGTCTGACAATTTGAAGCATTGAAGACACCTACAAGGCCTTGTGGAGTGCAAAGATATCACCACAGAATGTGAGGAACAGCAGAACCTCCAGTCTCCCTGCTATGAAGTATTTACATACTCACGTGGATGTTTTTTGGATCTGTAAAACTTTTAAGGAAGCTGAAATTTTCAAAAGTATATTACAAGTGGGGCATTGAGTAGCTCCCAAACCTTCTTGACAGTCAGCATCTTTCTGCATTCAGAAAAGTAAGTGAGCTAAAGGAAGAAACATTTAGCTGAGTTAGTGTATTAATTGAATCTGAATTAGTGTATTGTCTCTCCAAAATGAGGAGTACTGGGCTACAGGTTTCTCTTCTTTACATCTTGTGTTACTTCAACAGTCAGCTAAATATAGAAAAATGGTAATTATTTAGCACATCTTTAAAGCAACGATTTCCCTCCCAATTAACTTCCAGTTCCTCAGATTAATTATCTACTCAAATTTTCTCAATGCACACACTGCAAGAAGCTGAATGTGTTTCCTGTAAATTAAGTCACCTTCAGAAATAATGACCCTAAAAGAACTTCCTAAGCAAAGAATCAGAGGTCCACTTCACTAAAGCTGCCTGGATGAGGAGAAGGAAGAAATTGTTATCACCAGACAATAAACTCTGGAGCTTGAACCCAAGTAACAAGCTGCTTTCACTTGTCCTCAGGATAAATGACCCCAATATAATAACAAATAGCTCTGGCCCAAGTAAGAATGAAACTCACCCCTCCCCCCAAAAAACAAAGATCATCATCATTGCTTACAACATCAGCCACTGTGGAGCCCAACCCAGGAGTCTTAATGTCTACTGAGGCTGCAAACAGTCCAGGCCTATTTCTGTCAAGTTTAGAGACAAAACTCCTGTAAATTTCTGTCATATATGACTGGGGACTTGGGGAGAAGTGGAAAGCAGAGAGATCAAGCAGTGCCTTCCTGATAGCAGAGCAGAAGTATCACCAGGGCAGTGCAATGCTGCTGCACTCAGATCAGGCAGAAACCATGCAGACCTTTCTCCACCCAGAGCCAGGAGATTACTTCTAACAGCTCCTATTATTTTATTTTCAGCATTTCTCTATTCCTCTACCCTGTGGCCTTATCCTAGAAGAAGCAGTGCTCCAAAAGCCAAGGAACAAAGCAAGAGAGGCACTTTACCTGAGAGGAAGGCACCTCTCAAGGCAGAGCCCTGCCTTGCTGGGGGACACAGAGGCGCCTGTGGAGAGACTTTCCCATCACAGGACACTCCTCACCCAGCTGGGACAGGACTTCCTTGAACTGCACCTGAAACCTGCCCTCATATTTAATCCAATCCTCTAGTGTGCACCTGCATGGCTTTTGTCTCATGTTGGAGGCATGAGGGGGCAGGAGATTCTTTGCAGATAAGAGATTACTGCAGCATTGTACAATCAGAAGACAAGAAGAAAAAAAAACCTTACTACTCAAAGCTCTGTCATTTGAGCACAACAAAGGGGAACTTTTAGAACAAAGCATTTCTGAAATCAAATATCTGCTAAAAGCTTACACATTTCAAGCCTGTCTAGATTACTAACTAGGTGTAAGTGGAAATGCACAATCAGACAACAGAAAGAAGGCAGGGTTAGCATATAGTGCAATGATCTTATAAAATATTTAAGCAAAGCATGTGACCATTGATAACATGCACTTTGAACAATAAGCTGTGCACATAAACAATGTGAGGTTTTGGGGTTTCTCCTCCAAACCTCTAGCATATGGGCATCTGGGGGCAAGAAAGAAAAAAGGAAATTTAAGAAAGAAAAGAACAAGCAATATACACAGGGACACATTCCAGATTTGTATGGTACAGTCCCTATAAAGTGTATTTGCACTATTATGCACATTCTAGCTTAGGAACAGACACATGTACACACCAAGAGGTTCTGAAACCTTTAGGTTTTTGAGGAAACAACACAAGAGGAAGGATTCTGCTGAGAACAAAGCTCTCATACTTACCTCCAGTCAGCAACTTCTGCAGGCTGTTTCTGCGCTGAGGCTGGTCAAACCCAAACAAATCCATGGTTTAATTATTAATAAAGCCCCCACCCCAGCTAAGGCAGGCAGGCAGCTGTACAAGAGTATAAACACATTAATTCATAGTATTTTTAATCCACCTGCTTAAAAATCAAGCAAAGATAGTTTTTTCAGAAATTAGAATACCAGAAGGAGACGAGGTAACAGGACTAAACTTCCTTTCTCTTCTGAATCACAACCTCATCTGAGCACAGCATCCGTTCTTGAAACCACCCATGGACAAAGCCTGGGTAGGCTCCCTTCCTGCTCCAAACCCCAGACCAGAGAAACTCTGGGAAAATAAAGCCAGCAGTGATAAATTCTCCTAAGAAACACCCAATCAGAGATGATAATTATTTGCATGCCTTGATTCACACTAAACAGACTGACATCAGTCAAAAGCAAGTTCTACAGGACCTTATACAGAACACCAGCAGTAAAATTTTCACTTGTTTACCAACCAGAGAGGAGGGGAAGGCTTGCATCCAGGAAATATTCCAGGTATAGTGTCACAAATCAAAATTTGGGGGAAAAGTGTGATGGAGGTTATAGGCTGTAGCTATGGGGTTTTGAAATTCATGTCAGCCTGGGGACAGGCTGAAGCTGGGAAAGGGGCCATGAACTGCACACTCAGTTCCAACATCACTTGGAGCACTGCACTGAACTGCACAGCACAGCTGACCCACCCCTCAATTCAGGGAGCTTTGTCTCCTTTTATCTAGAGGCATTCAAATCTTATCAGAAAACAGCGAGACAATTGGCTACTGTTGTGTTAAGTGAGGAATTCTACACGAGGAGCAGTGCTCAGCTTTCTAGGAAGGTAACTCACAACAGCTTACTTCAACCCTTGGTAAGCACTAAAAATACAAAACCATTTCCTATGTTAAAACACAGCACATTCTATTTATGCTCATAGGGAAAATATAAACAATTAAGAATGTATCGTATCATGCCCTTTGTTCTCCTTAGTATACCTTCATTACCACTGATCAATTTTTCTGGAAAAGGTGAACAGCAGGTTCAAATCTAAACCCTTGAGAAGACTTTAATTAACGTCTTTAAGCTGAGAGTGACTCTTTCTAAACAAAAATTCTCTTACAGATGCAGTAAGTTTGATCACCACCATGACCACCATTGAACACTACATGGTTTCCATGAAGGAGCTGATGTTATGCAAAATTCCAGAAGATAATAAAGACTCTTTTCATAGCTATTACACCTTGTATGCCAGCAAAACACTGTACCACCTTAAACAGACGAGAACACAAAGAAGACAAATAGCAGAATACATAGAATGCAACCAGAAACAAATTTTACTCTGGAAATTTATATTTTTAAGGCATTTAGACCTGTAACACTGACACCTATCCAGATGCTGGAGTGGTAGTCAAGTCTATACCCCAAGGAAACCTTCAGTGTTCCAGGTGCCTGCAGTTGTCCTCATCTGCACATCTACAGGTTAAGAACAAATTAAATCATAAAGTGATGTTCTGTAGCACAGGTTTTCCACTGCATTCGTGGCTACCACATGCACTTAGGCTCTCTGTAAAAACGTTTCTTTGAACTGCTGCCCATTGGATACAAAGCAGAGACAAAAACTGTAAGAAAGTTCTGTAAATTCTGGGATAATCCAAATACTGGTCAATCATACATCTTATTTTAAAAATGCAATCAATACTGGAGATATAAAATATTAAAGAAATACTTAAGGCAGATATCTCTACTCCTCACAACTACTACAGGAGCTGCATGGTTCCCCCACTCTTGCTGGGTTTATAACTAACTGCATCTGAATTAAACCCAGAAGACTGATGAAAAATTGATGTTACACCAGAACAACTTTTTGCTTGAGGTGTCCCCCCACCAATAAAGTTGAAACACCTGTGCACCCCAGTTTTCACAACAATAAAATAATTACTGTTATTGAAGTTGCACAGGACACCCTTGTCAACAAGGCAAGGGGCTAAAACTGTCATAAAAGATAAAAAGAGCAGGGCAAGATTATTACACTGAAATCCCACGAGATGACCAACATCTTACTTAGGGGAAGATTCATTCAAATTTCATCAACCTATTGAGCGAATAAGGTAGGCAGAAAGGATGCTGGTATCAAAGGGAAAATGAATGATGACCTGGATTTGGAACACAGCGATCGCCCACACAGACTGAGACTCACAACGCCTCTGTGCCGCCCAGATCTGTCAGAGAAGGTTGCATTCTGGGACATGTCAATTAAAATTAAGAATGAAATAACTCTGTGCAACGGTGCTGAATGGCATGTTCTCTCAAGAGACCGCAAGTTCCTATTGAGATTTCAGCTGTGCAATCAGAATGCTATTCTTAACTCTTTCATTTCCAATGGAATTGAGCCATCCACAACACTCTTCCTTCAATTCTCAGCTAAATCCAAAGATAATTTTATAGAGTCTTGGACCTACCTGTAGCCGAAATCTGGACTGTACTTCTCCAGAGTTAATGAGACACGAGTGCTGCAGAACATCAGCTCTAAATGGCTTTGGGCACTATCAGAACTAAGTTGAGAAATTCAGGAACAAGATAAAAACTGAGAAGTGGCAGTGTGACCCCAAGGCTGAAGTGCACTGCTCCACCACGCTAGCCAGGCAACAGTTCTGAGAAACTGGACCTCAGGAGTTGCCAGGGCCAATATTTGAATTCCATTTGTCCAATGGAGCAGTCAGCCTTTGTCACCTCCCACTGCCTCCCCACACACGGCGTGTCCCAGAGCTGCTCCCAGCAATGTGAACAGCCCGTGAACAGAGCAGGAGCCTACACAATCCTCTGGGCATCCAGGGTGCCTCCACCACCAGCACAGGAAATACAATACAGCAGAACCCCAAAACAGAGGGCATCTATTTAGGGTGTATCATGAAGTGCTCAAAAAAGCCAGCTTGACATTTTACCTCAGGAGAACATGGGAGCTGCATTTTAAGAAGAAAGAAAAGTACCTTTTCCCAAATTTTTGCCATTCAAAAATCCACAGGAAATATTAGGAAAAAAAGGTAGTTTAAATGTTATGTTTCAGTCATAAACTTAAATGGCATATTTCAAAAACATTTATCTGTAATTTACAACCAGGAGAAAACTAGTTCTCCTTGTCCCTTTAAAGGAAAACTATGAATTTTTAGAAGGCTGAAATAAAACACTTAAGGGAATTTTAAATACAGGAAGGAGGGATAAGAGCATGGGGGAAGCACCCAACAGACTTCGTAAATATTTTTGCGATTCCAGTTGCCAAAACAGTATCCACATAATGTACCTCAGCCAAGTTTCTCTGAACAAGAAAATTCAAAGAGCAACAATTCACAAAATACACATTTGCAATGTCTTTATGCAAGCATGCACAGCACTTCAGCTGCTGTGGACATGACTCTTCCTTTACTATCTTGATTTACGTGGCAGAAGCTGATTTTACCAGTTTCTCTTCTTCTGGAAGGGCTCTGGAATTCAGCCAAGCTAGGCATGGGTGTTATACATGATCTGCCATGCCTCTCGGTGGAGGCAGCAAAGGAAGAAAATTACGTTTTATCTGAATATTGTAAAGTTTGCGCTGGCACTTTTAAGCTGAAATTTTGAAGTGTCAGCTTTGTGGGAAAAAGAAAAATAAAACTGATCCCATGTAAATGAAATAAAGATTATTCTGACTGGATTCTCAAAAACCAAGAAGAAAAACTTACTGGATTAACAGTGTGTCACACTAGATTTAGAGAAACTGCAGGTAGATGCTTCAGTTCCTATTTACACATCAAAACCAGCAGTCAGGTTTTCCAAATTATTCAGCAGCATGACGCAACATTTTAATTGATCTCTAATCATATCTGCAGCTGGTGCACACTAGCTTAAAGGTTTGAAAGTCTGTCCCTCAATCCTGGTTACTTCTATAGAAGCAGTTTTCTCTGAAGATGTGGCCCTCAAAGACATGGCAGGGAAAAATAAATTTTTTAATCCAACATATTAAGAAGGGTCACAACTTTTTCAGCAATGAAGTGAATAATGTTCTCCTTCTCACTTTGCTTTTTCATACAGCTGATGGAAGATACTTATTTTTACATGCTGAAATAACAGCTGCAACTGTAAATACAGAAGTCCATCACCAGTACATAAAAAATGAATCAGTGCTTCTTTGCACTGCTTGCAGTGAGAGAAGGATGCAGTGTCACCTTCTCTTTGCTTCATATTTCCTGAACGTTATCCAAGTAAGTCTTTTTTGTCATCTCCTACATCTAAAATGACTGATGGCTGCTGTTTTTGACATAATTACAAATGGCTCTTCCCTCCAGAAACAACCTGCTAAAATGAATATTGTACCTTAGAAACGAAGTATTACCCTTAAAAATTGCCAACGGTGTGCACTAATACATAGCCCTGGTATTACTGTGCCACTAACTGGTGTCGTGGCTGTCACTGACAGATGAAAAGCTGAATAGCAAAGAAAAAAGAAATGGGATGTGATAAGATTGCATCATAAAATACAAGATAAATGTGTCACCGTGACCAAGATGCATTCTAACCTCAGGCAATAAAATAACATGTCTTGGTCAAAAGAATTACCCTGATGAGATGAAATTGTTAAGGACAAATGTGACGTGTTCCTTGTCCAGCACACATGTACTCACATTTACATATGCTAATGTGAGGAATGTATTTTTTAAAACTCTTGTAAACATACTAGAGTCAGAAGTACAGACCACTCCTGTTGGTCAAAGAGGAGAATGAAGAACTTTAAAGTACAGTAAGATTATTAAAATACATGGGTGAAAAAAAATAATATTACTGCAAAACAGAGACAGGAGCTGCAGCATCAGGTTCTGATACTCTTAGTGCTGGGATACAATCACCCCACGGAAGTGAATTAACATCATAACTACTACACTTCAGAAAGCTGACAATATTTTAAAATTACCTACTGCTTTGCCTGGCAGTGCTAGAAGGCAAGGACAGGCTTTCTGCACGACTGATTAAGTGAAATTTCATCCAGAAAACAGTATGGTTAACTTCAACTACAAGCATCAAGAGGCACCCCTGCCACTGTCCCAGTGCACTGCCTCCCTTCCTGGGGAGGAAACCAGAACTTTGTTTCCCTCCTGTTTGCAAATCAGCCAGTGGATTCATGTGGAACAGCACATAAAGGAAGCAAAGCACTTGTGAAGCCCTAATCACAGCACTGAGAGCTTCAAGGCACATGAAAAATATGCACACCTTGAATTCCTAAGTTTCCATGACTTAAGAATGGTCATTCTGGATGCCCCAGTAAGGCAAGAAGGTCACACCAGGAAGGCGCCTGGAAGTAAATGATGTCCATGGGAGAACATCAGCATGACCTGATGCAGAACCAGAGCAGTTGCTCAACAGAATTTATGACAATATAAGAGACAGTGGTGCCACAAAAGAACTTCCAGATACCATTTCAATATAAAGAGTTAGTTTATTAGCGATTAACAAGGATTCAGGAAGGTGCTCACAGAGAAATCTAGCCACCCACACAATGTCCTCTGTAAATAAGTAATTTTGTCCATTCAAAACAATTTGTTTTACATTACTGCAATGCAGTACTGTGTGAAGCCCCATATGTAGCCTTTCACACTGGTTTCTTTATCAATCCTTTCTCCAGAGCTACTTGGAATTAGCATACTTTCAAAGGCCTGTATTGAACTCCTTAAACAAGTGACTTTATCTTATTCAAATCTGGAGCTCTCATCTCTACATAACTCTGGTACAGACATTGGTTTGTGTCTTTGTTGAAGTATCACACACCCAACCAGGCAAGGCCCACTCACTGCCGTGCCCAGGAGCCAAAAGAGCCTTCATGCCCTTAACTGCAAATTCACCTGAGAATCGTATCAAAAGAGAGGGATGCAAATATCTTCAGATGCAAAACTTACTAAAATAATTTCCAGAAGTTTACAATTCAAACAGCTGAATAATCCTGGTCACACACAGGACCTGTTTGTATCTCAGGGCTCTACCATCCATAAACAAATTGTGCTGCATCTCTTTCATCAGCTCCTCAATCAATTACAAGCTTGTACTTTGAAAGGACTTCTGAACATTCTAGATGATTCTTCTGATCAGCCTTATACTGCACACATCCAGAGTAATGCTACTTAAATTAAATCATCTTCTCATCTCCACGTACGTATTTTTATACCCACACATATATATAAACACACATAATAATACAGTCTCTACAGTATAAAAATAATCCTTGACTCTGGTTTCATTACAGACCTTCAGGAACACCTCTCTGAACACTACAACAGCCTTGCTAAGAAAGTTTTACTGAAAATAAAAGTTCAGAGCTGTGCCAAGCGATTTAGCTTGTAGAGGCAGAAATACCAAAGCTCAAAAATTCTTTAAGTTTAGTTAAAACATTTTTTCAAACACTGAGGAGTTGTGATGCTAAGGATAGATCTGTGGGACTGGACAAAAGGGAAAACTCTGACATTTCAATCCCCTGCTGTAAGCAGGTGTGGGCCTGACTCATCAAAGAGGCAGAGAACACCACTAAAAGTTATGAATTTTCACATCACTGCGGTGTAGAAAGAGCACTCAGTTCATGGAGCTTTCACCCCCTAATACAACAGAAAGGATTCTGCCCACCCATTTGTAGATACAAAGTATTATGCTGCCCTAAGACAGCAAGTGTTGCTCATCTGGCTTCTCTCAGGTACAGTCACAGTTGCTCATTCTTACACATAAAGGCAAATAAAAGAAAGGTCCCAAAGCCTGGCTGCAACTTAATGAGAGACAGAAGACACAAAGGACACAGTGAAATTTAAAACTACCAATGTTTGAGTTTCAGCTTTCCTTTTATCCAAGAATTTGAAATACGCTCTCTCTAGTCTCAGGGTTTACTTCAGGGACTCCATTTGCCCTTCAAACCTCCACTGGAAAAACAAAACCAAAGAAAACCTACTAGTAAAATCCTGTGTTTCACTTCTCACATGCTACTGAAACAACGGTGATTTTAAAAACAGCAGAAGTGTACAGTCTTGTTACTGCTCCAGTCTGTCCTTCAGAAGATCTGCCAAAATACAGAGCACCCAGGCCAAGGCACTTGAGATTTTGTACTGCATTGTCACCTTGTTTCACCAACAGAGCCATCACATCAGCTTCTGCCCACACGCTCCTGTTCATCCCTCGCCCTTTTCTTTCTCCCAATAACTTCATATAGAGCCACTTCTCCTCCCTGTTTCATGCCCACGAGGAAGGTCAGACCCTTCCAAGGGCCTCAAACAGCCTGGTTCAGGAGGCCATTCCTCTTTCCACGAAGCTTTAAGGTTTGCTTGTTTCTCAGCTGCATCAGTTCACTGGTCTTGTCCCCAGAATGGTCCCAAACACATGTGTGCATTACTTTGTTGCACTTTGGGAAGACAACAGCTGCACAGAACGGGATTTTCTGAACCCCAAAGCTGAACCTCCCACCTCACACTGCAATATCCACAAATATTTCCAACAAAGGAAAACAAGCAGTGGTGCAGTCTGAAGCAGGAGCTTTTTAGAAGCTTCCCTGCATTTACAGCTACAGAATTTTGGTAGCAGAGAAAAAGTAACTTGCAGCAACTGAGGAACAGAGGCAGGAACAGGTAAAGACATGCTAAGACTATGCTAAAATCCTCATATCCAGTGAAATGCCTTGTTCTTTTAACACTCAAGTGCAAGGACAACTTCACCAATGGCCTTGATCCTACTCCTACTGAATCAAATCTTAATTTAGCAACAGAAATGAACTCCTGGGAGAAAAGTGTTAGCAATTAAAAGTTTGTGGACAGCCTTATTATAAACATCCAGTCAATCCAGTTTCAAATGTGATTTTTTAGCATGCTTTTCTCTATTTTATCTTCCATAATCAGTATTTCTACATTAGGAAAGACATTGAGTGTACGTATTTGGTTTTTTTGGTTTTTTTTTTTAATCCCAACAACAACAAAACAATCCAAACTCAACCAAAACACATTTTAATATTTTTATTTTTAGTAACTGCAATGTAACTTAAGCAAAAGTTGCAGCCAGCCTGATGTGCTCCACATTCAACAGCTCCAGACCTTCAGCATAGGTGGTTAAGCAATAACCTCAGGAAGTGCAATTGCTGGAATGCTTTGCTTGGTATGTCCACTGCTGTTACAAAGCCCTGCACTCACATAAAATGGACAATTTAAGCCCTCACATCGGAACAGCGCTTTTAAAGGAACACAGTTCGTACTGAGGTGTTTTCAGAAACAGAACATTTCCATTTCCACATCTTACAGAGGTGTCCTTGTGCAGCTCCAAGGCTTCCTCCTTATGCTGAAGGACTCAGCCATGCAAGCTCCTCCACCAGAGTTAAAGGCACATTCTCACATCTGAGCTGACCTTCCACACCTGAATTGAGCAGTAATCGCTCAAAGAGTTCCAAAACCCACCCTCCTGTAGGGAATTACTGCCTCTGTGGCAGAGCTCAAACCAGTGTGTGCCTCCACTCAGTTGCTCCTGTACATAGTTCAACATCCCAGTGAGTCCCAAAACACATTCCCTTTGCCCAGCTCTGCTACAGAGGTCACAACCGCTGCTTGGGGGAGCAAGGAGGACTCAGTACTGGACACTGCTTCATCTCATCACTCCAAGGTAGCAAAGCATTTTAGACCTGTTATATGTGAGAACCCATGTGTGAATCCCTACAGAGATCCATGCTAAACCCCATGCTCCCTTCTTATTTGGTTTTTCTAATATGACTTGACCAACTGTTTGGAAAATGAAGATACTATTGCTTGCTGCACCTCCATGAAAATTTCTTCCACAAGCTTTCCATCGCTGGTATAGATTCACAGCAGGGATGTCACTAATGCATTAATTGCTCTTTCATCTTGCCAGATCTACAATTTCATACTCGCTCACATCAGTATTATCCTCTAGTGAAATGCTTCAGGAACAAAGTGCTGAGGAAGGACAGCCTTACAGAGGTCAGTGCCTGAATTCAGAAAGTTAATAAAGTATTTTCCAAAGCAAGAATTACAGAGAACTGAAGAGCTTTTGGCAAAAGTCACTAAGTGACTCCTTTCCCCTTCACAATTTCATGGCCCTGAGGCAAGCCAGCACTTTAGGTTTCAGATCCACATCAAAGCTGTATGTGATACTACATGAGCATACATTTTAATAGTTCCAGACTTCAAGATCATTCTCAGTTTCATAAACTCTTAACTTACTTCCAAGGCCATGGCAGACTGCAGATACTGAGCATAAACTTCAACAGCCTTCATCCCTCATGAGCAGGAAGGGGAATGTCCAAGGGAGAACTGAAGAAGGTGACACACACCCTCCACACTCATGGCCACATTTCTGGTTTTCAGCATTTGCTCCTCTACCAGTGCTCTCAGGTACAATGCTGCTTTTGTGTAGCCCAGAACTTCAGGAAGTATGACTATTCCCAGCAACAGAATGATTAGAAGTTATTCTTCATTCTTTTTAAATACTATTTCACAGCTGTCTTTATCTAAACACAACAGGCCTTCAGTTAATGTGGCAGAAGTCCATTCTGGTATCTCTCCTATCTTCATCTGTATGGATTGTATAGATTCATCATCCACCCCAAAGTCACTTACTCATTTGGTGCAGTTTTACTTAATTGTGATTACAGCTAACCAATTACTTTCCAGAGGCCCTGTAACTGCACAATAAATTTATCTGACAACTCATGGCTTAAAACTACCATGTTTTATTAAGCAAATCTCTCTCTAATAAACTGCTGTACTACGAGATTGAACAATTATTCTGTAAAAGGACCTCAGAATGAATCCAGAAACATTACTGCAACAGAAAAGATAAAATAGCATCTCTCTGTCTGACCCTCAGCTATGACAGACAATGTGAAAATTAAAACCATGACCTTTTTTGTTTTGATATGGAAGAAGAATTTACAAGCTAACTGAAATGCATGACCTAAAGTGATCAACTACAACCTTCCACTCTCACTCAAGCTTTTCTGCCTATCAACACAGGAAACCCAGAAGACACGAACACAGCTGTACTGCATGGGTCAAAACACATCAAATACACCCCTTTTTTTACTGTTAGCATCCTGTTCCTTACCTCCAGCTTTTTCCTTTATGCATTAAAAAAAACACAGACCAAACCAAAATCCCTTGGAGCTGCTAACTAGATCTATCCATCTAAAACTCAACAATCCATTGCACATCATTTGACAGGTACAGTAGCTGTGGGTCAGGCAGTATGAACACAGCATCACAGACAAATCAAATCCCTTCCCAAGAAGCCCACAGGTAGCATGACACACAAACAAGCTCCCAAACAAACCAGCATTTACCACCTCCAGCAGGCAGGACTGTGATTCCAAGGAATCCTACAGACAAAGAAATGCTCACTGGAGGGCCCAGCTGAAAGGGCTACTTCCCCCTCAAGGGAATCAGCATCCTATTTGCATCATGAAATGATTCAGCCTTCTGTTACTGAGATGGGTGAGTGAAACACACTGTATTCAACCAAGCCCGAGAAACTCTAACAATTCCAGTGCAATGAGCCTAAACAAATTCAGAGATGTATTATCGGTGATGTATTATTGTTGCACTTTCTTATTCTACAGAACTCTGTTTTAAATTATAAAGGCAGAGGAGGAAAAAAAAATTAAAAAAGAGGATTAAGAAAAAGACACAACCTCATCCTAGTTGGAGAAGCAGCTCTACCCTGCCACCACCTGAATTTATCGGTTTTCCTGAGGCTTACAAGGTAGGAGAAGGTTACCCAGGCAAAGCACCTATGAATTACAAGAGTCTACATGATTTCTATTTATTTAAATCTAGTCTGCAATAGCTTTGCCCTGGAATACTCAATGACATTTGAAAGTAAAGAATAATATTTGAAATATTTTTGCACCGAGTTGTAAGTCCATCATAATTACTAAGATAACACCCAAAAACTTTATGTTTAAGATAACATTTAAGAGCAAAAAATCATCGTTATTTCTCTAGTATGTCCAGCAAGAAAATCAAAGAGAAAACCAGGGAACACAGTATGGGAAAAGCAAACATCAAACAAAAGCACAATAGCAAAGCTTTCTCTTCTAAAAGCACTGTTTCTAGCTGTTCACGTCAAAGAGCTCCCTAGATTTATTGAGCAGGACGAGAAGGTCAAAGAACACAATGGATTGCTTTTTTGGGTTTTTCACCAGTTAACACAACAGAGACAAAAGCAAATTCTCTCTCGAATGCTCTGCTAGAAAGACCAGCTCAGCTTTTGCTCTTAGTTCTCAGCTCTAATGAAAATACAAGTAAACAACCCCTTCCAGCGCTGACAGCTTTCTCCACGCCACCAGGACCCCCGCACACGCGGCCGCAGAGCCCGAGGGGAAGGACACAAGTTTCGCACTAACCTGTTTGAGTTCCGCAGGCATTTATGCGAGGTGCCGGTCCCGCTGTCCCCAGCACAGAACACCTCCAGCTGCCCGCAGCCCCTCCTCGGACCCAGCCTGCTTCTCTGACAGTCTCCGGAGCCTCCTCCCCCAGCGAAGCTCGCTCCTTTTACACCCGGACCGGCACCCTCGGCGCCCCAGAGCCCCTCCGCAGCCTCCTTACGGACTGAGCCCATCCAGGGAAAAGCCCCACTCCGCCGGGAGAACCGGCACAGCCGCGGCTCCGGCAGGGGACGAGTCCGCGTCCCTCTCACATGGCTGTGCCGCCGCTGCCCCGGCGCCGGGAGGCTCCGTGCGGGGGGCGGCACTGACGGGCAGCCGCAGCCGGAGCGGGCCACGCCCGGCGCGCCGGGGGAGCGGGGAGAGAGAGGGGCAGGGCCGGGGGAGCGGGGAGAGCTGCGGAGAGCAGCCTGAGCCGTGCCCGAGCCGCCTCAGCCCGTGCCACCTCAGCTGTGCGCAAGCCGCCTCAGCCGTGCCCGGCGCCGCCGCGCGGTCCCTCCGGCTGCCGGTGGCTGCACCGAGCGGCTGCGCGCCCGGAGCCCCGGGGGTTCCCCCGCTTCCCGGCCCGCCCCCCCCTGGATCTCTCCTGATGGATTACAGAGACAAAGAGGGAAACCGCCTGTTCCCAGCGTCTCTCAGCGCCGTAACCTGCCGGCTCCGGCGGCACAGAGCCCTTTCCACAGCGCCTGCCCGGAGAGCACAGCTGCCCTCCGGAATTACAGGGCGGTCTGCAAGAAAGCACAAGAAAGGAAACCTTCTCTCTTGCTCACTTTTTGTGCTTCACTTCGAGATTAATGGCATCCCTAATGCACCAACACCAGAGAACGATGATCTTCCATCACCGTCTCCTCCCTTTTGCGTCTTACACAGGTGCGGTGAGGCTTAGAGCTAAAAAGTATAACTGGCCTCATTTTTTAAAGCCATTCACCTGCCCACAAACGTGTCCCACATTCATTAGAGATTGCCTGGATAAATTACTCATTACCAAAATGAATGCCAGGTGTGCTATACCTTGCATCCACCACATTCTGCAACAAAAACTGGGACTTCACAGCATGGTTCAACACGGTTCTCACATCCATCTATTTCTAGTAAACTAGAAGGACCTAATTTTTAACATTCATTCTTTGAACAAGGCTGTGAACCTCTATGAAATACCTGGAAAGGAAGAAGTATTCCTTCAGATACTTCTTATTCTAGGATTTGATCCTTCTTTCTGCCTTTCCCACAAAATTGCAGGGAGTGATGTATTAAATATTTTAAAACATTAAGTCTTGAAAGAAAGAGATGTAGGTTGGTAGGTGTAAACTGACCTTAGCTAAACCTATAGCATTTTTCCCCCCTGGAGCCACAACAGGGCAAGAGGAGATGCGCAACCAGCCATGAACCAGAGCCCTGCCCTTCCATGGAAGCTGTTGGCCAGATCTGGGAGGGGTTGAGGCCCCCAGTGCTGAAAATCCAGCACTGCTTGCAGACACCAGCCAAGAGGCAATGGTGGTTCTCCCTCTTCCTACCACGTTCCTGCAGCAAACCAAAGCAGTAAGTAAATTTGACACTGTAACAGCTGAACAATGGTAATTAGGGACTGAAAAATACTGGCATCAAATTGGAGACTATCCTTGGGAAACAGGCATAGCCAGAGCCAGGGAAACCAACTATACACTAGGAAGAAAGGTTAAAGACAATTCAATTGTCTTTAATGATCAGAACAGGCACCTTTGTACAAAAGGTTCTTTTCATCCCAGATTCAGGTTCCCTGAAAGTTTTAACACATCCTTCCAGTGTCTCCATAACTAATAGTTAATTTGTATTAATTTTACCAGAAGAACCTGAAAAAGTGGCATCTCCTATACAGACATTTAAGAGTGGAAGAAGTGTTTCAGACCTATTTAATCCTAATTTCAGCCTTCCTACTCCTGCCAGTGTCAGCATTCCAGATGTATACTAGAGGGAAGGCTTTGTACTTTAGGGGCAGAGACCGAGCAGAGAACTACATTACACAGCTCATCCTGGTTTGTTTAGAAATAAATGTTGTAAAGTTTGACAAGGGCAATGGTAGATGTTGCACAAGGTTTAGCTGAAGTGATTTGCTTCATTGGAGGGAAAAGACATATTCTATCTACAGGGGAATAATTTAGAGACAACTGTAGTGGCCATTAATAAAATATGTGAAGGCCAAAGCCAAAGGAATGAGGTTTGTATGAGTCTCCTGTACTTTTGTACTGTGCTCTCCTACCCCTTCTCCTTGTCCAACTTCAGTTAACAAACTAAAATAGCTCCACTTTTGTTAAGGCCATGCTGGCACAGAACAGCACCATTCAATTTAGCCATGGACCTGGCTATGTGCCAGACCTTTATACACTGTCAAAGAAAAAAAGGGTGTAAAGCCTATATCCATAGGGCACTGAAGGAGCTACTCTTGCATGCAAAGCCACGAAACTGAAAACCTTCCTGGATGGACTTGCCAATTCTTACTCACATAAGAAGTCTCTCATGTTGTAAACCCACAGGTATTTGTGCAAGCCATGCAAGATTAGTGCTGCTGAATTTTGAAGTCCCACCTGCTGAAGTCAGGTTGTTATTTAAAAACATGCTTTTCCTCTAAAATATAAAATAGATGCTTGTAAGGTCTTCTGGTTGTAAAGTAAATTTTGAAAATGTTTTGACTCAAAGCTAAATGATTTTTTAAGGGAAATTACATCTCAAGTCCCCTTAGCCTCTTGCAGTATTTTACCAGCTCATATCATTCTAAATGCTGAGATTTGGCAATGTGAAGTCAAAGAACTAATTACCTAAAAAAGAGTTATGGATTAGATCCCTAAGGTTATACTGAACTTCCAGATTCTGGCAACGAACACACTATCCATTAGTATCAGACTGCTGACTACATCACAACCTTCCCTTTTTTTAAAACGAATTTTAAATTCTTAATCTGTCACTTTTTTTTTTCCCCCAGCTGCAAAAGTAGGGTGAAAACCTTCTTTCTTCTTGCTGAGAAATTAAAAATTTATAAATAGGAAAGGATTTAATTCTTTGGAAGATGGAATAGCATAGCATCTCAGCCAAGCTCTCTTTTCTTATTTTCTCCCATTACCCTTAAAAAATTCCCCATCACTAGTGCTGCTCTATAGATTGATCTGCTCTCAGAGGCAGTAAAAAGGAAATGGTTTACAGCTCTGCCTGGGATCATAACATATGGCTTCACTGATATGTAACTTCCATAAACCCAACAGAGCAAGAAGGCACAAGATGAATCAAGAATCCCAGCTAACCATATAAGCAAAAGCACCACCATCACCCATGGCAATTCTCTGAATTAGAGAGCCTGTATTCATACAGGGGCTTCCATGCCAAGGGTATTTTATTGTCCTTCTGTGAATTTCGTGCAGCAAATAAACAAGGTAAGTGGGAGAACTACAGCACAGCACACTGGGATGTGTCAGAGTGCCCTACAGTAGTGATTTTAATCCAGACAAATGGAAACAGAACATTTTATCTTCGAGATACATTTTGAAATCTTTTCCTGTTAGCATTATCATCATTTTTAAATGTATTTGAAAAGTTACAGCAGCCCTTTCAAAGCATCTGTACTTGCTCCAAAATGGTTGCGTGACTGTAGTAGGACACATGTACCCAGGTATTTCTAACACTGCCATGAACGTGATTTTGACAATCTTCTTGCTCCCATACTCCAAGGTTAGAAATGGAGACAAAGCCAGGTTGCCTCAATGGGGAGCTGTTGTATATAAATGGAGGATAATTTTAGGTGTCTTCTTCATTTAAGAAGTCAGTATTAAAAAGAGGTCTAAGGATCACAAGGCTGAAGAACAGAGCAAAGCAGACACTTTCTATAGGCTGACACCATTAGGCATCTCAGTAAATTCAGGGGATTTTAATTTGTATACCAACACAGCTTCCATCTTGCTACATCTAATATCAGTCAACTCCATTTCATCTAAGTTGTCATATGACAGGATGAGAACAAGGACAGTTTGGTGACAGCACTGCTTACATTAGAAACAAAGGACAGAGGAAGGTACATGCCACTGCATATAGGTCACAATTGAATGAATTGTTTCCTCCCAGCAACTTCATTTAGGTAAGAATCAACTATATTTTAAAGGGATAAAAAACTCCTCCTCTGGTTTATAAAAAAAAAAAAAGAAAAAAATTAATTACCATGACATTTATAACAGAATGACAACAGCAAGGAAAACAGATCAAGTTAAGGTTGATGCTGTGACCATAATTTCATGCTGTAGTTATTGGACAGGAAAACAAAGACTCAAATGCAGGAAAGACAGACCAGTATTAACTGTTTTTCATCTCTTAGATTTTGTTTTGGTTTGTGGATTTTCCAGACGATTTGTGCTGTATTTCATGCTGCATATTACAAACTCTTGCTCAGAAGGTACCAGCTTAACACATCATTCTCTCATCCAGAAGGCAAAAATGTGGTTTGCCATGATGTACCGGACTGATAACTGTCTGCACAATCTACCTATTTTCATGGTAATTACTGTCCTCTTCAAAACAAAACCTGAAGCTGTTTTGCAGTCCCTTCTGAAGAGAGAATTAAGGTCTTTGTGTAGGAAATTTATTCCAGAGCAGGTTTCTTGTATTTTAAATAGTTACATATGAAAATAAGACTGCAAAAAGGAAGGAGAGTAAATTGAGATGGGTTAGAAACACAGACACTATAGCTCTTTTCAGTCTTTAACTACAATATTCTAAAAATGCCACTGTGCCAGCATTTTAGATTAAGTCCTTAAAATGAATTCTGATGGTATTCTACAGCATTTCCCAGTCACCACAACTATGGATAAAAAATATTCTCTCCAGCTAGTATTTTAGTAGCTTAAAAAAGAAGCAGTTGTTGGGGTTTTGTTCGGTTGGTTTGTGTTTTGTTTTTTTTTATATAATATCTAAATAAAGAGTAAACTCTAACATTTATTTAAATCAAAGGCTTTAATTATAGTTGGCACAGAGCCTCAGGCTGCCCATGGCCATCTTTGGCCATTCTGTTCCCAGTCACACTGATGACTTCACTGAATCACTCCACATTTGTGACAAAGCAAGCAGGAACATAATTTGAACCATTAACAAGATGGCCTAAACTAGCAAAAGACTCAGAAATTTATCAATGTCATCATAATCCAACATCTATTTTGGGCTCTTTCAGCGTTAGCTCACAAGAGCTTCCAGCAGACACCTGAAAGGGAACCGTAGAAAATTTTTGAGTTTAAAAGAGAGGTTGAACCCTGTGAGTCCAAAGCCCAAAGGGCTCAGGGGAAGAGGAAATTGCCAGGTTGGCTCCTTGGTGGTTTTAAAGTTTCTGCAAAACCCTTCTGCAGCCACACGTGGCTGCGAGAGGGAAGAGGCTCACAAAGGCTGCTCCTGGGCAACGCCTCGCAGGGATAAAGCTCTGCCTCACTGCACCCCTATGGATCAAGGCCTGTATTAGGAACAATATCTTTTCATTCAATTGGGAGATACAGCACAAAAAAGGTTTTGTGATGGTTTAAAATCTTTCTTCCTGAACATCCCAACTAAACTAATATAGTCGTATGCTTGGGAACTAAAATGTAAGACAACTAAAAATCTTAAAAGGCAGGACAATTAATCATGTTCTGCTGTTTGAACTGAGAAACAAACAAGCAGCAGGACGTGAAAAACAAATCACAACTCTACTGTAAGATGGTTCATGTTAATTATCAAGAAGCAAATGTGGTAAATGGGATTAGAAAGCTTTTTTTAAAAAATCCTGTTGAACCTGATACTACTCTTTAATGTTGACATTTTAATGTTCCTGTTTTAATACTTTTAAAGTAATTACTTGCTGTTATACTTGCTGATGTTGCAACACTCAGAGACACCATGCAAAGAACAATCTAGATGCCTGTTTACATAAAGGGAACACACTGCAATCAGAATTTAATTTTGATGTGTTTCTCTTATGTGTTATCCTAGAAGAAAACATAGTTCTATTACTAAAGTAATATAAAATCATGAAAAATTACTATGGAAGTGAAATTTGTCATTCAATTTAAATATTTTAATTAAAACCTGGCACAGCTTCAGGCCAGAAAGGCTAAGAGTTGTGAAAAATTATTCTTTTGCAAATCTTGTAAAACAAAATAAGAAAATCCTTGCTTTTCAGTTCCTTCAAAAACCTCGTTCAATAAAAATTTACACTAAACAAAAGGAGTTGGAACTATCAAGGCAAATGAAACTGCAAAAATATTTGAGATTATAGTGCCAACATGGCCATTGCTTTGCACTGTAACAATCATTAGTGCAAAGCAGCTGCTGTCCTGCAGACAAACATTAGATGGCACTTTGGAATTCAGCAGAGAGTTGCACAGCACATACTACACAGATGAAGTGTGAGTACTTCATCTTCAGTACTTCTGATGACAGAGGGAAAAATGACATTTCTGCAAAAGTGTGCTTTTTGGAGCTGGAAGTGTATTTTTCACCCTGCACATGTAAAGCTATAAAATAGTATGTAATTAAGTTTTGAAAAAAACCCAATCATATAAAGAATAAAATCATTCTTCCTCCAGACAGAAGGTCTGTTTCTCAATTGCTGGGTTCCCTTTTTATTGAATCATTTGGAATCTACTTTTTAAACTAGACTCGCTGATGAAGTTTTGTACAAATACTTCTCAGATAACACACATCAGATTTTGAGTGGATTCAGCTGTGTGCCAGCAGTACTGAGCCCCAAATAACTCTCATAAGTGGGGTTTAAGTAGTTTGCTTATCAAATAAATCCCTTCTGGAAAGAATTGCACAGCTTTTGATTCAGCTGGTCAAAGCTTCTTAGTTTGTTGCTGAAATTGATACCATTATTCCCATTCACTTGTATCTGTGTTTCTACCATCTAAGGCCTTTAATGAAGACTGAAGAATAATCACAAAGGTGAGATTATTCAAGAAATAGAAGAATAAGGAAATGTAAATTCTTGCTGGAATACTATTTGAGTCCATTTTCACAGCCTCTCACATGATATACACCATGATGCCTGTTGCACAAACTCTTTTTTTTTTTTGGCTTCTGCCATGGAATTCCTTGTGCAATATATGAAGCAGGTTGTAGGATTTCCTTTGGAATTTGGGTCATCCCAGCAGAAAGGCAAACAGCAGGAGCTCCTCAGTGGTGCCACATGCCACACTGTCACTTTGTGAAGTCTCTGTGTGACACCTGCAGTAATGGCAGGAGAGCTCCTGCTCGGGCAGCAGCCCTGCCCCAAGTCAGCTGCAGGGCTCTGGGCCTGAGGAGCACCAGTTCCTGCTTCAGCTTCCATTCCTGGAAGCTTCCTTCAGCCAAAGGTCCTGGCTCTCACCAGCAGCTGATGCTTTCACAGAAATGGGACAACGTCCATAAAAAAGATGCTCAAAGCTCCAACCTCCAAGCTAAATGCAATTATTATTATCATGTCCAACACAGGAGAAGCCAGGGACAGGGCAGATGAGAACACATCTCCCTGAGAAGCAGCTGAGTAATGGCTGGTGCAGTTCCTAACTGCTGGGATCCCCAGGTACTGCAAGTGTCTCTCAGCTCACACTCCATTCTGCTCTAAGAACTCATTCTCCCATGGGAATCACAGTCCCAAACCGCCCTCCTCCTTCCCCCTGGAACCTTTGAATAGTTGCACATATGCACAAGCTGAAACCTGACCCAGGTCACTCCTAGAAGCTCAGTAACTCTACTCACACTGAATTTGCAGGGTCAGGCTGAGGGCAGAGCGAGTGCCCCTGGAACTCCCAGAACCTGCAGGAGCCAAATTACAGAGTGAGGAGCCAGGCAGGGGCAGCAACAGCCGCAGATGGGGCCTGAGGTGACTGACACCAAACCATGTTGTACCCCACAAGCAGAATGTACAGTTCTATGGGTTCCACTGGGTCTACGAAAGAGGAAGGATTATTCCTGCAAGTTCTTTCCACATTTTGCTACCTATCAATACTGGCAGAAGGAGAACATCCATGAGTTAATTACCAATGGGTTTTTTCCTTGGGATTTGGCAATGTAGCACGAAATAGTGCTGTAACACCAGGGAGCTGTCATGAACTGACAGCACTGTTGTCTGTACCTCACCTTACCTGTAAGGCAGAAAAAAAGGAATTTTCCATGCTGTCAGTCCCTTAATATGAGCACAAATATGTTATATAACACAGGAAGCCAGGAGGCACTACAAACTCGAACTAATTACATAAAACTTTACACACAAAGGTGGAACTGCATTCCGTATGAGATGCAGAAGAGGGAAGAGGCAAGGTGAAGTTCAGCGAAGCTCAGAACCCACTTTTGCTCCTTCTCTGGATATGTTTAAACATATATACAATATTAAAGCACCCATTATATACAATATTAATGCACCCATGTTCTTACTATCAAAGCACTGGAAACAGTCTCTATATTCTGGCAGTCTGGACTACGTCAGTGTGGAATACTTGCCTAAAAAAAAAAAAAGTCAAATGTGTTTGTTTGTTTTCAAGCAGGTGTTATTTCTCTGGAACGTAAGCTGATATATAAATGATCCAAATCATAACTACGAAAATATTCTGTAGCTTTTTTCCATAAGCTGATTTTCCTTAAACAGCCATAATCATATTTTCAAAGTGAAAAAAACCCCTAATTTTATTAACTTGGTTGATTTTTTTTTAATGTAAGAACACCCCAACAAACCCAGCACTGTGAACCTAAAAGAATCTCAATAACAGTCAAACGTAACAAATTTTTAATTATTTGATTATTTTGTGTGTGAAGACTTCTCAGATCCATCTTCTTATAGGCCCATAAAAGTCAATATATCTGATAAATAAAACCCTGCACAAGCATGTAAGGGGCTGACTTCTACTATTTGTACCATGTGAGATTTGGCAATTCCCACAGCCTTCCTACCTATAAGAAGGTGGATAATACCTTTTTCTGACATAAACCCTCTCAAATCCCTATAGGGCACTACAGAATCTCTGAAGTCAGATTGTTACAGTGCTTTTTCTGGCAACAGGGGTTTATTGAATGCTGTACTTTATTTTGGTTATGCAACATTAACAGGAATGGAAGTTGTCACCACGTACTGATGGGAAACAAACTTTGAATGCAAACCTTGTTCAGCTCCCCACATGATCAGATTTGACAGAGCTTCTCTGAGACCCATGGAACCATGCCAGTTTAAACCAAGTCAGGATACAGCCTGGTGTTTAATAAGTATCACATGTCCAATGCTTTATTAAAAGTGTATATACATGTTTTTACACACATGAGAGAATATTATTGGTAAGTTATGTTCTGTGTCAGCCCATCACAGCACATACACACGGGCACATCTGTATCTCCTCCTGCCCAACTTCACCTCCCACTGTGAAGAGAAGCAGAAGGCTGATTTGGAAAGAAGTTAAATAAAAAAATCAGGTAGACTAAACTAAATACTTCATACCTGAAGATTTCTCAGGCTTGTGAAAAAACATTATCAACTAGATACTTGAACATGCAGAAGACACATGGTAGGTGCTATTCACCAGTGGAGTGTGCCTGCCCTGGTCAGCTGATCAAAAGGCAAAGACTGCCAAGACTCCCACAGCCTGAAATACTGTAATAACCAATGTACATGATTTACCTCAAAAGTCAGAGAAGCAAATGCAAATACACATCAACAGACCACTCTTCAGTCTTTACTACAACCAGAGTTTCACTTCCAAAACCCAACAGCAGTGACCAACCATGTGAGTCCCACCACTCAAGGCCAGAGACAGTCATCATTAAATCCTGCAGCGAGTTTTAGGAGATTTTATTACCCTGATAAGAGATCTGTGACCAAAGTTTCATTAAATGTTACATTTTCCAGACTAATGCCAAGGTTTTCACTGTGTAACTAATGATCTTTTGTCCAGAGGGTTCCTAGTCTGAAAGCATACTTTATTTGACCACTTCAGAATCTGCAGTAACACATGTATAAATCTGCATATCTTCCCAAAGTTCTTGAGTTGAAATACCCTAATTCATGTCACTGGCTGCACACTCAGCAACAAACTCTAATTGCAGCTACAGTAGAAGCCTGGGGAAGCTGCACAGAGCTGAAGTCACATTTACCCTCTGTTCAAGTGCCTTAAGCACAAAAAGCACTTTTTTCCCCATTCACCAGGGCCTGTGTGGGTTAAAGCTGACTGTCCCTATGGCAGGAGCTGCTCACAGCCTCCTGCAGGGACAGAGATGGGAACAAACCTCTGCAGAGCCTGGAGGTCTGGCAGGCACTGCCTTTTGTAGTGGGCTATGAAAACACAAGCACCTTGGCCACTACCTGAATAAAAGACTCTCACTAATATTAATGGGAGACATTTCAACAACAGTTAGGACTTCTCATTCTGAGGAGTGTTCCCCACAAACCCCCCTCTGAGAAAGTTTCCTCTTAAAGAATAATCTCAGCTATTTCTAGCTAATATGTGAACAAACCATCAATGATTTGTTTAGACTGTTCAAGTAATCAACCTCTCCCATTAAAACATGTTTAGGGTAATTTTTAGAAAAAAATATTCACACAATGCAAAATCAAGAAGGCTATGCAAACACTTTTTAGCATTTACAGCACATCCCTGACCTCATTTGCAGATCTGCTATTTCTCTTTAAGGGCCAAAAAGACACAATGGCACAGACACCCACAGAAAAAGTCAGCAAGTGCACCAGAGTTCACATGTTCCATTCCAGTATTTGAAATTCACACTGAACAGGCAGAACTCACCAGCAAGTGGCTAACTGGGCTGTCTAGGACAAGGAGTTATTGTTATGGAACAAGTTTAAAGCTGCTATTAAAAAAAAATTAAGAGTTTCAGAATTCATTAATTAGAATCAATATTTTCATAAGACCTTGATTTTGTCTTTCGAGGACTTCAGAAAAAGGTTACAGTCCTGGCACATTGCCCACATATAGAGTACTTTCCCTTGACTAAAATCAAAAGGGGGAAAAAAAGGCTTAATTTTCTATTCTAAGAAGGGAGTAAGTGTGAGATTGTATATTAAAAAAAAGGTGCTGAGACAGACTCTATTTACAAAGCCTTGACTATACACACTTCCCTAACAAATCCCTTTGGCAGATTCCACTCTGACAAACAAACAACAAGGGGAACTGATGCCTGGTTGTGAAGACCATTAAATTTGTCACTCTCATAAAATGGAGCTAACCCTCATTTCTTTTGTCCAAATTCTACTCAAAATAACTAGATTATGTCTAATCACCACATAAGTTCCAAATGGAAAAGCTGCTACTTGAGTTACTTTGCAATATTCCTTATAACAAACAGCAGAATGGGGCAGCACTCAGCCCATGCTCCACTGTTTCAGAGGTGGATTTCACTACAGGGTGTGAGCAATCCCCACAGACAGCAGAGCACAGAGAGCCTTTTGCTTTGTGTACTCTGCACAATGAAACGTGACACAGAACACTAGAGATGAAAAGATTACATATTCTGCATATACAGCTTTCATCCTTCAGTTAAACACTATTTAATTCTAGTAAGTCAGGGAGGAATTTGGTCCTTGGTAAATTTTATGAAAATTCACACAACTAACCTTCCATTGGTTCTTCATTGTGCATATTTAGCTATTTAACCATTTTATTTCATACACCAGGTACTCTAAAAACCTCAGTGCTAATTATCAATGAATTAAAGCTCCCCTCACCAGTGGCAGTGAGCTGAGCATACAGAGATTCAGGCTGGGGTCACTCACAGGGGCTGTTTCTCCCTAAGAGTCATGTAGACCCCAGTAACTTAAAACTCTTTTATTAAGTTTTCTTGGAAGTGGTTAGACCTTAAGCCATTACACTGCAGAAAACTCATGCTTCATCAGTTTTGTGGATAAGGAATTTCATTCTGAAGCTATTAATCAGGCACTTTGCACAAAATCATTCAGAAAAAGTGAAGGTGAACGTGTCCTTTCCCTATAAAAAATACGGAAGCACATCTCCCCTCTCCTGGCCCAGCTGCTCATCAGAGGATAACCACCTACAGCTCCTACCAGACATGGTCAGACTTTCAGCCTAATCACTGCAGGCTGCTCCTTTCACATGGAATCCCAAATTCAAGCATCTACATGTACAAAAACATGGCAGCTGGTAATAGAAAAGCAGTGCTAACATCATATAAGGTAAATTCTGCCTCAATACAGCTCAATGCAAGTATAATTGTAAAACAGTCTGGTATAACTGGGAAACAACTTTTAGAATCCTCACAGCTCAGAATTTCCTTCTGAATTGAACAATGTTTTCTCAGGAAACAGACCTTCACAAATGGTACTGTTGCTTCTGCATGACTTACCTTGTGTGTCAGAGGGGTTTGAGAGCTGAAGTAATTTAGAGACGTAAGTAGTTTGTCATTGCACATTTAAACAGTTAAAGAATGTCTATCAAGCAAAACAATATTTGGAAATCTAAAGCTACCCACAAAGCCAGTCTGCATCATTAAAATACTCTATCAATTCACTGCACATGAGAAACAAATTATGAAGTCCTCCCTACACAAACAATAAGGCTTTGCAGGAGGGAAATCCCTGCTTTTCATGCTGCTCCCTCTATTCAAAGTCCAGCTATTTCTAATGGAAATTTTGTTTGCTATGGAGATTATGATTCAGCCTTCTTTTACAATCACCAGCACATCACCAGACTTACAGCAAGTGCATACATTAGAGGAGGGGGTGAAGATCCCTCTTCAGGGTTTTTACTCAAGCATGCACATACTTTTAGAAGTATCCCATGAGCTAAGAGGAAGAGCAAGCTCCAAGCCAAGGCTCAGAGGGCCGAGCTCCCAGTGTGTGATGAAGCACACACACTGCACGCCGGGTCTGGGCCATCAGCAGACAAAGGCACGCAATAATGAAATGCCGACAACACACGATGCACCGACTTTGTGGAATGGGACACTGTGCTAGGGGTGGACTCCAGTGACAGTGAGAGGAGCAGGCTGTTACCTGCAGAACCAGCTGCTGCCAGGCGGTTGCCAGAGGCTGCCCATTGCCAATGTTGCAAATGCTCATTCGGTCTGCGGGCTGGTTGGCACGCTCGAGTTGCAAGGAGACATTGCGCCGCTCTTCCTCAAGTGCGCGGGTGAGCCGCTCGAAACGAGCTTCTTGCTCTTTAACAGATGCTAAAATGCTGGCAGCAGACCTGATATCATAGTCATCCATGACTGCTTTCAAATGCTTCCTGCCTGTTAACTGACCAGGGCAAATGGAAAGGGTTAGGTAAAGGGTGGGGAGGGCACGGGTCAGAGGTTAAAGATAAAAATGCACATGGTTAGTCACCTTGCTAAAATACTGATCACTCTAAGAAGCAAACTGCAGTGCTCTTTGAAAAGCATCCATCTTTCCATCCATTGATCTGATTTTAAATTAAAAGTAATAATTCTACGACTTCCCTGTTCAAAAAAGAAAAAATGCGCTCACCTTTGAGAGAATTTGTATTTAATTCCTTTGATCTTTTTGCTAAAACTGCTCTGACAAGGGTTTTCATCCCTCTTGCAGAGCTAATTTCACTGTGCAAATAATAATGTACTTAAAAGAAATTTATAAAAAAGATACGGCTTTAGAGGGAATGAGGAACATTCTCACTACAGACTACTGGAATTTTTGTCTTTAACAGCGCAGGTGAGAAGTTTGACATTTTTAAGGACAGAAACTTTATGGTAGAGGAAAACAGCTGTGTCCATTTTTTACATACCTCCCCCCTGCCCCTGCAACTTAACAGACAGTAGCTAAAAATAGTTTTCATTTTTAAATTACAGCAGCACACTGTAACACGGAAAACATTTTTAAATGTAGAGTGTGCAATCGCGGGTGAAATGCTTAATGATTTCAGTCAATGAAACAGCCCTTCATGCAGCCATTTGCTAATAATGCAAATGAAAAAGCAAACATCTTCCATGGAAAACACACAGGACTTCTTGTCTGTCAGTGCAGAAAAAGGAACTCAGAAACCAACTGGGTGGGTTAGAACTTCTGCCTTATGTCTTCTCTAGCAGGGTATGAAACAACCCATTCAAAACCTTACCTCCACCTGTATTGGCGTATGTAATAAAACTCCCAATTGATTCCACAGATCTGTGACCTGAACACCATTTAAAATATTTTTCTTCAAGTATGAAATCAGCGATATAACATAAGCATAAATTATGGCCTCAACAGAATCCTTCATTAAAGTTAAACAAGTAACCCCTTTACTACTGCTTAAAGCACCTCTGTGACAACCAGAGGCAGAATTGTCTCAGGCTCCTGTAATTCAAGAACTGTTCGTGTTCTGTGCTGAGAGTTAAGTCCTGAGAAATTGTCCCTTGATTTGTTTTCCATCTGTCAGCAAGGATTTCCATGAGCACAGGTAGTTCCCTGCTTCCTGATGCTTTGCAATTCATCGTTCAGTGCTTTTAGATGATGCACGCTCTTGACTGATCCATTTTCCATGACTGTTACATTTATCAGGTCTCTCTCCTGTGCAGATTCTTTGGTAGCTCATAATCACGTGACCATAATATTGCTATGTTCCCAAATTGGAGTATTAGTATTGATTAAGCTGCATGTTTTTACACAGTTTGTTGGGAACTCCTAAGCAGGCTCAAGGTCCCCTTTCTTTTGTCATATATGGTTGAAATAACCCGGTGGGCCAAAAAGACACTGGAGTAGAAGTGACAGACCCAAATCCAATGACATACACTCTGATTTCATGGGAAATAACCAGCCAGTAGCTCTGTGTTCATTGTTAACCCTTAGAGAGTTGCTGCTGAAAGGAATCGGAGTAATATAAAATCATGTTGGGAACAGTGTAAGGATTATCATGAATTAATATCATAATGTTTGCTTATAACCATGACTTGAGGCTTGCATGTTTGCAGACCAGTAGGCAGAAGTGACTTTTCTCATTTCTGCATTCATTTAATTTCTATTGAAATTCTGAAAGAAAACCAAAAACCACCAAAGGGTTTTTCCAGATGTCACAAACTAGTCAAATACAGACCAAGCTGCCAAATTCTGAGACCTTCCAATAGATTATTAAAAGTCTATAAAACCTTCAGAAAGTACACTGCAAAGGAGAATCACAATCCTCTAAAAGGATAATATGATTCATGGGAAGTCACAGGAAGACTCACCTGCTCCACCTCAGCATGATTTAGCCCTGGCACAGCGAGACATGAACACAGCCAGACTTTCTGGACCTCAGCTGGGTGGTGTGCAGCCAAGTTCCATGTTTCTGCTTTTGTGCTTCCCTGCTTTTGCACAGATGGAGACAGCTCTGTTTGTTGTCACTGCTCCCAGGAGTGCAGGCATGCTCACTGACTCCTTGGAGTGTGAAAGAAGTGGAACTGAACAGACCTGGGCACAAGTCAGATTTTGGAAGAAATATACCTGGGAGTGGGGGTGGCATTTCTAACCACACATCCCTAAAGACAACTCCAGGGTTTCTGATCATCACTGCCCTCATGCTAGAGCAGATCAACAGCCTGGCTGCCACAGACCCAAATACACCTGAGGAGGGGATATTCCAGGCCCAAGAAGAGTCTGGATCAGTCAGGGATTAATGAATGGAGACAGGCTCCTTCAAGGTGCTGCAGAACAGAAACTGAGGTCTCCTCAGTCCCTCCCCACAGGGGCCCAGCTTTCAGGAACCGTCTGCAACTAAAACTGCTCTTTCTCACATGCAATCATGAAATGACTCAAAAGTCATCTTCTGGGGGTCCCACAGGCTGGGTTATGTCTGTGGACTGATTTCAAAAAGTGAATCCAGTAGGGATGTAGAAAGAAGATGACAATATGTTATCTACAGTAACCAAATTTAAAACAAACAAGTTTCTTTTAGCTCATATAATCCAAGTTTCTGTTCTAAGGAAAACCATTAGCAACGGGGCAAGAAAAATCATGAAGTCCCTCTTCAGAAGCAGCTGCAGCTTTACTAATAGAAATCAAGTTGATGACTGAGCTGGTATATAACTTTCAAGTCACATTTTGAGAATGTGACAAAGATCCCATTGAGAAAATCCTTAATGATATATGAGCCCTTGATGCCACACATGAGAAAACCTAGAAAATTTGGGTTCTATAAACGGTACAAATCTTTAGAGAGATCTCCCTGCAGAAAGTATAGTGTTAACCTCATTATAACAATAAATATTGTGCTTCTTTTCTCTTTGCAAAGAAAAACATGGGCAGAAAATAAACTGTATAAATTTTCAGATGTACAATTAGTGACCATAAAAATCCTAATTGCTATGCAGAAACAGCAGTAGGACCAATAACTGCCTTTTAAGAATTGTTGGATGAAGACAGACAGTGACTTTTATTAGCAGATAAATACTTGCTTGCTGTTGGTTGCATCCTTAATTATTTACACAGGATTTCAACAATTTACATTATCAGCAGTCTGGACTGGTGGAGAAAAATGAAAGTACTGACTCATGAGTCAGTTACTCAGGCTGCCACTTGCAATTTGCTACCATTCGTAAATAAATTAAAATGCATTGAAAAGGGTATCAATAAATGAAAATATCAGACCCAGAGCAGCCAGGTAAAAATTATTCCTTAGGCTGCACTTCTAAACACAGCAAACAGTTGCCTACAGAGTATCAAAGGCTACGCTGACAGCAGCAAATCTCTCTCTCCTGCCTACGTGACTCTAAATACATTAGTGTTGCACCAGAGTTCCAGCAAAGTAAGAGGAGGTGTTTGTTCTGTTCAACTAATGCACCAAAAGGCCCCTTCTAAGCCAAGACAACCTGAGTGCTCACTGAGGATGCAAACCACCACAGTTCAAAGGGACAAAATAGGGGTCCTGCTCATTGCTAATACCTCAGCTCACACCCAAGTCTGAGGCTCTTGGACACACTGCCAAAACTCCAAGGGTCACTTGGTGCTCCACAAATAATGTGAGTCAACTCTGCATGCTAATTTTGCTATTATAGGATGTAGCTGATAATCAAAGAGTTTTTAAAGAGCCCTTCAGATTAAGAGGGGTCAAGTTGTGTGAGATTTGGGCACCTAAATCCTAACAGTCATGGAGAACCTCCAATCCCCTGTGTGTTCCTAAGGAGATGGGGTGTGAGTGAGCCGCGTTTGGAGAGTGCCGTGTCCACCCGTCAGCGACAGAGCACAGCAGAGGCTTCTCTCAGCTGCACAGGAAGAGGCTCTCAGGGATTTCCCTCATCCAACAGTCTGGCAACTCAGCTGCTCCACTACTGTTCTATTCAAGACCAGTCCATCAGTCCTGCTGGCAAGAGATGTTTCTGTGAGCATCAAGAAGCTCGTTCATAGAGCTGCTCAGCAGCTGCGGGAGCAAACACGAAGGCCTGTGAGTGTGCATGGAAACAGCAGCTTTGTGTTTCTCCAGGGAAGAAAACCAGCAGAATAAAAGCAAAAATGGGACTTAAACAATCTATGGAACTGAAGCATAACACATGCTAATGACATTCTCAGCCTCAAGTGCCACGAGAGATGAGAAGCATAACATGACTGCTGCCCCCCATGCGACACCAGAAAGCATGCAGAGAAAACTGAGCCATACACACCTAGAGAGGTACTGAAGTCTGAGGGTTAGAGCTGCTGGGACATCACCCACTAAGACTAGAACAGGACAGACAAAGCAGGAGAGCAGCCTCAAGAAGAACCAGCTACAAGAGAGAGGAAAGAGAGACAGAGTTAGTTAATAAGGTATTAAAGCCTCTTCTATACATAGTCAGCTTTGAGGTTCTTCTCACTGTGTTGTAGAAATTATTTATTACACTGTTTTCCTCCTAACTTGTAGTAAAAGAAGTAATATTTGGAGAAGCCAATCCTGAGACTTCTAAGGTTAAAAAAACCCCACACTGATTAATCTAATTTGTTATCAGTGATCAATACTTGCATGTTCCTGTGAGATTTACTGTTAATGTCCTAAATCAGGAAAAACTCTAGACTAGAAGGAGGATGATGGAATGTTGCAAAACTGGATATTACAGCCAGGCAATTTAAATTTAAAATTAAAACACAGAAACCTAACAGGATGCTCTCAGAAATGACAGCTGTTATTTAGGCACACAACTTTAGGCTCCTGTCAGATGTAGAAGCCCCAAACGGTTCAAGATCATTTCAGGGATCCCTGTTAGAGAGGGCACATTCATTTCTGAAAGACGCACACAGCACAACAGCTTGTTCTCCCTGTCTGTATGTGTACCTATCTGATCCTGTATGAAACCAAAGCCAAAGAAGCTTTTGGGATATCAGGTCATCTGTGGAGCTCAGAAAATCCCTGATTTATTTTGTCTTGAAACATTTATCACTGAAATTCTCTGGGTCAGCAGCTGCCAATTTAGTCCCTGTTTTTGCTGGAGAATGTACAGAACAGAACCCATTTGGTGAAGGCAGGGTTCTGTGAGGCAGCACTGCCACTCTTAAGCTACTACCACATCTAAAATGCTGCAACCACATGGCACAAAATGTGGAGCCAGTACAAACTCACACTGCTGGTTCAAATGTTTTAGAACATTCTCAGAGAGGAATGTTGCCCTGGCAGATTTTTTGCTTGACCAGGTACTGTCAGCCGTCCTGAAGCCAGAATAAACACAATTTCTTGTTTTTCAGCCAAATTACCAGAAATATGATCCTTTCTTTGCATGGATCCAACCTCAAAGGGCACAGAACCATTATGCCAGAAATCTCATTTTTTCTTAAACTAACAGCAGTAAATTCTATGCTCAAAACCCATACAGCTGTAACAAAACTGTGCATAGATATGCCCAAAGATGAAAGTCAGGAGGCACAGTGAGAGAAAGACTAATTCTCAAGTAAATGACCACAGAGAGAAAATTAAACATAATTGAGTTTCTAGAGATAAAAGAGTAACACTTTGGACATACATTTATAAAAAATACATGTAACACATTCCAAATAAACTGCTTCTCAGACCTTATGCTGAAATCTATCTTGAGCCTGGGTCCCCTTGCTGCTGTGGTTGACTGAGTTCTAATTTGACCCTTACGTGACAACCTCCACCAATGAATAGCAATGAGGAATTCACAAAGAAAGCTATTTCAATATAGTTCTCTGGTAGGCACAGACAGACACATTGTGCTGGTGTCAAAAGAAACAACAAAAAAGCTGGTCAGAGTTTTTGTGTTCATTTGGACAGAGGCAGTCTGTGAAACAAGGTTTAAACTCGGGAATGAAGGAGGGCAGAGGAAATGGTAACAGGAGAACTCCTTGAGAAGGAACTTTGCATCTTAAGGACATTGCAATGAATGCTGCAGTTCACCACTGGCATTACTGCAGAAAAAATGTCACCGTGCAATATTTGAGCTTTTACATCAGTAGGAAATTCCATCTGATCATCCAGCAGGAATAATTCTGTATAAATAAAGAAATCAATCCTACCAATAAATCTGCAGAATATCGTAATATGAACTGGGTTGAGCAACATCAACAAAAACATCCATACATATACTTGTAAAGGCAATACAATTCCAACACTTAACTCTCTACAGAACTGGCTTTGGTCAATAGCATCACAGCATCTCCAATCTTACAAAAAATGGTTCCCAATCCATTTAAAAAGAAGTAATTTCATTAACTTTTTAGTTAAAAGCACTGAAATTATACTGTAGTATCTCAGAAGAGACACAGTTCTCAGCAAAAAAAAAATCCAGAATTTTCTTATATCAAATTTACTATCCACGTATTAATCACTGCATGTTTAAATGACACCAGTCTTCTTTCTAGAGCTCTTCTTTGATAAAGATTCCTCCCTTCAGCTCCTTGCTACTGGAGTTTTTCAGGTGTTCCTTCCAAAATTTCAAGCAGTGTTTTCAGGGCTTGCTGATACAGTGTGTCTACATAGCTTTAATTGTACTGGAGCTCTCTTCCCCCAGTAAGGTAAATTTCAACTGCTATACTCTTATTCCAAATGTGAAGGAAAAGAAATTATGGAAATACAGAACATCGTTCTCACAACTGCATATATATAATTGCATAAATAATTCAATTTAATGCTCTAAAGTTCAAATTGAAATATTTTTACAAGGGCAATTTCTAAAGTAAATGATTTAGCCTATGGTTACTTTTACCCAAGATTTAAAAAAAAAAAATCAATTTCTTCCTAAAATTTGTCATTTATAGACCAGAAAAGCAAAGAGCATCTTTCTGAAGCTGAGCTCTTGCTCTCTGGGACCTAAGGAATTGTCTACACTGAATAAGCTGAACTCCTCCATCACAGCACTCACTATGCCACACTTCCTTCAGAGATCAGTGTTTGTGTTAATTAAGCATAGAACAGCAGAGCAAAATGGCAGCGTATTACTTCACACCTACTAAGTGTCCACACTAAGGTTTAATGGGGTATGTGATAGTCTATAAATTCACACTGTGCACTGTAAATTCTCTGTGTAAACAAACACTCCCCAGGTATCTCCAAACGAGTGTCTAGGTGGAATAGTTTTTGTAAAAATCTTCTAAATGCAAAAAGACTGGACAAGGTAGAGATGGTTTCTCAAGGAAAAAATCAGAATATTTTGATTATTTCAGCAATTCTATTTGTTTAACACTGTACCTTATAATAATCAGGCACGTATTGCCAAAAACTTTTTATATTTCCCTTTTTAGTTCTTGTTTTTCTATAGAAATAAAATGCAACTTGAAAGTCAAAGCTAGAATGAACAAGATCATACTTTGCAATCTCTCTCGGAATATGAATAGTCAATTTGCTCTATCTCAAGCCTCTGACACCTTTTCTTCTGCCTTGGAACTTGCCAGACATGATTGCTACCAGCTTGATTAGTTCATAGGCCGATCACTTTAACACCCCAGAACACATGTCCTTGCATACTAAAGCTGCTGCGTGCCATCGATTTTTCAAAGGTCTCCCCCACTGAAATCAATAAGGAGCTCTGCTTAAAAATGGATTGCACTTTGTGGTCCCTTTCTGAGTTGTGGATATCCAGGCTTCCAAGTACTCTCACAGCTGCCTTTAGCAGCAGCTCCATGTCCCCCACTCCCTCTGAGCCCAGTCTGATCCCAACCCACACCAACAGACCCTTCAGCCACTGACCACTGCGAGCAGAAAGAGACAACAGACAATCCCACCACAACCCTTTCACTGGAAAAATGTCTTCCAAACAGCAAATGAAAACTCCTCCAACAGCTTCTGTGACTGTTAAATAGCATCAGGCCTTCAATTAACCGCAGAGGCTGTAACATTTTCAACAGAAATTACTTCCTTACTATAGAGGCACCCTTGCAAGCAGAGCCACCCCAAATCAATACATGTGTTCTCAGAACAGGGCTACTTCAATGAGAAAGAGAAAAAGATAAAGATCAAAATCAGGACAGTTCATAACTCCAGTCTGTCCTTCCTTCCCATGTATTTTCAAGCTGGGCTTCATTAACATACAATCCAATCTGGCTGCAAATAAGCCAAACACATAAATACACTCTTACAACCTCATGCAGTTACTTCCACAGGACTCTTACAAGATTTCACTTAACAGTATACAAGAATCCTCATTTTTCTTGTGTCTTAGTGTTTAGAGTTTTGGCAAAGGGGCTTCCATTTTAAGACAAAGGCTAGTGCTAGGAATATGACAGAAACTGGCTCTGCATGGGGAACCACAGCTGAGAACAGCCCTGTATTTCTGAGCATTAAATCTCTACAAAACACACAACAAGAGGCAGTGGGCAGCTCCCAAAGCCAGACCAGCTTGTCATGGGTGAAACAGAGTAACTGAAATATTACAGCAAAGCTGGGAAATCCTGCAGAAGATCATAACAACTCTTTCATAAAAGATACTATTGTGCTATCATCAAGCAAATAACAAAATGGCAAGCAACGAAGCTGAGGTCAGCTCTGCAGTCAGGCAGCCCAACAGCTTCACCCATTCCAAATGCCCCCAGAAGGCATCAAGCAGAGTGTTCAGGCAGCATATTCAAACTTAGAGCCATTAGGTAGAAAATTGTCCTTTCACTACACATTTTGTGAGGAAAAAATCCAATTGTGACCCCACAGAAGAGTGATGTTTCAGCTCAGCAACAGATGTGTCAAATGACTTATCCCAACCATGAGGAGTTAATTGATGCTATAAATAGCACTCTGCAGACACACACACACAAAAAAATCCACTTAATTCTAGTAGCCAAGGAACACAGTCTAGCTCTGCTTATCAGTAGAACTATTTTCCTTTAAAGAAGTAGGCTTGGATGTTTTACATGTAGATTAACACAGAGAGATAATTTGATTTCAGGCTATTGAGAGATTTCCTTCCTTTTATGTTTCAGAAGAACAGGGCTGCATGCAGCTAAATGAGATCCATAGATTACAGTAGAAGAAAGGCCAATAAAACTGCACAGCTACATTCCTGGGTAATAACAAATGCTTTTTAATTCTAGGGCTCCAGTCTCAGGGTTTATGAGGGCATTTCCAATTACTGCTTTTAAGATTAATGTAAATAAGTGGATCAAATAGAAACAGATTCTTTAACCCATCTGAATCAAATATTTAGTATCTCCCATAGCATTTTATACCAATAAATAAACTGGCACTTCCAGGAAAAAAAATCACAGGTCTGAAGTGTTCAGAGCAAGCCTCTTCCCTGTGGTTTTCACCTGCTTTCAGGAGAAAAACAAAACCAAAACCCTTCAGCTGTTTTCCAGAACATGGATCTTGTTTACCTCTCACAGCCACATCTAGTGGATTGTGTGGCTGCTCCACTGCTCCACCAGGGAACAGAAAACATCAGTATAAACAGGAAAGAACATAATGTCAATGTTCCTGTTTAATTCTTGAAGCTACTAAATCAAAATAATTTCATTAGCTGCTTACCAACCAATCTTACTGCATTAGTCTCCCATATTTCAACCTCTCTCATTAAAAACAATCGGATTTCCACCTTATGTTGCTTTAAACCAGAACAGTATCACAGAGGAGATTAAAGCAATACAAAGACAAAAGAAATGGAGTAAGGCCCACTAGCTTTAATTCTCTCCAGTAACATCTGTGTCATTCTAAATCCAGGATTTTTTTTTCACCAAGCTAGGTTTGGAAGCCTGAGGCACTATGTAAATCTACTCTGTTTAGACCAAAACTGTTGATCTGCTTTCTGCAATGGCATGTGCAGAGCACATCCTTCACTGTTTCAGCATCTGTAAATTCAAAATGCAATCCAAGTTCTTTTTACCCTTGTAAGTTTAGGATGCAATCTGAGTTTGTGCTGATTAACACCACAGCTTTTTAGTATTACAAGGCAAACATGCATTTGAGAACTAATAAATAATTTTGAGCAAAATAAAAGTATTTAACTCATCTGCTGTCTTGAATAATGATTCAGTTCATGCATAAACATAAAGACAGGAAAAACAGATACATTTTAATGAAAGTCTTGGAGAAAGTCATCAATCCATATGATGGATTTTAGCATGTAACATCTCTCAACAGAACAGTCTTTGTCACACACTGCAGAAAGGTGCAGCTCCAGAGGTGGTGCCTGGTTGAGGGGCAGAAGCATTGCCACAAGATCTGCCAGTTCAACTCCCCTGTCTCCAGGTGCAAGGTGTTGCCAAATTTTCAAGGCAAAAATCCTTATCCCTGAGAAGCATTTCCTATTCTACTAGCCAAGCATCTTGGCTTCTTTGGGGTTAAACTGCCAGCCAGCGAAGCCCTCAGAGAATTATATCCAGGATGTGCCTGGTTCCCATCAAGATGCCATAGTAACCCCATTGATTAGTGCAGACTCCAGCGTTCTTTACTCGTTTACATCTTCCCTCCCTCGCACGCAACAGAACCTGGTGCTGTGCTCACACTGCCAGGTGTCACAGCCAGGCACTGAGCAAAACTGCAAGCATCAGTCTTCAAGACTAAGATTTATATCTTTATTCCAAGAGCTTTTTATTCACTGGTTTGTGGCTCTATCAAAGTTTAAGTGTTTGGGCTGCCAGCAGAGCACTGGGACGTGGTGTCCAGGCTGCTGTGCAGGTGGGGAGAGCCTGGCACAGGTCACCACAGCCTCGGGCTGGCAGCACACCAACATCACCACTCCAGGGATCCTCCACATCCCTCCTTCCCTGCATGCAAAACCTGTTCTGAATCTCATTCACTCATAAACCTCCATTTCAACTGGTCAACTACCACATTTAAATTACATCCTCTGTGCTGAGGCTGACTCATACCCGAAAATCAGCAGGAATTGGGAAAGATAATGGATTTAGGCTGACAGTACCAATTGTCTTTTGGAGAAGTCATTTTGTGCTACATAGCTATAGTTAAACACTGATCTCACCCCTTCCAAGTCTATCCTACATTTTTATCTTTGACTAAATCTTAATGCTTTTTGTAGTTTATATCCCCAATCAAGAAAAATTCCTCTTTCCAGGAACAAACTTATCACCAGTGCCTAATTACAGTTATTTGGAAGCCGAAATATTTTTTCCAAATCACTGAAGATCTGCTCCAAGAATTTTCTATTCAAACATCCCTTTTTAATAACCATCCTGCTGGTAACTGTTGAGGGGGAAAAATAACAATTTTGCTTTAACTTTCTAACCACTTCAAATGCTTAAAGCAAATTCCCTCTATTATATTAAAACTAAAATCCTGCACTGTATAAACAGGAATACATTTCAGCTATAATAAACACTTCTAACTCATTTCATTAAAACTATGAAAGGAACAGAGGAAAGTCCCAAACAATTCAGACAGTAAATACAATGTAAATTCTGCTGAGAATCTTTCCTACAAACAGCTTTGAAACTTTAAATGGGTTGTTTATTTTCAGTAAAACTTTTTGGTTTGACGTATACAAAATGAAATATGTTTAACCTAAAAACAATCAAATTAAAATGGAAATAACTTCATAAAAATCAGTAACATGATATTGTGTTATTCAGAGGATTATTTTCGAGGAATGCTTGGCTAAAACTATAATCCACCTACACAGAGAAAAATAAAGCAGTACACAGAAGGGAGCAATATTTCAGGAAAATAAACAAGAGTACTTCAATATTTAATCCCATTATTCACTTGCAAGTCCCCAGATTTAAAACAGACACACCAAAGTACTGAGATGAATTCAGAGCAGCTGAAAATGCTTATGGTCATCCTCTAAGTGACCAGAGGATTGGCTTTGGATCCCAGAAAGATTGAGATATAGCTGGCAGGGAGGGCATGGAGAGAGGAAAAGACATCCTGATAGCCTGACTCTTAGTGCCTGTAGGAAGAAGCCCCACAGTTGAGAGACATCCCCTGCTCTGTCAGGAGCAGAATGAAGCTAAGTGAGTATTTCCATGGCAATAGGAAAAGGGAGAGATGGATCAGAGAAGAGAAAACCATCATCCCTGTTTTCCTCAGCTGCACTTGCACTTTATCCGTGCCCCTGCCTCTGCTCTGGACACAAAGAACAACGGCAGAGGGTCCTGGCCTTGTTCCAGTTTTAAGAGGTATCATAGGGATATTCCCTTCTTTCTGCTCCTCAACCATTCTACCACTATGTTAAACAAATTTTAGTTGGCCTTCAACAGCATGCAAACAAAGGAATTTCTGAGGTGTGAAGACAATTTAATAAAAGGACAGTGATTTAAGAACACACATAATGAAATAGTAAGAAGACACTCAAGAGACTCAGCTGCAGAAACACAGTACCTTTTATAATCTTTCTTTCTTGTAGTGGCTTTTAAGATGGAAATTCTCCCTTGGTTCGATAATAACTCTGTAAGAGAAACAAAGAAAATAACAAACATTTTTATTCCATCTGGGGGAGGTAGGAAAAGGGGATTATTTTTGAATAACTGATAACATTTACATAATACTGTGGAAATCTTTTATTTGTATCTCTCCTTGGTTCCCCTTCCCGAGTCATGCTGGTTTACAAAAAAGCATTAGCTCAGCGTCTATTCCACCATCACCTGAAATCCCAAGAAAATCCCACAGAACTGGAGTATTGAAAGTAAACCCCATTAAAAGATCCTCCTGGTTTCTGTCCCAGTGCCAGTCACATGCATAAATCACACATTCCTAAACTTAAAATTTAATTCAATATATATTTAATTCCCCATTAACTCCTAGATTTAAAAGCAAAAAAATGTTTCCCTCATAAGCACACATCAGAGCATTTTCAGTCATCCAGGTCTAAATGCCATCTAGTGGCTCTAAAAATGTCATCTGTGGTTCCACAGATACACCTCACCCCGTCTGACATTTTTTCTTCTAACAGTAGGAAATAAGAGAAATTAGGGCAGGAAATTCACCAGAAAGAATTCAGTGTTTTTCAAAATCTCTTTTTTTTGTTTGTTTGTTTGTTTGTTTGTTTGTTTGTTTTTTGTTTTTTGTTAGAGCTTAATGCACCATTTCCATTACAGCATTTCTTATCCTAGCAATTTCCCAATGTTAACCAGCAGGATCCTTTGTCTCAGCTTCCCACTCTCCTACTCTCTTTCTGAGAGTAAGAACATTTCAAGCAGTTGATTCCTGCAGATCACCCCTGTTGGGTTTCACTCAGATAAAGTTTACCCAAAAACCAGACATGCCCCTTCCACTAACACACGGCTCCATCACTTCACCCTTCCTCACTGCTCCTCCTTTACCTGGAGGGCACATGGCAGCCAAATAAACATGAGTGAAAAGTAAGGAAAAGCACTTCAATCCTGCAGACTCACTGTAACCACGGAGGTGCTAAAAGGAAATTCTACATCTCTGATGTAAGAAAAGAACTTCTTTGAAGCCTAATTTCTGTCACCTTTTGTCTTATAAGAATATGACTTGTCTCCTCTAAGTAAGCTAATTGTATTTATTGGGCCAGAAATAAAGAATGTTTTAAGAGTCAACTAGAACAAACAAAAATTACTGGAAAAATTACTTCCCTTGATTTTTCTTTCTTCCTTTTTCACCTGTGTTTTTGTTGTTGATTCAGAGTCAAGAAGACAAGCTGCCTAAGGCTTGGGATGTCCCGGGTAAGACCCAGCCCCACTATAGCACTCATGTACAGCTGTAGGATGTTGAATCTTTTTTATCATATAATCTGGGAATAAAGTGCATTTGCCTACTTCACCAGATCTCAAAAATATGTATATAAAATATTACTGCACTTATATACACCCACACAATTACTGGCGGTCTTCTAATGATAATCTCACCTGAAATGCCTGAAATTCAGTGTTGATTATCACGAAAAAACTCCTTGTTTTTTTAACACAAATCTGTCCTTCATTTTCCTCTTTGAGCAGAGTGTTTTTCAGCCCAGTGACAGTCTCTAAGGTGCTGTGTGGGTTATGGCAAACACCTGGAGCAGACAATGCCGTGTTCACACGGGCACAGTCCAACTGCCAGCAGGAGCCCCAGTGCTGCTTTGTATCTGAGCTGATGCCAGCTCAGAGCTTCAGCCCCAAAGCCTGGAGCTTGCTGAGGCTCTTGTCTATCCTGCAAAGTCCCCTTTTCAGCCCTCGGTTGCTGCCCATTTGATAACACGACCTGTGGTGCAGGGGAGAGGGGGGAAAACGCACCACCTTGGACAGCATTACATTTAATAAAACACCTGTGTTTCATTACAAAAATGCTGCTTCATTCCAGTGATAGACTTCTATTGCTGATTTTAATCAAGTATCTTACAGCTCTCAAATGGGAAAGGTGGAGAAAAACCTGTAATGCCTTTTCAGATTGCTTGTTATCTCTCACTTGTAACTAATTACCCCAGTTGCACTGTTAAAGACTGAGTGGTTTTATGTTTGCTCACCAACAAATGACTAAAAAAAAGAGATCAGACAATTAGTCTCTAGCTATAGTAACTAATTAAGATAAATATTTTTCAGAACAAAGAACTTAACAGAACATCAAGGCACTGACACTGCAAAAATGTCTGAGAAAGTAAAGCATCTATCAGCAAAGCATTTCTTGCCAGTCAGCGAGCTCTACAATTGCATCCCCACCACACTTCATTCTTGTCCTACTCCAGTGAACATAATTAGGTATTAAAGCTTTTCTAACATGGTGAGAATGTGAGCAGCTTATTGGACTACAGGAAGACTTAGGGACAAATTTTGATTCTGCACCAACTGCAATGTGTGCACTGGCAACAGATGAGTACTTTTACACAAACACCATGATGGGAAGTACAGTAGCAACCTGTACTACCATTCCTTTTTCCTAATGTCTTATATTGTCACCTTCTTGGTGTCTTACTCAAAAGGCTTCTGAGCATCCACCCAAGCTCTTGAAAACATTCCATGGCTGGAACATTCTGGGGGACAGAGTGGGTCCCTCACCTCTGCACAGAAACTGGTGACATTAACACTGCCAAGTATGAGGCAAGCAAGCAGTGCAGTCCAAAATATACCAGACAAAAGCATGGATGGATGGACAAGCAGACTGCTTTTCAATTCAGCTGCAATACTACTATCATCACGCATTGCAAAATCTTGCCCAGGGTATGAATGGAAAGCCATTATCTTTGGCTCTCTCTGTCACTCAGATGACCTTCTCTCTCTGGCATTTCTGGCACTAAAATAACTAATAAGGAATTCTGATGATGTAAAAATTTATTTGGTAGCAGTAAAATTACCTGCAGACTCATGGCTCCAGCCCTTACTGCACACTTACAACCTCAAAGCAGCCTCAAGGAACGAATGTTTCTGTCACTTACAGCAGTGGATTGCAGCACAACTTCACTTGCCAACAGCTACCTCAATGGAAAAGAGACCAGTGGAAAAGAGCTCACTTACTCCCAAATTAATTTGTCTGTGCATGTTTTGTTTATATTGATTGCAAGAAGCTGATACCTTCCAATTGTGTGTTTTTTCTTGGCAAGAGCTCTGTCACAGATAAATCACCAGAAGTTTGGGCAGAGCTGAATAGAGCTCTCCGAAGTGTATTTTGTATCTGCTGTGATTTACTTAACCAAGAGACAAAGAGGTGAAAAGAAGGATTTCTCCTCTTCCTTCACCTTACATCTTTATTTCCTAAACTGCTTTTTTATTCAGCAAAGAAATGTGGGGTATTCTGACTGACAGCACAGTTCTGCTTTTATGTAAGGTATCAGATGGCAAACATGAGGTAGCTACATTACACAACTCAGTGTGTGGGTATATGCTCTGTCACAACTTGCATCAAAACATATGAAACAGTCATGGGAAGTGAGGTTTTTCCTCTTAAAGATACAAACATAAATGAACAGCAGCCACCCTGTACACTCATTACAAAGCTTTCCATCAAAGAGGTGGACTTCAAGCTGTTTGATATTTTAATATTTACACTCAATTATCTCCAGAAATGTATTTAAAACAGCATTATTTTTGTGTTACTTAGGAGCTCTGAGTTCCCTTAGAAACTCCTACTCATTCTTAATTATAGTGTAAATCAGCATGTTAACATCAAGCGAGCAACCACTAACTAAAGCAGCTGATACAAATGCAGACAAAGTTCAGACAGAAGTAGTGGCAAAATGCCCAGAAAGTTCCAAACCCCCTCTGAACAGCTCAGTCAACGTAGACAGATACAGAGAGAGAGAGACCTTTCAAAAGAGATGCACTGGGTAAGAGCAGTTACTGCCAATAAATTTTATATAAATATTACAAAAGTAGTAAAGAGCCCATGCATCAGTACACAGACATGTCACAGATAAGAACTGTGGCTTTTTAAAATGCCAGGACTGAAAATGTACAACGGCCTATAAAATGTCACTCAAGTCATTACATGCTACCAGTGAAGTAAATCATTTATTAAAGAAACAATGGCTGAACTAACTCTGCCAAACCAGGTGCACCTCTTTCCTCTACCGTGTTACTGTGTTGATAAAGACATGACATATTAAAAGAAAATGTATGAAACGCAGAACTACAAAAGTCAATGTGCAGTGATTCACTCTGCTATGCTATGATACAAGCAAAATTAAAGCTAATCCTTTCTTCTGAAGGAAATGTCACAGACTTCTGTGCATTTGGTAAATTAATATTTATAAGGAGCCCAGACAGTTTAGTGTTTTTAATACAGGACTAAGATTTCCTCCTGAACATCAAACAGAGAAGTTGCACTCAAACAGCAGTTTCTTGATTGCAACAAACCTAAATGACAGTATTTCCAAGGTTTGTTTTCCATCATGTCATTCCCATTAGCAACTGCGTACAACTGGGACATTTGCAAAATCCACCAAGTAGCCATGAATTATACATTCCTAACCCTTTAAAGTTAACACATAATAATCTTCTTATCAAAAGCCTGCTGACAGCTGTTAGTACTATGTTCCTAATAATTCTCATTACAAACAGACATCTAGGAATGGAAAAACAAGGTATACAGGGTCTAGTACCACACTGCTGCAGACATATATGTAGTAAGTGAGACTTTAACAACAGCATTGTTTCAAGAACTTATACAGCAATAAAACTACAACTGAACACCTTTTATTGAAAAATGTAATTTAAAATTTTACAGCCTAATATACGTAAGAATTCATCACACCCAATTAAATTAAAATGCAGCAGTTGATCACTTTTTATGGAAATTTTGAAAGGAATTTTGTTATATTACATGCTAATATGGAGATTCATTTAATTTAGATGATGAATTATCTAATTTTGTTTTCTAGTATACTAAGGGTATCTAAATTGAACTTGATAGCATTCATGGGGTTACCAAAGTCACCTTTTATGTATTACAGAAAGAAGATAAAGTTATCCATTTAAAGGGGAGCCAAAGGTGATCTTCCAAAATTCTATAATGAAATTTAATCCTGGAAAAAGAAGGGTACAAAAATTAATCCACATTAGTGCCTATAAAGTTCACAACAACTGTGGGAAACTGGTTGCAGATGTTTGTATTCTCCAGGGTAGAAATTCCTCTCTCAAGCAAGCCAGACCCCGTTCTGTAGCCGTAAGGTTAAGGGAGCAGATTTTCCAAAGCAAGCTGGAATTCTTAGAAGAATCTTTGTTCACAGTTTTAATTCAAAAAGGAAAGCTGCAATTTGCAATCAATATCCTACTGTACTCCTAGAGCACAGATTAGCTGCTGTAACACAGCAGAGCAATGTCCCAGTTTCACTGGGATGACAATAACCAGCAGCACTGTGCAGGCAGCCCTGTCAGATGTTCCTGGGCTGCTGTGACAGTGTTCTGGCATGTTCATGATGCTGCACTGACTGCTGTGGCCAACAGCTCCTGCCCTGGCAATTACACTGGCAAGGGTTCCACTTGGAACAAAAGCAGCTACCAGATGTTTTGTCAAGCTAGGAAATTTCTTACCGAAAACATGTACTTAAGAAATGTCCAGTTCTTTCTATGCCCAAACAGAAAAAGAAAATCAGCCTGAGTGAAAGCTTAACTAACAATATTTTGTGAATAAATTATAGGGTAGCCTATTATAGGGTAGCTTAAGGTGTTTTCCTGATAATTTGCACTGCTGCAGATAAATCTGAATACTCTTAATAATCTAGGATGACACTATAACACTTCATGCAGTCACTACTAGACCAGCACCTAATCCTGTAACTGGCACAAGACCTTCTACCACAGACAGGTGACTATCACATACTAATAAAGGTAAAATAAAGAAACAAAAAAATACAGCTAAGATTGAAGAAATCAGAGAGAATGGCAATTTGCTGAATGTCAAGAGCTTTGAGTGAGAAATCTCTGGAATCTCAGAAGAAATCCTTAACACCTAAGTGATGCCTTCTCCTTGTCCTCATAAAAAGACACAATTGAATGAGGCCTCAGTCACATCTCTTACAGTTCTTCATATAAAGCAGGACTTAATTTTTTTTGAAGAAGAAGAAGAAGAACTTGGAAAAATAGCTTGACATGGGGGAGTCCTGTAGCAAACCTGCAGAATCCATAGCACTCTTTTGGGTGGTAGGAGCAGCACCCATCTTGCAGAAAATTGGCAAGGTGGATGTATGTGTACGCAGGTAAACTTAATGAACATTCCCAAACTAACAAAATACATATAAACAGTTAGGAAACCAAATGGTACAAGTAGTCAGATCATTTCAGATGTGCTGGTACCCTTTAAACTTTATGTTCCACAGAAGCACTGATTTGACTAATGAGGTTTTCACAGTACAAGCTGCAAGGATGCAAAATCTGTACCTGGATGACAGCAAAAGAGCACAGCACATCTGTCTGACTTACGCGACAATTATGTATATTTTATTTAATTGCATAACCATGTTTCCATTTGTCTTTGTTTAAAAATAATTTAATAAGTTCTGTTTATTAATGATGAACTGAAGGGAGAAGTTCACATGAAGAGAAAAAGTAGGGCCTCTACTCAGTCATGCACATGGCACAGTGTGACATTAGCACAGATTAAGATCCCTAATATAAATTGTTTCAATAAAGCAAAGGGGAAATTAAAGGTGAATTACTGTAGTAATCTAAACTGAAAAACAATTGCCAAGGAAAGATGGAAATAGCATCCAAAATCGCTGCTCTAAGAATGTAAAACAGATGGGTAGGAACAATATCTAGGGATAGAAGAAATCAATCATTTGCAGTTGATATAGACGAGAGCTCAGTAACCTTTCCCAGCCAACTGGGAATTCACACAAAAAGCAGGGATAGCTTAATGAAGAAGGAAATATGAAGAATATTTCTATCCCAAATTCCAGAACTCTTACAAGCTTCATGTTTCATTCTAATACATTCAGGCTACTGGGCAGTCATAGCACCCAGGCTATTTAAAGACAGACCAACTTATTCAAACACTAAGCCACAGGTCTCTCAATTCCCAGGACAAACAAGAGCAGCTAAAACATGCACTGCACATGCATCCAGAAGTATGTGTTACCACGTAAAAATTCTGTAAGTATCTATAACCTTACATTAATTGAAGCATGGTAAATAAATGCATTTATTGACAGTTTGTTTCTTAGCATTTTCAGTGTCTATGTTTAATGATCGTAGAATTTTAACAGTTTGTTGAGTTTAATCTGGTCTTTAAACACTGAAAGAGTTCAGCCTCTTCTTTTAAGAGGATTAAAACATGAAAGCAGCAGGAATTTGGTTATCCAGGCACTTCTGAAGCAAAATTATTTGCTTTGTCACACTGTTTCCTTTTTTATGGTGACTTCTCCCATCTTTTTCATGTATTACTGTAGCTTTTCTGATACAGAAAATGTATTACGAATCTACTGTAAAGAATTTGAATCAATTATTTAGACCTAAAAAAAAAAAAAATCCTTGTTTTCTATTTATCTTTAAGGCCAATTAAGCGGGATTACATGAAAACATATTCCTAAAACTCTAACATCTTGCTAATTTCAAGCAACTTCTTGTTGTTTTTCTAAGAAATATAGGGAGGATGTGCAACAGAAAACCTAACTAAGAAACAGTGTTGGGATTGTGAGACAGACAAGCCAATATTTAAAATAGAAAAGAAAAAAGAAAAAAGAAAAAAAAAAGTGGGGCAGTAAATCAGATCACCAGAAATTTGGCAATTACAATAAGCTGCCTTATTTCAGAGACAGCTTGACCTAAGAATCCCAAATCCTGCATTTTGCTGCCAGTGGAGACACAAACAAGAGACCAAAGGTTTTTGAAATCAAGCAGTGTAGTACTGAGGATTCGAAGTGCTAGAAAGCCTGGCAGTGAAACACGCTGACACCAAATACATTTGTGGGCAGGAAGAACACAGAAACACTGGCAAGGAAAGGCACTCAGGAGAGCCACATCTGCACAGTGAACTGGCACTGGCGGGGTGTGCCAATGTGTGACCCGGAGAACTGTCCTAGCTCCTGGCCAGAGAGCCTCAATCGCTGATTTACCCCTCTCCCTTTATGTGGCTGCTGTGGTAACTGGCCAGGACAAAATTCTGAATGTATGAAATAGCAATGGACTAATTCACATTCATTGATAATTCTGATATGTGATTTAGTGACTGCAGAGAACTGTCTCTGTGGCTAGACAGAAGGAAAACAAGAAGGAAAAAACCACATGCCAGCAAAGAAACAAGGAAAATAAGGTGAACAGTGAAGAAAGCACACACTCAGGCTATCCTACAGAGCCACTGCTGATCAGGAAAGGGAACAGGTAATTACTAGAAGAGAAATAAACAGGAAAACAATTCATATACATTTGCTCCATGCTACAGTTCCTGCTCTTCATGTTGATAGAAGGATTAATACACATTCCCGGTAAGATCAGTAAGCGTGGAACTGCATTGCTTTTCAAATTTATGTATTTGTCAGTACAGATTGGATACATCTGTTGAATCCATTTTTCAGTACCATGTAACCTTTCCCCTTTTCCTCACAAAAACCACAGAAATGAGAACAGCTGAGGTCAGAGGAGTACCAGTGGCATAGCATTTGGAGGTGTGGATGCACAGTGCCACTCTGGGATCTCTCTGGGCTCAGATGTAGTTGAGATCTCAAGCCTTGCAGAACCTTTCAGCTGAGCACTCTGCTCACTGCAGCTCAGGCTCAAGCAGTGGAGCAGCAGAACAGGGACTAACACAACATGAGAAACCACAAAGCAGTAAAAAGCTGACAGATCTAATTTTAGTTTTGCCAGCCTGGACAGTGTCCTCGCAACAAGCACCAAGTGCGATAAAACTGGTGAACAGGACTGACCGCCAAAAACACAGAAGCAGTAGCTCCATCACACAAGTCTTATTTGTAACTTAAATATTTATAATGTGCAGATTTAAGAGACAGAATCTGGCTGCACATCTGTTCTTTTAATCTGAAGGGCTGCTGTTGGATGGGAGCAGCCAAGCAACTGCACATCCTGCAGTCCCGACACTCACATGAGTGTTCCAGCTCCAGCACCTCGAGGCTGGGGCACATCACCAATGTTCAGCTGCCAAACTCCTCCCCTCTCATTTTATTATTCCTCTTGAATGATTCAGCGGTGTCTCTCGTTTCTGTGGCACCAAAAATGCAGCTAAGGATTGATGATGCCAAAAATACTGGCCTCAAAAACCCCTCAGCTTGAGTAGTTATTAGAGAAGGGAAATATATTTCCTACAAGTACCTTGGAAACAAGCAAGATATTTTCATTTTAAATCACAACAGTGTCACAGGCATTAGGTGCTTCTCAGATGTCAAAACATCCAGAAACGAAACAGATCCTATGAATACAGTATCAGATACAATGACACCATATCAGACTTGTAAAATATCACAAAAAATACACTTGTCTGAGACTTGCTAGAAAAATTGCAATGGGCTAATAAATAATGATATACTTTATATCAAAAAAATGTAATCACCCTGAGTAGTCTGAAGCAGAAAGCTTCTATATATTAAGCTTCTCATATAATGCTAATAAATCTCCATGATAATATAAAATAAAGCTGCTATCTAGGCCTCATCTAAGTCCTACTGTTCTTGTCCCCTAGAAAGGGAGATGGACTTTTCCATCTGTCCAGAGGCCATCCAGACACTAAAAGGGAGCACGAACAAATATACTTTCCACCGAAACCCTGTTATTAACCTAGTTTGATTAACAATACCAGAGTTTTAATAACATAAAGTAAATTTTATGGTTTTAAATAAGATTTTTTTTTCATCCACCAAAGTGCCCATAAATTTTTGTAAATTTTGGTAAAGCCATTAGCATGTATTTTTCTAGAGTTGGTACATGCATGACCTTATTATTAAAAACTCCAGCAAGCTCTCTCACTGTTAACCACACTCAGTCTTACATGAAGGCAACAGGAAATTAGACTGTGGAAGAATTACGTAATTTCACTCTACATGTTAATTAAAAGAAATCACCAAACCCACTGAAGTTTAAATCAATAAGAGAATAAAAGTCCACATTTAGGTGAGATCTAAATCCAAAGCTAAGGCCACAATAAATCTTAACATTACTTGGCCATGTTCACTGATGCTGAGACCTACAAACTGCAGCCCCTTTGCTGCTGAAAGTCACAATCCAGCATTCTTTTACTGAAAAGTTGTTTAGGAATATGACTGAGCTTTCACTAGGTCTCTGAAATTCACAGTTATGAAGGGCAGATTTTAATTGTATGTGTGTCAATCATAAACCCATCCAACTGTCATGGAAACACCCAACCAGGGGGAGTCAAATGATTAACTTGGCAGCTGAAACAAAAGTTTTATTGCTGCAATTGACTGGAAGTCTCTGGTTTGCATATATTAAACTGAATGGAATTACAGTAATGGCCATGCTGCTGGACACAGTGCTCTGTCAAGACTTTTAATGAATTTGGTGCTTAAATTCTTTGTAGAAAACATGCATTATTCTGATTGTATTTAAACTAGAGATATCAGGAGAACGCTCGGTCCTTAATATCTGTAATGACATAATCATGCAAAAGGAAATTATTTAGACTGACTGTGAGCTCAGTTTCAGGAGCTGGCTGTTGAAAGGAGTAGATCTAATTAATTATACTAATTTACATGCATATGTAACCGGGATACAATAGAGACACCACAAAAAGAGAACTCTAGCATTTCTTTTTACATCTTAATTTCTCAGCTGCACTTGACGCCACACTTGTGAAACACTAAGAAGAGGCATTTGAAGAATGTGCATCAACATTTAGACATGTCTAAAGAGGGGGCATTTGCCCCTCTCTCAAAATGTTAAGGATAGGAGAAAGAAAACTATAATAGAGAAAACTTGGGCAGGGCCAAACAGCATCTCCAGATTCCAGCTTTATCAGACTGAAAGCAGGAATTATATCAGCCATTTTTAATCTCTTTCTGAAATCAGTCAGTCACACCAGAAGCAAAACAACCAAGTGATCAGACATCTTGTAACACTCCAAACTGACAATTCAGAAAATTAACTCACTGAATTATTTGTCACAGTCTCCATAAACTGCATAGGCTACTGTCAGTAAAGTCAACTCTGAAGTGTCAAATCCCTAAGAAAACTCAAAATATCGTCTGACATAAAAAAAAAAAAAAGAAAAAAGAAGAAAATGCTGAAAATGCAGAAAGTAGAAAAAATTTTATAATTCCATTCATCAGTAGCTTAATGAAACACCACCATTAACATCATAATGCAAATATTTTATATTTATAGCGAATATTTTACATTTATAGAGATTTTCAATTTGAAATGTCAATGTATTTTTCCAAAGGAATTAATGTTAGCACCAGTAATTGCTATTAGAGACACACCATACATATCCAAGGAAAATGTACAGCAAAACCTGGGATTAAAAGGATTTTTTTTACTTTCATAACCCTATTCTGATTCTTTGATCCCTATGCTGACTCCTAAGAATGGGGAAGCTCAAAAGGAACCAAAGAGTTCCATTAATCCAAACCTGTAGGTAACAGTACATATTTCCACATGCAGTTATGATTTCCTGCACACAAGAACTGGTGTGTTCAAACATCTTTTGAAGTAACTTTCAGAGTTACCTGGTCATAGCTTGGAAATTTTATTCCCTTGCCATAGCTCTAAGTTCTTAAGTTTATTATAAAATTGCATAACCTTCACATTATTCCTTCTCAGGGTTAAACTGCTCTTCTGAGTCCAACTGGGGAAAAAATCAGATCATTAAAAAAAATCCTCTTTATCCAGAAACACATGAACAAAGCTAAAAATGTCACTCTACGTGCTGCGTTTTCAATTCAGATTATTATATCAATTTATTCAGAATCACTCAACATCAGCTGCTCTTGGATTTAAACCTCTCCACCCTTTACTAACACACAAACTGCCCAGGACAACAGGTACTAGGCAAGATTCTTGTTACACAGAGAACTATTCCCCCTTGTACATCAAATTCATAAATAAATGTATAGGCTGTGTCAAGATTTCCTTTGAAGAACAAAGCTGTGACAGCTAACATGTTCTATTAAATAATGAAGAAGGAATGGCTGCAGCATTGTACCCTGCACTCACACCATCAGCCCCTGCTGGAGCTGGGGAAACTGGCCATGAGTGCTACTGCCCTGAAGTTTGGGGGGTGTGAAATTCCATGCCACAATATCTAAAAATATGTAGAAGCTGGAACAAATTCAACATCAGCACAAGTCTACTGAAGTACAAGACTGGCCCTAAATATTTCAGCTATTCCAGCACTGTGGATTCCTACCCCTAACAGTGGCAAGGAAAAGCACAGAGATGAACTTGCAGTAGAGCTTTGCAGGATAGAGTTACAGCCAGAAGGAATGTGGGCTGCCATCCTGGATGAGGAATCCAGGTGCTCCAGTACAGCCTGAGCAGCACAGAACTGCACAGGAAGAGCTCTCTGAACCCTGCAACACAGTGCAATACTGTGGTGTGCTCTTAAATCTCTGAATCTGGAATCTTTCAGTCAAGAGATCTCTTTCTCCTGCATTTTACTGTGATGTAATCTAAAACTACTTTTGATTTTTTACAAGCTAAGACACTACATTTACAGTATTTTGCACTTCTGCTGGGTCTCCTAAAGCTGTCTGTTTTGTCTGCAACCAACTTCTGATAATTTGTTCTAGGTGGTCTTCAGGACATGAAGGAAATTGGTGCACTACACCTGGTTTTTAATACATGTAATGATTTATGTCCATCTTCAGTATCATTCAAGATATAGTGGTCCAAAAAGGTAAAAACTTTGTGTGTGTGAGAACTTCTGTTCCACTCTGGCTTGTCATTTAAAACTTTGCTCGCTATTTATTCTGACTCTTTAAAATTTGGGTACTTGGGAAATTTCATGCAACAGTCCTTGCAAAATCTGGTTTGATAGACAGTACTTTGAAGATAAAATCCACCCAGATATTTTTTTACCACTAGAATTGTCTAGCAGTGAATTTCTGCCGCTACAGAAAGCAGCAGCAAATGCCTGAAGCAGAATTTCACTTGTTTGGATTGTTTACTAGAGAGATTTAATTGACACACCAGCAGGTTATTTTGCTGATCTCCTTGCCTGTACTCTGGTTCTGCTCACAGATGAATCAATGATGTTGAAATCTTGTTACCTGTCTCTGTGGCTTCAAAACACCTGACTGTGCAAATTACTATTTTTATCCTTTTTCATTTGGTAGGTTAGCTGTGTTATGCCCAAAAATGTCACAAGGAGATATTATCTCCTCTTTTAGCAATTCAGTACACCTTATAATTAAGAAATATTTTTTAGTATTCCTGTATCTGTCAAGCCATTAGCCCCACACAACACAAATGAAATTATATCTCTCTGGAACCCTGCTAAGAAAAAGCAGGATCAAGATTAAAAACCTTTGCAGCTGATCTTAAGGCTTCTTTTTATGGTGGTCACTCTTCACTTTGGGGGCAAACTACCACGATGAATGTTACCTCTAAGAGCAAGCAAACTCCCTGAATGACTGGGAAAATGCCAGGGGGTTTTTTGGGCTAGTGCCCGAATTTGTTACAGTTCTGGAGTTACCCAGAGGGGTCTGGCAGCAGCAGGTCAGGGGTGAAGACATCCCCTGCCCTGGACAGCACATGCCCTCTCCTGGCAAATCCAAGCAACATTCTGTCTCCTAAACCTCCTGTGGGATAAAATGCTTTTCAGTGCTCAAAATGGTGCAAGTCTGTTCGAATCCAACTACGAATTCTGATAAATACCCAGAACCAGTACCTTTGGCTTGAGTCAGGATGTAATGCACTGGCAGAACAACCTGTGTTGGGACTAACCAGAAAGGAGCGTCTTTGAGGTTTCTAAAATTTCTTTGAAGATTAAAGGCAGAGACTTTAGCAGAGGATACAAGCAAAGATTTCTAAAGAACTCTAAAATTGAAAGTGCAAAGGAAATGGTAAAATATGAAACACACCTTTCAAGTGTAGCAGGAAAAATTATTTATTTCTCTACTGGTTTAACAGCTTTGCAGTATTTTAGGATTATACCTTCTTCCTTCAAGTGTGGGACCTCTAAAGACATGACTTCTACCTACCACAGTTCCTTAACAGATTTTACACAACCTCAAGCATACTGCAGTCCCTCTCCTGCATCCCTTCTGCACTGTCCCAAGGACACTGCCCATGTTTGCACATTTCCCCAGATGGAATTACAGCAAGTAAACACAAATGGGAAATGAATCCCCTCCTGCAGAGGGACGTGGTGCTCTGAGATTGGCAGACAGGACCTGGTTCCTGGCAGACACTGGACACTCAGCTCACAGTGAGTGCCACTGGCAAGAGGAATGCTTCTCTAGGAGCATCTCAAGGGTTGCTGCTTTTTCCAACCAGCACAATTCTTGTTCTTGTGTCTGGTCTCCCTTTACTTTCCACAGAGAACCAGAACTAACTCAGTAACATTTCAGTCGAAGATTTCTTGTTCCAGACTGTTCCCTGGTTCTGTACCATCCATCCGTTTACCCAAACCACCGGGGGGATTACAATTCTTTCCCCAGCTTACTTTCCCCAAGGAAAAACGAAAATGACAAAATGTTTCTTGCCTTACCTGTTCCCCATTGGTGCAGAACTCTATGGCAAAAATGCTCATCAGAGCCAAAAGCCTGGGTATGACTGAACTTTAAAAAAGCTGAACACCAACTGGTTTCATTTACAGACCTGGGAGACCAAGTCAATCACAAAAGAGTAAAGTAAAATTAATTTGCCATTCAGAGCTGTCTTTAAAATGTGCCACCTAGCCTGAAAAACATAAAAAACTAGTATTAAGTAAATGGCATAATGGCTTCTGCTGGGCAAAATGGCTTCAAATTCCACCTTCGCAGTTGTCAGGTATCCAGAACATCCCTCGATCCATCCAGGCAAGGCAAAATATTAGAATTTTTCCCCGCTATGCCACTCCACTGAGTTCTGTGGACTTGGATGAGCACTGAATATAGAACATCTCAAGCTGTACCAGCCTGATGGTATCTCTGTAACTGGACTGAGTCTCTCTGGCATCTGTTTGGGAGGCACAGCACAAGGCAAGTTCATCGGTTCAAACCTCATAAAGAGATGGTGCAGATGCACTTCAGAGCAGATATTGCAGACTTTATTTTCCATTTGAGAACTTTGCATCCTTTAGGTAATGCACATACATAAATACAGAACATTAGCATAACAGCTTAAGAGATGCAATCTGGGATATTTTAAGCTTCATAAGAGTTTGCAGTTTTATGACAGCATTAAAATGCTCTTTGACTCAGCTGCAGGTTAACACACGGTGTCCCATTTTCATTTCTGTGATAGTTGGATGTTAGCTCCATGTGGCACGTGCAGCAGGAGAGAAGCAGCCAAGGATGAGGAACCACTGGCAGCCACCACACAGAGCTGCACGCTGGGCCAGCCTCCCATCAGTGGAGTCACTCAGGAACTGCCACAGGTACCCAGCTCTCAGCCACTCACACAAGCCCCTGCATCACCACCAACAAATTCACTTCCAGAACTAAATTGTCTCGAAATTCCTGTCATTCAATATCGTAATTGTATTTCTGTGGCTTAGATTGTGGTAACTGGGAATGAAGCAAGCAAGAAGTGAAGGCTAATTGTGAAAGGTTAAACTCCCCTTTTACACCAAGATTGTTTTGTTGTGAATAAGGGACCTAGAAAAGAAGGACAGCTATTGATGAGCCAGTGACAGAATAAAAACTTCATCAATTGCTGAGGTTATTTAGTCTGTCAGTACTGAAAGATCTGAAAGCTTCTAATTTAGTTCTTCACAAAAGAAGCTCCCTGCTGTTAACAACTTTACCATGAATTTTCAGCATTGAAGTTCAAATCAGAATCAGTACTGTAGCTTAATACTTCTCTCTTAGGTACGTCAAACACAAAGATCAAATTCTGGGCAGAAAGCATTACCAGCTATTTACAGTTTAGGCAATTTCTTTGTATAGATAATAAATTGATCTACGTATCTCAAGCCAGCAACCTGAAGTCTGATTACAGAAATATCTTAAATATTAGTTTACGTACTCAGTGGAATTCTGCTCCAAACAGCATCTACATCAATCTAAATAAAGTATCAAGTTCACAGATATTATTTTAGGTGCCTTTTGCTCCTGTTTTAGTAGGTGTAATGAGAACAGTGGTCACAATGATATTTAAACAGACTAAAGTACAGCTTGCTTTCTGCAGTGACACCAACTGCAATCAATCTGCTAACACCTGACACCCGGTAAGCTCGAAGTATCCATAAAAAGTATTACTATGTGTATGTGTTAGAGACATCCATATTCTTGGCTCCTTTTTCTCCTGTAAAGCAAGAGAGTGGAATTGCTCTCCTGAGACTCATAAACAGATTTTGATTTCATCTTGGAAAACTTTAATCTTTCTCTTTGCAACAAAAAAAGTTTTCCCACCTCAAGTTCTTTGCAGCTTCAATAAACCAGTATGATCCATGGATTCATGGATAGTGCAGCAAGTTCACATCACTAGACACAAAATACCCCAACCGAACAGCAAATAAGATTTTCTGAGAGCTGTTTACAGCTTGTAAGACAAAGAAATTCAAGATACATTTATATTAAACAAGTGTAGCCTTCCTTTCTTTCTTATGGGTTCCATAAAGGGTACTTTATTTCCCTCCATATATCCTACCATCATGTATAATAGCAGTTTCATAAGCCCTGACTCAAAGAGAGTAACTTCCATCGGCCAAAGAAATCAGGCCTGCCTATGGTCTGGGAGATTTGCCAAGGAAAAACAAGCTCCATGGTAAAGGTCATTAGGAATGAGAGAGACTCTTTACACTGGGCTGAGTACAGAGACTAATCCACTTCTTTTGGTAGAAGTGTGCAGGTAGGGGATGAGCAAACTGTAGCTCCACTCTTCCACTCCTGCTTTTCCCAGTATAATCAGGGAGCCATCCATTTTAACCTGCTTTCCTTTTGGTTTTGATGTCATGTGCTACAAACCCCAGCATTATGCTTACTAGGACAAATCTATTGTCCTGCGCTAGAAATCCTCTCTAATAGCGTGGGGGATGCTGGCAGTAAGGGCAGTAAGTCAGTTGGCTGCTGTTATCATCAATCAGGCATGAAGGCTTTGCTATTCTGCAGCCTGAATTCTTTATCTAACTGATTAGTCATACAGGCCAACTGTATCACAGTATTGCTTCCCAACTCCCATCACAGAACTCCTCCATTTGGAGTATTAAAAACCCAGCTGATGAGGTCAGTGTTCCATGGCATAGGAAAGGGAGGAAGCACGGCAGCAGAGGACAGAGGAAGAGATACAATCCCCTTATCCCTACAGATCTTCATGCCAAAAGGAAGTGAGTGAAAGCTTGAAAATCAATTCAAAAGTAAATAAAGCACAAGAGGCCAGCAAGGCAAACACCAGAAAGCTATTTTAAGCTTCAGAGAGAATTAAAAATACAAAGAAATTAAGCATAGCAAGGAAACAATCATACTGCAGAATTAGCATTTATTTTCCAGTTTTCTAGAGAACTAAGAAAGCATTTCAGAAGAAGAGTATCAGTAACATAATTAAGTTGCATTTGCTTTTTGCTGTGCTCAGGGAGGTTTTCTATTTCAACAGCCCTCATAAGAGAAAGAAATGGACTCCTTAAAAAACATTCCCTTGTTATTTTCTCTTTCACATTCTGTACTGTTCCCCATAGAGACCTTATGTCAAAGGTGGCCTCTTTTGACTTTGTAGGAAAGTAACTACTCAGCTATTTCTCCCATCCAAGAAAAAGAAAAACACCTTGTTGAAGAATCCCCTTTCAGGACTGTAATCTATTTCACTTTTCTCAAACACTCCTACACATGGCCACACGCCTGCTTGCCAGGAAGGCATTAATTCGGGGATTTGACATGGAACTATCATATTTTAGCCCCAAATCACTCTTCTTTTTTCTTCTTTGACCTACTCACATAAACCTACTTTATATGCTCACGCAGTTTCTCTTGCGTTTTTCTTTTTCTGCTGGAAGTCACACTTGGTTACAAAAATCTTTGCACGTAACTAATTCTAATTGTATCACAGCCAACAACTTAATCTAAAAGGATAAGCATTTACCATAATGATCTCCACACTGTACAGCAGACAGGCACTAAAATAAGATGCTTTACCCATAAATGTCTACCTTTGGATGAATGTCTTTCATCTCACAGTTTCACCAAGCAAATTTTTTTTGATTTAGAAAATTATCTTAAAAGCTGAGTTACCAATGCGGAGATGTCTTTATGTTTCCCCTTTTTTCCAGCACCCAGCACCACTCTCCTGTTTTAGAGCTTTCATATACTCTGGAAATCCATGTCACTGGTCCATAAACAGCTGTACCCCAAGTGACTCTCACACAGCTTTTGTCTCTGGTGCAGCATAGAGAGAGCCAGATATTATACACTACACCAAGTGTCTCTTCTGCTGTTTAAAATATTCCATTCTCACCATACCTGCTGGTTTCAATATTCAGAAGTTAAAGCACTGCTGAGCAGGCACCCAGTGGGATTTCAGAGCAGAATGTAAAGAGGAATTACTTGGAAAAAAATAATCCTGCAATGATGGAGTCCTGCAGTTAGAAAATGCTCCAGTTGCAAAGCCCTCTCCCACCAAATGCTGGGGATATGAGAAAAACAAGAAAAAACACAGATGTGCCTGCCCTGCCATGCTCATCAGATAAACCTATAAAATACACCTTCACAGAGTTGCCTGCAGTATGTGCCAGATAAATAAAAACGAATCTAAGTACAATCACAATGGAAAACAAATAAAACAAGCAGGTTGTGTGCATGGATATTCTCTAGCAGATTGCTCTGCTGTCCTCTATCAGACATTGATACATATAAAAACAACTGTGAAACAGAAGGAGGAATATTTTGTATTTTATATTCTTTACAACAGAAGCTGACTTTTTAAAATTTAGTATGCATCCACAGAGACTTAACCACAGCTAGATTCCCCTCTTGTGAGCTTCTTGGGAAAGGACTGACTTAATTTTCCTCATTTGTACTGTGCCAAGCACAGTATGGTCTTAGTCCCAATTGGGGCCTGCAGGCACTGTCACAACAGAGTCACCAACAAGCAGGGTGATGTGCTTAATGCAAAATTCCTCGGTTTTAGTAGGCAGTTTGAAAGATGTGAGGATAAAGCACCACACCAGTGGTAAACATGCCTTGATTGTACTTTTAAAATAAAGCTGCTTACTCCTGGTTTTTATTGCTTACTCCTCGATTCTCTCTCTTGCTTCTGTTACTACCTCTACCTGGGGAGATAGTTTACATTTATTATTTGTTCCAAGACATGCTTAGCTTTCCCTAAGAACAACATTAAAGGAGAACTATGTACAGCAGTAGGACATAGGGTTAAAATGATGCTCTTTTTTTTTGCCACCATTGCTGAATAAATAGGCTGAACATTTATTTTTCAGCCACTAACAACAGGATACGTGTCAGACGTAACTCAAAAAAGTTCTACTAGAGCTCTCTGCAGCTTAAATGTTGAATTTATTCATATTTGATTCCACCCTCAGAAAGCCAGTTCTCTTCTTTCATTGTTTATATTAGATATAGTGACTCATTGAAATAAAGTGACATGAAACCACATTTATGTTAAAGAAATCATCCCACATCTTTTCAGATTCTCTTTTCTGCTATTTCCGTACCATGCCTCCTATTGAGTCTGCGAGATTGATTACCCAAGCAAGGGCTAAGCATTTATTCTTGACTCCAGTTATTTAGCTGCTCACATTCCCATCTTAGCAGGCCAATTTGGAGGCAACAGACGCATTATCCATCAGTTCCAGCATCTGAATGAGCATATACAGGACTGTCTATCTGACCTGTGCCTTACAAACAACAGAGTGACAGTAATGCTAAGCAAAGATAATGATCTGAAAGCATCATTACTGCCTTTGCTCTGTGTGTGTGAGCTGTGATATCTTACAAGAGATGGCTCTCCCTGCACAGAACAGGGCAAGGGCAAACAAATGCCTGACTTAAGCACCTCTGACACTATGAATGCAAGGCAGCACATCTTCCTAAAACTGAACTGGTGCATTTGAGGTTTTAGTTCGGACAGAGACTATCAGAAAGAACATATCCTCTAAGAGTGGACACATTCTATAGTCCTCAACCTGGTCAATTTGTAATGGGAAGAACCCCAACTCACCCCACAGGTACGATCCTTACATTTCATATTTAAGTCAGCATTGTATGTCAGCCAAAGAGAGTGTGAGAGCTCAGTAGGTGAAGATGGGGGTTTTCTCACTTTTTAGCTCCAGCTAGAAGGGTTACAGTTTATGGTTTATGACTGAGCGAAACCTGACGAAGATTCAAACCACTCACATATGCCCAGTCTTACAAGGATGTCATAAAAGGTTTAAAGACATTGCTTTGAGTAAGGGTTGGACCTGATGACCTCCAGAAGTCCCTTCCAACATATATTATTCAGAGATTTTAAGACAAAACACACTGGTCTCTAAAGCCTTCAACAAGGACCCACACTTTGAGGCTTTATTCCTCTGAATTTTCAGGAATTCAAATGCTGACAAAAAATGAGCATTAGCAATTCCTGTGACGTCAGTGGAAATTACAGCCCCTCACTCCTTCAGTAGGTTTTGGGTTGGAGATTCTAGTGTGACTACTATCATGAAGACAGGGTTTGGTGTAAAAACTCTGGTGTGACTTCTCTGACTCCCTCCCTTCCATCCCAGCATACATTCACACACAGTCTCCATCCCACATCAGACGTGCTTCTTCACCCTACTGAGCTCCTTGGAAACACTTCCTTTTACAATTACCCATGGAATCAGGGCACAGGAACAGGAAAGGCACTCCTAAAGGCTGACTCCATGTTCTAAACCACTTACAAAGCCAAGTTACTAATCATGGGATAATCTTCATGGAAAGGAGCTGGTACACTCTAATTACAGCCTTAACAGGAGGCTGGAAACATTTTTACTCAGAACCAGCACAAATACTGATCTCTTTAAATGCAGCAGACAGAAAGAGCTCCCTCTGCTTTCCAATATACAGTATGTGCTGTTGTGAAGCTTTACTTTAAAGCCAGATATGTAAAGGCAAAATGGCTTTATCAAGCAGTTCCAGCATTCTTAATTCCATGTCCAGGCTGCATAAAGTCCAAGCTGATCATTCCAAATTAACTTCCCTTTCTGCAAGAGTGACAGTGAACACAACACATCATACTGGAGGAGTCCTTCCTGTACTTTTAACTGGCAGGCCAACATATGATTAAATGAAATCTGTTTACAAGTCTCAAAGTATTTTCAAAGTTCTGTTGCAATTACAGTGCTCAAGTAACACATTCTAGTTTCATTTCCACTGCCACCCTTTCATCACATTTCTGCATGGAAATTCCACCCAGAATGAATCCCGCTCCACACTGGGCACAGCACAATCCCCTCAAGGCTACTGCTGCCTGTAGCAACAAGGGATGGACATCAAGATCAACAGAGATGTGGGAAGAGACTACTCAAAATAATGTCAGCATTAAGAGGCAACAAAGGAGCTCCTCTCTCTTCTCTGGACTCACCACGACCTACATCACTGAGACAAAGGATATGTTGCCAACTTCTCAGACAAACTGCATCAAAGATGTTGCTGCTGTGGAAACTCCACAGGCTCTCACTTAGGGGTTGCTGATTTGCTCAGAACAGCAATTTATGTGGAAGCGTAAGCAGGTTTGCGTTTTAGGAGAAGCTGGGAATTCTTAAAAGGTTCCATCTCATTTCTTTGAAAACTTCTGTTCTTTACTTGTTACAGAACACTTAAAAGAACAACTTCATTCATTACTTATAACAGTGCTGTTGTAACACAAGAAATAAAATTTGAAAATAAATCAAAAAGTTCCATTTTGCTGCTGCTTCTGTCAGTATTCCAGGCTAAACAGAAAAAACATGTGGCTTCTTGTAGCTAAATTCTTCTGAATCATAGAGGAATAACAGGCTTTGTAACAGATGATGCAAACTTTTATCAGTGGCACTGTTACCAATTGCCTTCATAGCTTCATTTTTATTTCTACTCCTATTTATTTCTGTTCTATTAAGTTCTCTTATTTATAAAACGAGAGCACCACCCTTAAGAGGTCTAGCTCAACTGTGCAAAAGTTTACTCTGATTTCTATTGAGGCTAATTATTTTTCAAAATATGGTACTTACTATTGTCCTGAAACAATGAACAGTAAGTAACCCATGAACAGTAATAAAGCTCTGTGTATGCACCAGACCTCAAATGTAATTTGCTCCTGAGTATGCTACAAAATCAAGGTCTTCTGACCATCCTGTGAAATGGTAATGTGCATAGAATCCCAGAATCTGCTGACTCGGAAGTGACCCAACAAGATCAGCAGGTCTGCTTTACTGATTTAATAATAATGCAACCAATGGACAAACAAAATGTTTCTGTTTGTGTTGTTTCCAGGAAAGGCAACACATGAAGTAATTGCCAATGATCTCATTAGTCATGTTTAGCTACAGTCCTCCAGATATAGCTCTAAACAATCGTCAGGGAGAGTAAATAACTATTTTCTTTGATCATTATGTAACAGTGAGGGAAAATCCTATACATCTAAAGCAAGTTCTAGAAATGGTTTTCAAAGGCCTTTTTTTGAATCAATAAAGATAGTGCCAAAAAAACACCCAAACCTAAAACCAGTAAAACAACACAATATGAATCTGGGAAAAATGTCAAGTGCTTTCTTTGTATTTTCAGTACATAATTAATGCCGTGCAGAACTTCCTCTGCAGCTGGGATACACTGTGACATCTCTGAAGAGATAATAATGAGAACTGAGGTTTTATTAAGTCTGTTTAAGAAGTATTGTAATGAAACAAGAAAATTTAAAGGTTAAAGGTTGAACTTTATTCTTAACTCTGAAAAAGAAGATGTTTGCTCTTGCTGTTGATTTCACCTTCCAGTGCATGAAAGGTGAAGGCTGAACGTGTATTGCTGTTGTTTTGATTTGGCTGTAGGTCTTGATGCCACTGATGTACCTACCCACAGGTACAACACTGGGTTACTGAGCTCCTCTATCAATCCATTCTCCCTCCATGGGATGGATGGGAACTGTTCTAACAGCCCCTCACTGCCCAATGTCCCCTGAATGCTTCACTATTTCACAACCTTCCACCAGCCCTGGAGTGACTTCAGGCTTTCAGGCAATTCTTCAATCCTCCCAAACACAATCACTTCCATTTCCACTTGCCTATTTCCAGCCCTACACAAACAGGGGGATTTATAGTCTGTGACCTCCTGACCAGCAGAAGCAACATGGTCCATGAAGAGGGTTTTGTTATACCACAATACAGATATCATTTCTAGCATTAACGGTGTTAGTTATTCCACAACATTTGTGCTTGAGTGTTATGTTAGCTACAGAATTTTCTTGTCTCATTTGGTCTTTTCCAGTTTTATAATTTTCTATTAAAACTGGATTTTCTTTTGGACATTCATAAAGTTGGGATACTGTAGGACAAGTGGAACAGCAGTACATCAAATGTAGGTAAAATTCCTTTTTAAATTACCCCAGAGGAAACTGAGTAAGCCCAACAGAGATCCCACGAGATGTGAATGATCAGTAGACTCAGTCAAGAAGATCAGTTCTACTGGAATCTATGGGAGAGATCAATTCATCAGGAAAATTTCTAAGCCAAGGCATTCCTGTGAGAGCCCTTTCAAATTTCTAAGACTGCAGAATCACAAAACTCTTGAGGAATGAAAGTAAGGACACCTACAGAGTGTGCACATGACAACAGGAGGAAGTAGCCAATTAGCACATTGGTGCAATGATCTAAATTACAGTTAAGTCTCCAGAGGCTATAAAGGATGCTCCATCATGTCCCTGATGACTTACTGAGATAAGAAGAAGGCAGCTTGGTAAAACTCCTGAGAGGAAGGAGCTGGGATGTACTGAGATGATACAAAAACACAAGAGAAATGGCACCCACACCTTGCTTCAAAAGCCTGCTGCTCAGCAGAAGAGACTGCCTTTGCCCTTCTTTTCCCTCTCCTCAGCACTTCTGAATGTCCTACAGCTTTGTAATCCCTTGGGAGCCCTGTGTTACACAGCTCCCTCTACCATCCCTAAGGCAGATGGTATTCCCTTCACACACTCATCAAAACCATGTCAGCAGGGAAAGGCTTCTGAGGGACATGCAGCACTTTCCAGCTTTTCTTGGAGCTAGCAACTGTGCAGCAAGAATATACTCTTTTCATTAAGAGAAAAACTCTAGTACTGATCTGACCAGGTTTTGAATTGTTCCTCTGTGTATCATTATTGCTGGACATAGGTAACTATTTCAAACAGCCATAAAAACAATTATGTGCTTGGTATGCAAGTCCCAGAAACATCTATTGCTATCATTTTTTTTTCACACGTCAGCTTTTACTGTAACAAGACCCTGAGTTAAAGGAAGGGGAAAAAAAGAAAAAAAAAAAATCAATAAGAGTCACTGGAAGTGTACTACATCCACATGAAGCACCAGATATCACTGGCAGCAGAGTCACACCAATCAAACAACAGACCACCACCTATTAAATCCAATCTGTAGTCAACACAATGGTCACTGTTTGGCTTACACTTAATTCTACGAAATCACTCATTTTCATCTGTGAGCTTCATAATAAGTATTTGACCCAAAACATAGTGAAGGTGTCTATGCACACAGGTAGAACTCTGCAATTAGTAGCAGTGAATCACCAGGTACTTGAAAAGAGAGAACTATGGCCAAAAGTGGAAAATAAAGACCACATATTTGTAGGGATTATTTTATTCTTGTTAAACCCCCACCATTTTTCAGTAGATCTGCTTCAACTTCTCCCAAGTTCTAGATCTTTGACCCAAAATATCACTGTGGAACCTCTACAACTCTCCAGGGATGATCCCTCCAAAGGATGAAATACTTACTGCCCAGTCACTAACGCAACCAACCTACTCACACCAGCACTAACACATGCAATTGCCAGATGCAAAAACATCTCTCATCTATCACATTCTAACACTGAGGCACCAGGACAATATGAAGAATTACAATTGCATTTCTAGGGTACAATCAGTGACAATGAAAGCATTGGCATAATATTCCAATGTATTATGCCTGCAAGTATGATCCTGCAGTTGTGAGGGGCAAGGTAGACAACTGATGTATGTGTAGGAGTGAAGGAGGCAACTACAGGTTGATGAGAGTGATAAAAAAGCAGAGATTTGTGTTTCCATTTTTACTAAGACATCGGCAGGAAATTCTCACCAAAAGCTTTGAACTTCACCTCCTTCAAACTTTTTCCTCTCTTAAAACCCAGGCTTACATTTGCCATTGAGATACTAATACAGAGCAGTTCTAAACACAGAGAGAGGGTATGGATCCCTTGCATTCTCTCTGCTCTCACATCAGTGTTTTCCGAAGGGCAGCCTCTGCCCACCCTCAAGCCACCTGGAAGCCACACAACCACAACTATGCAAGGCTCTGTGCCACACTAAACTTGCCTGCAAACATTCCAGCCAGGAAGCAGTGCCACCCACAGCTGCCTTTGCCATAAACCAATGCGAGCTGCTGGAGGAAGGCAGTGCAGCAAGCGCAGCGCTTCTAATGTTACAGATTATCACCATGCACAAAACAAGCTACAAATAAAAGCCATGTTAATTTTGACTCCCATGCTTGTTCCAGTAGAACATCAGTATCTGACTAATTTCAAGCTTTACTGGAAATGCAGGAAAATCACAAGCCATTCTGACAAGCAGAACAAAACAGAGGCTTGGCTCTCCACAGTGGTTCTGAATATGGATGTTCCAAGGGACTCTGCATGGATGTAAGAGGTTAAAACATGGAGAACCCTTCTCAAAAATTATGTCCAAAATGGCATGGAGGAAATTTGAAAGTTAAAACATAATGGGAAGTAAGATAATTTCAGTGAATGATAATGTTCTTAAACTTAGAAGATTATTTTCATTCCATAGGATCTAAATATGAACAGCTTGTGATCTACAAAAAGCAAGAATGTAGATACTGTCTTGCTGAGTGATTGCAGCAAAGTTAATACTTCAGGCAGCATTACCTGATCCAGAGATGAAGTAAAGATACAGGTTTCCACTACTGATACCAGCATGGGTCTATGCAAAACTGTCACTGATAGGATCAGGAGGACAAGTAAGTGATTTTCCACTCCTGCAGAAGACTCAGGGTTACTGGCAGAGAAGCTCTGTGAGGATTATTTGCAGAATTCATGTCTGTCTCTCATTTCAACACTGTAACTTTAAAATCAACCTGGGACTTTTTATGCACTTCTGCATAAAATTGAGGAAGACAATTACACTGGAAAGGTAAGTATGCATTTTTTAATTGAGAATTGGCTGTTGCTGTTAGTACAGTAACAGAGGTGCATCATACACCTCTGTCCCTTTATCTACTTTCTAACTACAGTACTCAACCACTTAAAGAGCAGGTAAGCACAATTTTTTTTGTATTCAAATCAGTATATGACCATAATTCTCATGTCTCTATATGAGTAAGAGCTGCAAATTTACCCTGTACTAGAAAAGTAACTCCTCATTCTGTGAAATAGCTTCTTCTAAATGCAAGTGAGGGATAAGGTAATAATCAGCAATTCATATGAAATGCAAACTATTTTACAGCCAGTGAACCTACAGCAGACTTTGAAACAGAAGATATATCAAGCCTAGTGTCACAAACAAATCCCAGCACAGACAATTATATAGCAACAATGTCATACACTAAGCTAGTCAACCCCCAATGACTGCCAGTGGGCACTGAACGTTAGTCTTCAGCATCAAAGCACAGCATTGGTTCAGCTGAGTTAAATGAGCAATTCTTTTAGCTGGAACTAGCAGCAGTCTCTTCTTTGATAGTCTGATCAGCCAACTGAGAAATCACACAACAGGCTTCACCAGCATGTTACACCTCCAGTAGTTCCAGCTGGAAGGAGCATCCTTGTTTCCTGCCCTAAGCTCTAGAGCAGCCCTGCTGTTAAGCAGCTTCTGTGTTCCTCCCAAAGCTGCTTGCACTTCAGCTGTAAATCAATGACTGCTCTGCATACTTTATATATTACAGGGACCTTTTTTTTTTTAAAAAAAAAAAGTAAAAAATTTCAGTAATTGATTCAGTACCTCCTGTCAATAAAATATTGATTTGCCCAATTAATTCTGACTATGAAATTACTAGGTTCCTGCAATGCTAGTAATGTAATGTACCAGCAGCACTCTGGTAAAATCTACACCACCTATTGGTTAGAAAGCAAAAGTAAGGTTTTAAGTATATCTGCATTTTATACGGTGATTAAACTTTAATTACAATTATTTTTTACAGTAGTCATTAAAGGTTGGATTTTTATAAACCAATAATTCTCACGTCATAGGTCTCAGTAAATTACAGAAGAAGCACCTTAAGTGATTATGCATGCATGCAAATGTCCATACTATTTTTAAAGATATTGGTGTAATTCATTAGACTAGTATAATTTGAATTCATTTAAAATTTAGTGGTTAAAGTACTTTATATTTTGAGACGGTAATTTGTCTGTGTAACTGACTATTTTAAATTAATATATGCACACATTTAGACACAATACAGACACGACATATTTCTCATGTTCATAAACAGTCCAGAGAGACAATCTTACACAACAGTATATTTTACTAAATGATCAGACAATCGGGTATTTATGTAAAACCAAAGTAAGGATATAAATCTTTAAAACTTCTGCAGGATTATTAATCTTAAACCAAATACTGCAGTCAGAAATCAAGAGGGGTGACTACCAGAAAATATATTTTTTGATAAATTAACATTTATCAAAAATCTCTTAGGTCACCAGGATTTGCATTCATTTGTTCACTTCCCAGATTACATGAATAATTCTACCTTAGGAACTGCAGGAAAGCAACAACAAAAAATTGAGAATAAAAATGGAGGTAATCCAAAGCCTTATAGGAATGATCACTGCTCACCCTGAGTTGCCTGCCAGTAGTAATGTCCCAAGAGGTGCAGTGTCCTAAGAGGTTGAATCTGTGTACCTGGCTGCACAACTGGTGGGAGTTCCCTAAAATTGTGGTTACTATTTGAGCAGAAATAGAAGGCATCAAACAAAGAAGTCATAAATCCAGCTCAGCACTTTGCAGCAGAGGTCCTACACCACCAGATCCACACCTCATCCGTCCACAGATGACTGGGAACACCTTGGCCTTGGGTAAATAAAGACTATCTAAGAGGGAAGTCTGAAGCAAGGGGTTTTCCTGAAACAGGAATTTTTCTCCACAACAGTGAGTGGACTGATTGTGCTAAAAATGTAACACCAATTTAATTATTATGAACCTGTCTTAAAAGTCCATCTTTGAAGAAGTCTGTACTATTAACCTCCAGCATACAATACAGTTTCTTCCTGTTCTCAGAACACCTAGTGTTATCCAACAGCATCACAACAGCTGCATATACAGCATTCTCTAAAAATTATGAGCTCCAGAATAAATTATTCAGTAACAGAATTAGCTATTGCAGCCTAAATAGGACACTAATCTTAACTGAATAAAATCTGTGTGAAGAATAAATTTACACTGTCCCGAGTGGCTTGGAAGCACTCCATCCCAGGCACTCAGCTTCAGCAAGTAGCCACTAAATCCACCGCTGCTACCAGAGAATTTGTCAGACATTCACAATGCGGGATTCATAAAGCATCTAAAAATACAAATACACAGGTTCTGGAATTCACTAAAATGCCCAATACAAGGGTGCCTCCAGTTCTGTATGGTACTAAGGCACCCAATGAGCACTGGAGTACTCATCAGCATCAGCAGCTTGAAAAATTTCACTGTACTTTTCAACCCCTAAACATCCGGCTCATATTTTATATCCTGTATTTCCATGGTGCTGCTTTACAGGGTATTTCCCTTCCCATCTGACTGCTGCCTGACAAGAAGCCATTAACAGCTACTATACACCACTGTGGCCTCCTTGCAGCACTAAAGCTTTTGCTTCTGCGGATGAACTTCACCAACCGCCACACTCCGGGATGGCTGAAAAACTACACATAAAGCCTCAAAAACCCCATTGTAAGGATCACGCACGACTCGGATGTCTGGTGGACTTTGGCTAAAAAAAAGAAAATACCCAAACCCACACCCACCCATGACAAAACCAGTATTACATTTTTAGTAAAGTTGCCTGGTATAGGTACAGCCAACGTTAACAACTGGACCACAGCTGCACGGAACAAAGAATCACCAAGTGCTGCAGGCAAGGTCAAGAACGGGTAGCAGCCTTTACAAATTAGAGGACACGCTAATTTTGCTCTCAACAGCTCTTTACACATGTTAAAAACTTGTACCTAATAGCTGCAATGTATTGCTGGCAGTAGTTCTTTTGCTTGTGCATTGGTTTCAGATGTAGCACACCAGAAAGAAAAAATCATTTGAAGAGCAGAGTTTCAGCACGTGGTTCTCAGAGCCATCCTGTTCAGCAGCATCCCACCCTGCAGAACTGTGTACAGAGACCAGCATCCACACCCAACCACGAGAGGAACAAGAGGAATGCAGGAGCTTTCTGAGGGAAATGCTGGTGTGGAAAACCTGCACATTCATTTTTCATTACATCATCACTAAATGTGTACATAAATAGTATATACATGATTCTGTATACCTGCTGGAATTAAATAAAAATATTAATAAAAACCTCCAAGTGCAATCAACACCAGAATATCACCGACCTTATACCAAACTTATTTAACAATTACATATAGAAATTGATGAAAAAACCTCAGCAGAGTCACAGCTCAGTAGCTATAGCAACCTGCTTCGCTTCTCAGAAGAATCAAATAAGATAACCTGCCCTAAAATAGATGCAAAATAGCTGTCACTGCACATGTGTGGTTTCAGAGACAGAACACAACCATAAAAATTAATTTTTTTTCAAATCACAATGCTCCCTTTTACAGAAATCAAAAAGCTACCCTACAGGCAGTGGGTGAGAATTGAGTTTAATTCCTTTACTCTCAGAGTTTTAAAAGCTAAATCATTTATCTCAAAGCTTAATTGTGCCTTTTAAGAAATTAGACTTCACTGGAAATCATTATCTGTCTCCCCCCTTCTTGTTACAATTCAAAGGCAGCATCTGTTAAAGAGCAAAAATGAACCATTTTCCCCTCATTACACAAAGAGCAAAAAGTCATCCCAAGTTCACATCACTTTAGAAGGTAATTTCTGCTCATCAGAACAATTTGGTATGTGTTCATTCCTTCGCATCCAGTTTTGCAGGCTAATTTCCTCAAATATTTAGACTTAATTTGGTTTGTAACCATTAACTACGATTACAGAAACCACATTTCTCTACTACAGCATTCCATGCCAGTACTGTTAAAAATATTCTCTGGGTTGTATGTTCTATTGTGTGATCATATATTCCTCATAAAGCATTACAGCAAGAAAAACAAAACCCAGCAGTTGGCAGAGCCCCACCGGGCTGCTCCACGTTGTGCAGCAGCAGAAGCTGGGGCTCAGGGAGTCCTGCAGGAGCAGGGCAGGGAGCTCTTTATGAACCACAGCAAAGCCCTCCTGCCCCTTCCCAAGGATCCCTTTTCCTCTGCCCCTCAGCTGGCTGTACCCTTCACAGAACCCCACTCCAGACACCGCTGCTCCAGCGGCTTTTTGGGAACAATGCTGCTCCGGTTTGGGTTAAACCTCCCTGTGCTACAATTAAGACTGCAGAAAGAGAAGGCACAGCCATTATTTTGCACTGCAAGGGATCAAGTCGAGGCAATTAACAATAAAGTATTAATACTGCAAGTCAGTGTTTAATTTGTGGTCTCATTCACAGCAGAAGAAGGAGTTATAAACAAGTCAACTGGAAGCAAAAATGTCAGTGGAATGTGAGCTCAACAAAAAAACCTCACAAACAGCAAAACCAAGTGAGTTTAGGAGAACTACAATAAATAGAAGCATTCTATTTTTTAAACAAAAACTTTTAAAATGTAAACAGCGTCTTCTTGTGATGGACTCTTTCCTTATTCTGCTTGTGTTCACAGACAAGCAGAACAGATCCTGCACACAAAGCTTTGTCCTGATTTAAAAGTTTGATAACCTGTCTTTACATCTGTCTTTGTAGAAGTTTATAGACACTTCAGCATTAAGAAGAAAAAGAATTAGTAGAAGTGAGCACAGATTACACAGAATGCTCTACCTATTCTAGAAAGCACCTGGATTAATTTTTTGTTTTCAGAGGAAGATATTTTTCCCATCTCCTAACAGGCATGTTTACCAGTACATCACTCAGAAGTCTAAATCTGAGATTTCTGTGCCTCTAACAGAAATAATATAGCTCACTGTATGAATTCAATTTACTGCTCTGAATTTCAAGATTATCAGTATTTAGGTTAAAAAATAATTTTAAAAACCTCTTAATTTCTCTTCCTTATGAATTTAGACTTGCTCAATCCTTGACATTCAATGTACAATCCTACAATAAAGAAATACAAAATAATGTAGTGCAGATTGCTTCATCCCTTTGGAAACAAAGTTCAAAGAACAGTCAAGCAAAAACTGGAAGTAAACAGCATTATAATAAGCCATTTCACTCCACTGGTAAGAGTCTGGGCTTAGTTACCCAGCAGTTTGGATTCTAGTGTGGAGCTTTTACTAAAGAAGCATCCATCACCACACTTCAGTGTAAAGCTTCAGAGTATTGAAGGATAATCCCCAACAGGTAGAAAAAGAATTTGATCAAGGTTAATCAGTTACTGTTACATTATAATCCACATACAGAGTTTGCAATTTATGTGCACAAACTCCCACTCCATCTTGGATTTTATGAAATGTTTCATTTGGTTCATCCAATTTAAAGAATCACGTGAATGTTTGTTGTTCATTTGGACAGCTCATTTTACCATGCCAGACAAACACTACAAGAGGGATGTGAATCCACTTATCAGCATGGAGGCGACAACGTTTAATTACTTGCAACTGATGCTCTCTATGCCTGAATTTCCATATCCCAGCTATTCCAGTTGGGTCAGCTGGCTGTTAAAAACAAAAGTTTGATCGAGCAGATTGGCAGCATTGGCACAATGGCTAATACTAACCTTAAATTAAATAAGAGCCCTTCCAAATCACTGTGGATTTTTAATTAAAATATTAATTTATCTGGACTCAATGTACTCACAAAATCTCCACTGTTGGCATTACAGTTGTGAAACAACAGAAATCTTCTGGGAGCCTGGTCTTAGCAGAGAAGCAGTTCCAGCCCTTGCAAAATTCCAGCGGAAGCACAGATTGGGGTTTAATGCTGAATAACTCTCTGACAGCAAGGGTCCAGAAACCCCACAGTTTATAATGGACCATTATCTTCTGAGGATGCATAATTGCTATAATCTGCTGGCATCAGCCAGTGTGTTTTTTGATAGAAATCTGGTACTCTCAGAAGAGGCCTCTTCCTGCCTGGCTGTGTTGTGCCTGCAACAGAGGAGTATCTTGAAACTCTGAGGGAGTTGTGCAGCCCCTGATTTACCCCCCAGGGGTGGGGGCTGTGCGCTCTGAGCACTCATCCAGCAGCTCTGGAGCTCCATCAGCACTGTCGATGTGCTGTGCACACACTGCTCATGTGTGGAAATCCAGCAGGCTCCAACAGAGCACTGGGCAGCAGCTAAGAAGGGGAAACACGTTTGTAAGAGCAGTGGACATATCTGGGATTTCCACCTGTCAGGAATTCCACAAACACAGAGGCAAAAATCCTCTTTAAGAATGACTTACCACAAGTTTAATTAGATATTTGTTGAAAGTGAATAATGCTGATAACTGCAGCATTTGAGCATTTTCATGCAACAGTCAGCAAAAACTGTCCTATTTTCATAATGCAAAAAGAAAAAAGAGTCCATTTTATTACCAAGGTTAATATACACTTTCTGCTATATGTAACAGTAAGACTGAGATCAAAAGATAAAGAGGTGGTATATGACTAAAAAAGAGGGATTTTTTTTTTTCAGGAGCTGGAGGTGGTACATGTTATCCAAGACTTACATAAGGAGTTCCATGTGACTCTGTGGCTGTTGCAGAAAAATCCTGCAACCAAATCTGGTTTGAGATAACTTCAAACATTAGCTCTGTATTTGGAACTTTTCAATTACACGTCAAATAAAACAGACTTAATTTCATCAGCACTGAGTGAACACAGGAAGCAACTTCATTTCCCACTCAGATTCTAGACTGTAGCTTTGGCAGTTTTTGAAGTCCTCTTTAAGAGAAGCATTAGGATTCAGTGACCTGCACTCTGGGAAAACTGTGGGCGGGTTTCCACTTAAACACACAAGTAATTTCAAAGCATTTATAATTTTACTTTCCACTTCAGTTTCCCCAGGGGCATGAGAAAAGGGGATTTTAAGACAAAACTATGCATCCATAATGCTAAATGGTTTCAGCATCCTAAACTGTAGTGATGTTTTGGCTATAATAAAGATGCACAACTATAAATTTTACAAGTCTTTAAAGACCTTTGTGCAACCTTCAAATATCCTTGTGTCCAGAATTTGTATGGACTTCCTTAAGTCATGATTTTGCTCTTCAGTCTTCTATAAGCAGCTTTACAGGGAAAAAAATATTATTATTATTATTATTCCAGTCTCAGGAGACTGAAATTTTCCACCATTTTCCACCATTTTTCATTGGTGGAAAATGAATTAACCTTGATCAAATTTTTTTTCCATCCCTCACTTAACACCTCTCAATCAATGTCAACAGTACTGCAATTGATCTAATTTCATGTCAGTCACTCCAACTATTATTCAAAGATTTTTTCATATATACTTCCTCAAGTGGAAATGTGGGAAAGCCAGTCTTAAGGATTTTTTCTTATGTCAAAAAACAGATGATATCAAGCATTCACACTCCTGATCAATTTAAGCACCCCAATACACAGATGAGAAAAAAAGCATGAAACATTTATTCCTGATCCCTTTTCTCTTACTTGTCTTAAATGTTGCAACAGTTGTCTTTATGAAAGCATTGGGAATCTTTAATACTGACAAATGGCCATGGACTTGCACCTCAAAACCACTTTTGGAAAGCTTTACAGCTAATGAGTTTATGACAAAAATCTCAATTACCTGAGTAAAAAAGTAGCATCTTTTGCAGATCCAGATATTAATGACAGGTATACAAGAAGAGGCAGTCCTATCTAGACACATTTGATGTGATCAATTTTTACAAGTTGGGGAAATTTTAAGACCATTCTTTCTAAATATAGAGCACAACCAAACAAGTACAAAGACAGTTAAATTTTTAACATATTTTTCATGTGGAGTACTTTATCTGATTGAAATCTTTGCAATTTAACAAGGAGGCTATTTTCTGCAAAACTTAATCTATTTATCAGTTAAATATGATAAGATTTACAGACAGCTCTTGTTAGAAACTTGAGCGATAACCAGGCCCTGCAATTTTACAATAACGTATTTTAACATATTCTACAGCTAAAGACAGATTATCTTATGCTTCATGTTAAAAATAGATTTTTCTGATATTAATCTTTCGGCTGTGCTACAGCACCGATCGTGCTGCTGACCTTGCCATTATTACAATAACATGTCAGTGACTTTCTCCCTGCTGAGAGTCCAACTGTGTACACTGGTTTGTTCAAAACATATTGCTGAGAGGAAAAAAACCACACTTTTCCCTCCACAAGATAATAGATAAATATAAGCCAGAGCAGTCACTCAATTGTCTGAACAGCATTTCTTCTAGGGACACATTGTGTAGAATTACATTTTCAGGCAATTAATATCGGGCATTGGTTGTACCTTCAGCAATTCTTACAGTTTTTATCCTTACACCGGACAAGGACTTGGCACAGTCTTCTCTCCCTGCTCAGTACAGCCTCTCTCTTAGACAAGCAGATGCACCTCCATAATAAATCAGTTTACGCTGTTAAACGTATTTGTTTCATTATAATCAGACTATAATTTTTCTCACCAAAACGAACAGTTCAAGATATTCAAGTTTAGATCAAAAGATCAACTGCAAATTCTCCAGTCACTTGAGGAATATTATCTATCTTCACAGAACTTTTCATTTCAAGCACTACTGAAAACATTTTAAAATAGTTTGACAAATCATTTACCCTGTTCTTATAGACAAGGAGAAGTTTTCAAGATTCTGTCGAGAAACCACTACTCTTGGGTAAGTACTCGTTAACAACCGAAAGTCTGAGGGATTAGTTAGTCAAGAAAATTATTCCACAGTGCAGTAGAACTAAACAAGGCTGGGTTTAACGTGCAATCTACTGCAGATCTGAAAAGCCTACATGTGCTAATCAAGTCCTCTCCTTAACAATACCAAAACACAGAAAGGATTTTTACACCATGCATATTGTGCTTTTTCATTTGAGTTCCTCACAGGAAGGAATTAATACTTTTTAAAGACTCTACAGTTTCTTAAGAGAAGGATGGGCTTTTATTTCCAGTTAATTTACTGAATATGTGCTATTAGGATGTGAAAGTAAACCTTCTTTATAAGGACTGGCCCAATAAATCTTAACAGTTGAATTTGCAAATCGGTTTCTTGATGTCAACAGCTTTGTCATGTCAATAAATACAGCACTAAACCAGGAGCAATGACTATTAGCAATCTTTGCTGTCACTTACTTGAGTATAGCTACATAACTTGCCTAAAACCATCAGGCAAGATTTACACTCAGCAGTCAAGAACAAAAAGGACCTAATGTATCACCAGCTGTCATCAGGTAAATGAGGAGAATCCAGCATGTCTTGAACAAAAAAAAAAAAAAAAATCCCAACCAAACCAGACCAAAACAAAACAGAGAAACATTCCCTTTTGAATCACAGGAATACAATCTGTAATCTTAAAAATTTTCAGTAAAGTGTCCAGCAAAAGTTGAAATGGTAACTTTGAATTCTGAACTTGTGAGGGGATTTGATGAAAGCTTACTATAGTTAAACACAGCTTCTGGCTCTCAACTGTGCTCAAATGGATGAGCTCCAACAGAGCGCTGTCATCCCATCACTGAAATCAGGCATCCCACCTCTGGCAATACAGACCACTGTGATGTTCATGACAGGATGTGAACTGTTTCCTCAACAGGTTGTAGCAGGGAAGTGTCAAAGTCTCACACTGAAACCTAGCATCTGTTAGAACAAACTTCTGTATTTTAGTCTCTTGTGGCAAATTAAGAGTTAACACTTTTCCTGCAAGAAAGCCCCAAAACTGAAAAATAATCCATTTTAAATAGCCTTAATCTGTCAGCAGTAGACAATGTCAAAATTCATTTTCATCTAAAAATGTCTCTCAGATTCTGTAAGTACCATACTATGCACATAAGCTATGGTACCTGTCACATCAAGAGCTGGTATTAATATTCATGCAATTCCTTCCTTTTATGTTCCAGTGGTGTTGCCTTGAAGGCAGATGGATTAAAACACATTGGTATCCTGAAAAAAGCCTTCTCCACAGGCAGAGGGTAGTAACACTACTTAGTACGTGGTGCCAAAGCAACATGCTATGTCCTACAGAGAAGATAAAGACGTTGAGCCAGTACTGTGGATCTCATAATTTATGTGTACAAAGAAAAGCTCAGCACAATGCTCACTACTGTGATGAGTTCTTTTGAATTTGATTAAATCTTCTGGAAGAGTTAGCAGCATGCTCACTCCAAGTGCAGAGTATGAATGTAGACACCTGGTATCATGAAATACTGAAATAGAAATATGAGAAGAATAGCGGCAAACACAGTGTGCTAGGAAAAATCTGTCTTCCCAAGACATGTATAAATGCTATAAATATATGCTTATTTCCAAAGTTGTATAATCATATTTCTAATTCTTCAATAAATGCAGGCTTAGCAGGAGGGGTACAAATCAAGTTTTAAAAAAAAAGACACTCAGTAAGAACACTTAAAAGCTTTGGGCATTTGTATCTAAAAATTATGAAACGAGCAGGCCAGGCTGCTTCTTTTTATAGTGCTTAAAACAGAAAACCAACGGTGAAATAAAGTAAATTGAACTTGAATGTTTTTAACCATTATAAAGCTGCACTTCAAATGGGGGAAACTTGAAACAGACTTGCACAGAAAAGAGACCAATAAGCTGTAAAGATCTGCCTAAGGAGAGGGAAATGCCCCTCTGAAGAAACCAGAGTTTCTGGGTTCCGTCTCAAATAATTCACGTTTAGATTTATGAGTGGGTCTGAAAAGAGGAAGCTGCAGCAAGACACCTAAGGGACTGTTCCAGGGTACAATCAAATTTAGACTGGCTTATGAATATACAGAGAGTAAACTTCTTGTATCTACAACCCACACACATTACTGAAGAATTACAATTATTTCATGCTTGTACAGCTCTCTCCAGGATCTGAGCTGTGAATGTTAAGGAGAAAAAACCCTAACTTTGACTGCCAGATAGATGGGTCATGCCTTACTGATACCCTGGATGCTCCTGACAACCTGCCTGTTCTGTCTACCTGCTCCTTAACAACTGTTTCCTCCAAGTCAAATGCAGTCTGGTATTTAAGTCAGCTCTCTCTTTCACAAAGATAACTGTCCATCTGTTCAGGAGCTGAGTAACCTGACAGTAATACCTGCTAAGGATGTGGTTTTCTTGTTACTGCATCAAAGACAGAGAAGTGACAAAAGAGCTTAGCTAGTGCTATTCAAACCGCACATCCGAGCAATGATATTTATATTCAGAATAATAATTTGAGACTGGAGAACCAGTGCCCCACCAGTATCTGAAGAACTCAAGCATGATGCTGTTCACAAGAACGTGAAATACCTTATTTCTACTAAAGGAAGTTTATTTTATTTACCGTCTTTATTTTTGGTCAAAAAAGACCATCAGTTCGGAAAATCTGAAATGTTAATTTGGTTTATTCAACATGCTAAAGCATTGCTGGAAAGCAAAGCAGCACTACAGCTGCTACAGCTAACCACCCACAAATCCGTGCAACTTGTTCTAATACCATATTGAATTTCACTACCAGATTGTGGTGTGTGTTTTCAGGTTAGAAGTGGCCCCTTTACTTTCCCAGGATGAGAAGGCCCAGGGCAGTGAACAGTGTCTAACCCAGAGGAGCAGAGCTCCTTATCACCACTGCTCCCTGCACACAAATCAAAGTGAAGCCCTGTCAGTACAAGCCCCAGACACGTCAGCACCATGGAAGGATTTCACTCCAGTGCTGGCTGTCAGCCACCACGCCAGAATGGAGAGCATGCTAAACCTTTTGATTCTAGTAATACCATTGTGGACTCTTCCTGGTGCACAAACATCCAACTAATTATAGCTATAGCACACAACAACAATGAAAGACAATTTACAGAGTTGTTTTATTTATCCTTAAATTCCTCAGTTTATGTGGAAAGGAAATTGGAATTGATATTGTCAGCTACATTTTCCAAAAATAGTATATTGCATCAAGTGTGTTCTGTACATTAAATAAACAGTTTAATGTACAAATGCTCAATTTACTTTTAATTAATTCACTCTTCAGGGGTCAAAGGCCTCTTTCTAGAAATTAGAATTGTATAGACAAAATGCATACAGAAAGATTATGCTATTTATTGAGTTAAAGGTTGGAGTAACTTCTGAACATCTACTATAAAAAAAGTATGTACCTTATAGCAATTTTCCACTAGAAATGTCAAATGCACTGGCAAAATCAGAACACCTGTCCTATAAAATATAATTTAAAATACATTAATACTACATATCCTGCCTTTTTGTGAGCTAAAAGGAACAGAAGTAGTGTCAATATTCTTACTTTGGAAAAAAAAGTTTGCCCCATGTAGCATGCAAGTATTTTATGATGCAATATACACTTAAGAAATGACCACATGCAGCTTTAGACTGAGAAATTCAGTGAACTGATGCCATTTCAGTGGGAAAATTAATTGTGTACCTAAATCTCAGCTGTTGTTACTGGAACTAGAGTACATGCCTGGAGTCAGACACAAAGGAGTATTCTTACACAAACACAAGAATATCAAACCCAAAGTGTTTACCTACACCCTGTACACACCCTCCGAAGACAGGACTGCTTCCAAAACCTGTATTGAGTAAACTGCCATAGAATCATAACATAACACCTGAAATGTCTTCATGTTACTGCTCATGTTTACACAAGCAAAAATCTGAAAGTAGAACTTGTTTCTTAGACCTTAACCAAGACACAAAAATATTCCCAGAACACTTCTTGCAGCATGTTGCTGGATGCCTGCTCTGGCACAACATCATCTTGCTGCCATTGTAACTTCCACCAGAGATTTCACTCCCCTAACTGGGATAGACGAGCAAGGCACATCCTTCCTGCTCATTCAAGACAGCAATTCCTTTGTGCAGCTGAAAGGTCCTTACCCTACCAGCCACACCCAGGAATCCTAATCCCAGCCCTGGGGTCACAGCAGGAGAAGGAAGCACAGCTATGCAAACAGTAAATTTGAACAGAGGTATCTCTGTACTGCCCACCTGGCCCCAGCCTCGGAGCAGACAAAGCACAGCAGCCAACCTCTGCCACCTGCTCAGGACAGACACAGGCACACCTCAGAAGATGCAAGAATTCCCCTTGGTTCCTGCTGAGAGGGGAGGGAAGGCCTAATTGCTGGTGCGAAATCACCCTGAGGCTTTGTTCCCAGCACCTTGCCCTGAGCAAGAGCAAGCCCTGCGTAGGAAGTAATTAATACCCTAAGGAGAACTGCAGTGGACTCCATCACAGCTCTGCTCTGCATTTCCCTCATTAACACCAACTTCCACTGACTTTCAGGGAGTGGATAAGTAGTTCCAATATTCCCATGTTCGCAAGAGACAAAGAACCAACAGAAAATTCTCAATCATGCCTGGCTAGACATAAAGAACTGCCCAGATAAACTAAGACCCAGGTCATCTAGCCAAGATAAAATGCTTTTGGGTTACAGCATTATGCCTGAAAGAGTTATATAAACACCAAATGGCAATTACTTTAACTAAGTTTCACAGAAAACAATTCAAACACTCCTATCTGCACTGGATTACAGCTGCTTCAAAAACCGAGGAATGATTAGACACGCGCAATTTCATCAAATCACTAACAAATAATATGGACACCGTGCAAGGTGGGAGTTTCAAAAGAAAGGCCAAAGCCTGACCTTTACTGGTTCAAGAAGTTTTCTGAGAATTCTAAACCACATTAAGATGAAAGCAACTCAAAAGTTTTTATTATCTTCAATATAATACATTAGATTAGCACTAGACCTCAACTGCTCAATGAGACAACGAACACAACAGTGTTCATGAGTTTATGTACTCATGGGTTGACACAGGGACTCATAGGTTAGGTCTGGTCCAGTGACAGCAGATGAAAGATTAAATCATGAACACATAACACACCTGTACTGAAGGGAAACCACATCCAGTAGTCTGAGTAAATTCTTATAACCTGCTGCTTCAGTTTAAGCATAAGGAGCTGTAGAATTACAGACTACGGCAAATACACTTAATTGACATAAAATCATATGTGGATATTTCTAACCAAAGTAAGTTGTTATTACAGTAAAAATGAAAGATGAAGGTATTTTCTGCAAAAGCTTTTATACTACTTGGCTTCTTTGCTACTTAGCAATTTTGCTCAGGAAAGACCAACACACAAAAAAAGTGCCTGCAATGGTACAATTATGTGTCTTATTGAAAAAATGTTAACCACACTGCAGCTGTGAGCACATCCAAAGCATTTATTACATAACAAATCCCTGAGTTCTGTTACATAACAAATCCCTGAATCCCAATCACATTAGTTACGTACTATGCATATTTTTTCCACATAATTGCACACCTGACATTTGAAAAATCTGGTTGATCATTTTTATCTCATAGCCCTCTTTATTAAAAAATACATACTGCATTTTACATTGAAAATGCACTTCTGTTTCCTCACTCCCTATTTTTTGCTATGCCCAACTTAAATTTGCTTCCAAATCTGCTGTGTAGATCAGGTCATTTATGACATTCATATATACAAGCTTGCATATACACATGATTAATGCATTCCTGAGACAAAAATCCCAGCATAAAATTACTTATGAATCTCCTGAAACAGTGAGCCAATTGCAAACATTATGTATGTAAAAATAAGCATGCACACACACACTTTCACCATGACAGATACCTTTATAAATTATGAGTACCAAGAGGCCTCTCCTTTCCTGCTGTTTACCCAGTACCAGTTAACATCTTACTATTGCTTTTTTCAGAATCTAATACTCTCTAATACTCAAAAATATACATTTTATATCATTTTAAGGGCATGACCTGATCCTCAATGTCATCTGGGATGGGAATATACACTGGTGATCTTTTAAAAGGAAGAAAAAACAGGTTTAGAAATAATGTCATAAATTATGTCACGAAGTCATAATCAGAGCACCAGCTTCAATAACATCTCAGGCACCACAAAATTGGATGCCATGCATCACACAGTAGCTTACTGCATAATCAGATCATCATGCATCAAAATCATGTAATATAAACTTAGGCCATAACTGAAGAACTGCAGCAAGTCCCCTTGACCAGCAGCCAGTGTGACCTTCAGAACAGGGTTAGAAAATCATGTGACAGACACACAGACCAATTTCTGAAGCAGGTGGCCATAAAGAGACGAAGAGAATACTGTAAATCAAAACACTAAGTTATGCAAGAACACTTTATGTTTAAAACATCATTAAGCTGATTTCTTTATTCAGCAGGAGAAATTAATATCTGATTTGCTTTTCTTTCTTGTGAAATGTGATACACACATACATTCTTGAAAAAATTATAAAGCAGGTAAAGGAAAAAGCAAGGTGCTAATTACAGGTTGAGAGACTCAAGTATTTATACACAACCACAAAACTCCAGAAATTAAACCAAAGCACAGCCACATCAGTCAAGATCAAAGAAGGGTCAAACCTGTTAGCAAAGTTAAGTTCCATGTACTGTTACACCCATAGCCATGGTCTGGAGAGCAGAACCTCTTTGTTGGGGACACGGTGATTGAGATAAAGATACATATTTATAAAACCATCCAGCTTTTAAAAGCAGATACCACATCTGAGGGCTTCAATCAGGAAGCTGAGCACCTATTTTAAGTCAGTAAAAACCCTTCGTTATCAATGCTCTACAGCTTATTGTACTGTGCCTGAGTATTCAGAGATTGGTTCCCCCCTTCTCTTCCCTTATGCACACCCAAAGAATGTAGCATGTTCAACTAAGGCATAAAATAAAGCTGAAAATGCAGCTACAATTCCCTGAAGGAGTAGAAAGATACAGCACAATTTGGCTGCTGTCCAGTTCAGGAACAAAAGATGTGCTTGAATTAAAACACCCAATTCAAACACTGTTAAACTTCAGGAAAGTTTCAATCCTATCCCCACAACTTTAACGTAGTCAATGGCCTTATGATTTAAACATGATTTAATTCTAAGATCTGCTTATCTACAGACAGCTTCAAAGTAGTGGAAAATCAGTTATTTAATACTGCTTTTTAAAAAAAGAGACAAATTTGCCTCTAAAGTCATTGCGTAATCCAGTGCTCAAAAAAGGAAGCAAAACCATACTTCCGTTACATAATTAAAACAATACCATAAGCTAATTTCTCTGTGATTTTAATATGACACTAGTAAAAGACCCAAAAAGCAGGCATTCAGGAACATGACATTCTTAGCAGAGCCCTTTCCCCAGGCTTTCAGAGTTTATTTTTATGTAAATCTGCAAAGAAAACTAAGCCCTAAAGTACACATGGGAAAAAAAAGGGAAAGATTCAACTAAATCAGTGAAATTTAAAATGCACATAGTAGAGAACTGATTACAAGTTTTACTTGGTAGCAAATACAACAAGCAAAATAATGAAGTAACTGGATGTTAATCTTAAATTTGCACTGATTATAGGAGGTGTATTTTTCTAAATACTTCAATGGCTAAATATAAATTGTACTTCTTCAAATAAATGCCAACATTTTAGGATGTGAGGATTCTGTTAATTGTACTCTTCTCTCTAAAGGTAATATTATAAAGCCAAGCTAAGTTAGAGTAGATTGCTACACTGCAAGATAATTTTAACACCATCTTGTAACTAAATTTGTTTCTTATAGATGAATCTAAATCACCAACTCTGAAAGAAACAGACAGAATGGTGCACTGAAAAAGCAGAAAGAAGTGACCTTCCAAAAAAATACCAACAGAAAGCAATTTAAACTACCTAAGGAAAAATCATGCTGTACATTTGTATATCATGTTATTATCAAGAAACAACTTACAAATTTAAACTGGTAACACAAAGTACTAAATTTAAGAATATTAATCTATTTTTGAACAGCAGCTTTTTAGAGATTTTGATAAGGGGAGACAGGCATACAATTGCTGCCCAACAATAGCAAAAAGGAACTATAGCTTTAGGACAGAATACAGAGGCTGTATTTTGAATTCAAACTCAGAACGTGTAAGCTACCCTTTGAACTCTGCCAATCCCAACATCACAGTTGCTGTATCAAATACCAACAGAAAATCATAGCAAAAATATTTTTATCATATACCACTTCCGCAGACAGGAAGCGCCAGCATCTATAAACTTAAATCCATAAAACCTTTAAAAATATTATTAAAGCCATCACTGCTAGCCCTCTTCATATTTCTCTCCTGTTTAAAAAAAGTGTCATTAAAGACTTCTACAGCAAAAATGAAATGTGCAATGCTGCAGGAAATCAATAGAGGAGCGAGGGGTAGAATACAGACCTCTTGGCTCTGAACTCACTGGACCATGGCTCTGATTTCAGCAGGTTCTGCTGTGCACTCCAGTGAGTCACTAAGCTTTAAATGCAAACCCCAAACGTTTGTAAAACCCTTGGGCAGTCCAGCTCCTGCACAGCACATTCCAAGGCTCTGGGAGCAGCCTGACAATGCATTCTAGGAACAGAGGTGGAACAGGATGCACAAGCTCTGCAGGAATTAAAGGGTGGGCTGAACACAGGAAAATTCAAAAGCTCACAGTGCCTGGACAGCAGTTCAGTCATGGCAAGGGGATGCACATCAGTGCAATGCCAGACACTGCCCTGCTCTGCCCCAAGACCCACACTAATACTTACACAGATATCAAGACTTGTCTGCTCAGCCCTCATTTCCTAAACACACCATCTCAAACCTTCCCACCCATCACTCCCTCTTTGGAAGGTCCCACAGCATCAGCCTCAGCAGTTTCAGGGGCACAGGGGGCTCAGACAGAACCTGAGACTGTTCTGAGTCACTGCTAAGTCATGGTAGCCAGAAGCTGCCAGCCCTTCAAGAGTGAAGCCATGTTGTGAACAGGCAGGTTCAGAAAGCAGATGCAAAAGAGACCATTTTGCTTCTCAATAAAAATGCTACCTTTGCAAAGTCTTTAGTTATCACTAGTCCAAAAAAAGCATTTAAAGGCTCTTAAATCAGAACTTTCATCAGATGTGCTTAATGACATAGCTGCAGTAACTCCTTTCTGAATTGCTTCTTCACTGAGACAAATTAGACTTTATCTAGTTTTAGAAGTTCTGCTGGTAACATTGGTGACTTACCAAAGGTATGACATATTAATTAAGTACCATCCAGAAGACTAAAGTTTAAAACACCTTGAATATATAGCACTAGATGGACATTACAATGAAAAGCTAAGTTCCTTTTCTCCCAGTCTACTACAGGATAAGTACTGTTACACACTAAATATATAAAATCTAAGTGCATCATAAAATCTAAGTGTCTGCTCCAATAAAGCCTTTCCTGTAAGAGGATTTGAGCTGACCATATGAAAGTGGCAAAGACTGCAGAAAGCACTGAAACTAGATAAAACTCTTGAAACTAGATAAAACCTACCATACTACAAATCAGTTTACACCAAAGTAAGTAAACTGGAATCTCAAGGTAGATACAGCTTGATTATATCTTCAAACAATTTAAATTAACAAATTCTATACCTTGTACCATCTTGGGCATTTGTGATAATCCTGAAGCTCCAGCTTTCCTGTTAGGTACCATTTACACAGACCAAGGGTTTAGAAAAGAAACTGCAGTACAATGTCTCTGTTCAGTTACACCAGTCTGGCTTCTCCTCTTTTTTCTTCAACAATAACAAGAGAAAAAGTCCAGGATCAAACAACAAAGTTCTGTTGAGGTTTTCTGCATTTGTGGGGTTTTTTCCTTCCTTTTTTAAGAGTAAGTAAATTTACTTTAAGAACATGTCAGAGAGATTAATGGTGCATCAGTAATAATATTTTGCTTTTTCATATGATTAACCCTGATTATATTTTTTTGGACAATAGCTTGCATTACTCACAGAAAGCAGAACGTTGAAACTCAAGGCAGACATTGTAATACTGTCACTTCTTCAGAAAAATCTATACCAGCATCAGAAAAGGGCCATTGTTTTCTGAGATGGGGAAAGAGGAGAAAAGCAAGAGGAGGATTGATTGAACAGCAGAAAGCATCCAAGAAAAAAGAACAATCTCTAAGAAAAATTAACTACGCACAGCCTTGGTATTGAATTGGATTGGAGGGGGATATTGTTGTGGTTGAAAACTAAAGAGTTTCCTCAAGTTTTAGAGCAAGAGAGAATGATGATTCCCTGAAATTTGAGGATTATTCTCCCTAAGAAACTGTCAATTAGCATAACTTTGAGCCCAGCAAAACTCTTCCTGACGACCAGATGTAACTATGGCAACAAGACCCAGGAACCTACAATAAATATGATACAGTGTCAATAACCCAGACTTTTGCATGTAAATAGATAAAGCAAAAGGAAGACAGAAAACCATTTCCAAAGGTTTAGATTCAATTTTTAGATCTCTTCAATACTAAAAATATTAGCAAATTCCAATGACTAATAAAATTAAGAGAAAACCAAAAGAAAAGAAAACAGCACATCTCTCATGGAAGAACTATTAAGAATTTCAGAAAGAATAACACCACATTTGTGGATTTTTGCCATTAAAGCTGTGAAATTCTATAATGAGATCTAATCTCTATTAAAGTTCCATAAATAGGTTTGAAATTGTTTCAGAACACCTACTTATTTAATAAATGAGATCCTTCTAGTGGAATTAAGTCAATTTTAAAAATAAAGAGAATCGAATTTTCTTATTTGGCTACATCTCTCAGTGCATGCGTAATGTATGGTATTTTCATATATGGGAACATTAAGTCAGAGCTTTATACAACCATATTCACAACTGTGAATCACTACTTAAGCATATAATGAAGTTCTCTCCCCCAGTCAGCAAAGTATGGGAACTTCACGGAAAAGTAGGAGACTCTTCCCTCCCTCCAGCTTAGAAATGGCACAACAAATACATCATCGTCCAGAAGATGTCTGCATCCTAGAAGAAATAAAAAATAATGGCTTCCTATCACCTAAAGACTCCCAGCTCTGAAAACTAAAACAACACACTGTAAGCACAGAAGTCATGCAAAGTGTTGGCAAAAAGCCACGCTGTATATCAGGAAACACAATATGGGGACATGTGAGAAACATTATTTCCATGTGAGGGAAAATTTATAAGGAAACTGGAGTGAAATGGACAGGGAGAAGAGTCTTATAGACAAAGTGAAAATGAAAGACAAAAATTCAAGGAAAAAAGGGATTGAGGATGGAATGACAAATCCTAAACATGACATGTCCAAGATGCAGACATGACACCAGGGAGATGAAGGTTCATTACAAACAGGAGAGCAGTGAGCCGAAAAGCTATAAAGTCACTGCCTACTGAAAGGATCCTAATCCCAATGCCATTTCTGCCTCCCTGTATCTCCTTCCACTTGTGCCTAGCTATGAATAGCTTACTCCCTCCTATCCTAATATAAATAGCTCGAAGCTGCAGAACTAATTCCCAGCAAGAGCTTGAGACACATGCTGGCCTGGGTACTGAATGAAGAAAACAAAGATGATTCCATCTCTATACAGATGGATCTTCAGGAGGGCAGATCATCACTTTTTACCCTCTTGGTCAGCAAAGATTTGCTAAAGCCTTTCTGCATCCACTAACATGCTAAAAGGAACCATTAGAGTTGTGTATTATCTCCAATTAATTGCTACACTATTCCCTTAAGTCAAATATTCCTTTAGGGTATGAACTGCTTGATGCAAGACTAAGCATGCAGAACACACTGTCTTAATATCAGCCATCGATGGTGCGTATTTTCAGAGAGAGCATAAAAGGTGCTAAAATTATTTTAGAGCCTTATATTAGATCTGAAAAACTCCACATTTGTTGAAATATGTGCAGTTTATCATTTTTACATTTCTTGCTATTCAGTGACCTATTTTCTTCTACTGAAACAGATTAGCCATTACTGAAAGCACATTTGTACTGATGTTCTGCTCACTTGTGTTGGCTCTGCAGCCACAGCATCCTGGACCATGCCCTCATCAGATCTCAGCCTGAGGGGCTTCAGCTTCACACCACCCTCAGACACACACTCACTACATTGCTCTGAGAATTCAGGTGTCCTTCCCCTCTCTAGCCCATAGCACCGAGCCATCCCACACAGTCAATGCTCTATACATTCTAGTCCCCAAAGATCCCACTGCACAAACAACAAACAAACACCACCCCCTAAAACAGTAACACCCAACTAACCAAAAAACCCCAACAGCAACATCTCCCCCCACTTCCATGTCTCAGCTAAAATATCCTGCTCAAAACTGTTGAGAGAAAAGTTAAGTGAAGACATCACACTATTTCATTTTATGTCCTAACTCAGGCGGTGTGAATAACTGATTTCTCGGTTCAGCAGATTGAACTGAATTTGAAATATCTCCTTCTCTTGGTCAAACCCTCTCAAAATTTCATTTTGACATGTCATATTCCATTTCAGACTTGTAACAAAAGCTGTAAAATGAAGGTCAGATTCACAAAAAAGAGGGGAGAAAGAGGAGCTCCCCTTGATGGAAAAGCTCTGGGGGGGCTCCTCCTTCTGTGCCTGTGACTCGGAGTAACAGCCAAGCCAAGGCAGCAGCTCCCTGCCTGTGCTCCTGCTGTCAAACATGAGCAGCACTGAAGGAAGAGAGAGCTTTTTGGGTGCACTGCCCAATGGGTTAGACTAGATCTACCACAAAATTGAGCATTCAAAGCAAATCTTCTCCAATGATGGGACCAAAGTAGAACTATCTTCAAAGCAAGGAGCAAGACAACTTTCTGAACTCGAGTCTCCTGACACACAAATCTGTTCTGGAGCTAACTCAAACAGAAGATGGCAAGCAAGCTGGGACACTTTAAAGATCTCGGAAGAAAGCAAGAGAAAAGAAACTGAGAGTGCCTGGGCCAGCAAACCCTGCAGTATGCACCTGCCTGAGATGGAAAAAGGATTATTTACAGTCTCTGTGCTGAATCGGGTTTCCCACCCCCAGGGCTCTGATCACACTTTGGGATCAAGGGCAAAGGATGCCTCATCTCTGGTTTGTAAATCTCAGTGTTTTTATAGCTGAATCTATTCAACTTTTTTTTTGCAAATAGTTAATGCCAAAATATTCCCTGCATTCTTGTATAGTAGTAACATCCTGGATATTAAGCATCATTCCTGCCCAGCATTTCACTTGAGGATGAAGTGTTCATGTCCACAGGAACAAGAGCTATAAAGCAAGATCCTGTTTTCAGACATGTTGCACGTCACAACAAGAAAAGGAAAAGCAGCAATAGTCAGTTCTCATATGGAAGAGGAAAGAGGAATCAGGATAAAACAGGAACACAAGAACAGTAATCCAAAACTTTCTGCTTTGCGCAGATGCTAAGGCAGGTGACAGCTGCCAGGGCAGGTGAGAAACACCAAGCTAGATGAAAACATCAGTTGTGATGTATTTTAAACTTGTTCATAGGACTTTTGAATTCTCCCATAACTTCTTGAATCTATTTTTGTTATTAAATGACTAATCATATTAAAGGGAAGAAAGAGAAAGCACATTTCATTAAAGGATTGCTGAATGAGTGGAAATACCCACTGGAGTCCCTAAAAATACCTGAATGCTTATATACTCATAATCCTGAACTGAAAGAGATGTGCTCCACACTTCTTGAGATAATAACTTTATTACTTAAATAACACTCTGTTCCTCATAAGACAAATTATTCATCCAAGGTCACAAACAGTTGATGTCTCTTGATACCAGATTATACTTGGTGACAGTTCACGTGTCTAAACTTAAAGGTGAACTCTGCCTCAGAACAAGGAGCTGCAGTGTTACCAAGAGACAAGACACAGATTGTCATTGACTGATGGCCTCTGGCTTCAGGAATCAGAAGCATTTCGTACACCCTTTTCTTAAAGTGCCCCAAGTCCCACATCTCAACCCTGCCACCTTTCATTCAATCTATGCTGCTTGTCTGGAAATCTAACCTCTGTAGCACAGTACAAGTCTGTTAAAAACAATTAAAGTTTTTGAGAATTTGCAATTAATACAGATCCTTTTTCCCAGTATGTATGGAGACAAATAAGCTGCTTCTAATGAGGAATAACAACTGCAAAACCAAGAACTGTTCCACGTTTTTTTCTGAGTTTTTATTCACAATGCTGAAGTTGATTACTTACACCCCAACAGAGCTCAGACAAAGAATGTAATTTTCTTTTATAAATTGCTATTTCTCCTTAATTTCTAAAGAAACTCCTTCAACAGCCTACTACATACCTTATGAACACTGAAGATAAGTATTATCAGGTTTTGCCAAATTAGATACTGAATTTATTAATAATTTATTGGAACTTTTAGCAGCATGGTTAAAAATAGCTCTCCTGTCAGATCTTAGTCCACATCAGATGCTGTAGTAATTATCCTTAGAATCTAAGTCATTATAATAAAACCAAAATAACCAGACTGAGTAGAAGCTAAAGCCAAATTTTACCCTTTGTAAGTTTTCTCCCTTTCATGCAAATCCCTGCCTATATATTGAAGGCCACTGGAACAGAGCTAGTTAATCAGAGATGCTCGTAAAATTAAGAAGAGTATCCATGCAAAAAGTGAGCAAAAAGAGGCATCTCTAAGCCCCTCTTTCCACATGAAGGATTTTAAATCACCTTCCTTGCTTTCTTTATAATCACTCCAGTTGTTTTTTTTCTTTTTTTCCTCTACAGTGCCCCCACCCAAATACAATCACTATGGAAAATAAGCTCATTACAGTGCACCATGGATAAGCAACTGCAGTCAGAAACGAATCAATTGATCCAAAGCTCCACATTAGAGGCTGCCATTTGCAACATGAGGAAAATATGATGATATTCCCCATAGACAGTGACCCACACTGAGAAGAGAAACAGATTTGTCTTAAGGAGCTTATGCTACCAGATTATGATTTTCTTCATCTTCCAGCTCATCTTGACAGGAATCTCAGGTACAACAAACTCGTGTCAACTACCATGGTTATATTAAACTAGATTCTTTTCTTTCTACATTAAAACTAGTTACACAAGGAATGTGGTTGAGGACTTTGTGATCATGAAAGAGGCAAATTCATCAATATCTATATACCGCCTTCTTTCCAGAAGTGTTAACACAGTTACTCCCTATTTTAAGTTATTTTACTTTGCCTATATAGATGAAGCTGACAAGCAGCCTCTTTGCATTTCTTATTTAATTTTGTCAAAGAATCTGTACATGACTCAGCTGAAGTCAATAGAAGGACAATTAATATGATTTTGTCTCAAGTTTGTCATAGGAGATTTATGTTGCCATAACAGAGATTTATGCACTAATAAAGCTGTACTATTATTAAACTTTCTACAGTGTATCAGTAACACGGATTACAGAAGTCATCTCCTACACAGGAAAAGCAAAAGCTGCTATACAAACACTTCTAGATGGTGAGCATTAATACAATTTGAATCTCTTTCAAGTAATGTGTTTCCATGCAGCATTCTGTGTGAATTGAGTAAAATCCTAACCTTTGCTTCTTAAAGTACAATCAATACATTTACTTTGTTATGTAATGAATAATTTCTTCCCATGAAACTATTATTTTGTAGTCTTCAAAATGCTCTAACAGACTTTCTGTATTTATACTTATATCCCCAAAAATTCCAAAGAGGTTCACAAATCACATTTTCAGTACATCTTTACATATCTTCTCCCATTTAAAATATTTGCTATTTCAGACCTTAGCAAACTGAAATAATAGAACTACAAGGAGAGGTAACAGACTGTTAAAAATATAAGCCTTTAAGGTAAGGTCAACAGGCATCTCCAGTGCTCTTAAAATCACCCCTGTAACACAGGTGATCTCACAATAAACTCACGTGATTCAGTGGATTGTATGCAACAAAATCCAGCTCCAAATTATTACAAAAGCTCACATTTGACCACATTTGTTCAAAGTATATTCTACTCCAACAACATGATTGTATCTCGAATTTACTTGTTTGTCTGCTTGATAACGTTCCTTACAAGGAAGACAAAAGAGAAACACATGCTTTAGAAAGAGAACAGCTCATGGAATCCTTAATAAATATAGTGCAGAGACACAGACAACAAAATCAAATTACTGCCCTGAACACCCTCTGATCCCTAGTTCAGACAGTGATTTTTTTGACAGGGATCCATTAAGATCAAAGCATATTTTGTGATCTCACATAGTTTCTCTCTAGAATTAGCAAAAAGAAGACTGCAAATCAGAGAGGGACAAACGTCAGGGGAAAGGGAGATCGGATTTAAAATTCCTTCCATTCCACTGGTATAGTAACCCAGCCTTCAAAAACTGTTGAGCCTCTGAAAGAGAGTTATAACCAGGATTCCCAAAAGGATTAAGAGAAATGGGAGGGGAACCAGCAAAGTGAAGCTTTAGGTACCAAACATTCTCTTCAGTAACTCACAAGGCATGAAATTGGCTCATATTATTTGGCTTTGGTCCAAACCAAGTCTAATTTGTCAAATCCTGAGAGAAGCAAAACAATGTATACAAAAGTGACACATATAATGCATATACTTTATAGACTTCAGGATTAAAATATGTAATTGCTGTCTTGGGAAAACACATTAAACACCATGTTAGTGACTCTTTTATTTTCAGGTAGGCATGCAATTTGCTTCCTTTCCAGAGCTCTGTGTAAGACATCATGTACTCTCCTTCCCACTTCATGTTTCAAGCCAAATGCATAATGCTGCATGTCCACTAATTTCCATAAAAATCCCATCTACAGAAAGCACAAAGTAACAGACACTAAAAGAATGAATTCTCTTCACTGCATCATTTATCTGATTGTACTACAGCATGTAAATCAAGCTCATGTGTGAGCCAACACCTGTATTGAGACTAAGCTTGTTTCCTGTGTGTCCTTAGTTTCTCACACGGGCACTCTGCTTTCAGGGACTGATTCAACCATCAATTTTTCAGGGAGGAAATAACATCACTTAAAGAGAAAATATGGCACTTAGTGAGCCAACTGTGATATGTGGAAACAGGCAATGCCATCTTTGTAGCGTTTCCAAAAAGTGCTGTTATTAACTATGGTAAACCCAGTCCAATTCCATGGCAAAATAGTTTCCTACTCTGAACAGTGTAAAAAAATGAAAAATTGCTTGAGACTCCTTATGTACTGATTCACATTGCTTAATTTGCAAACTGAAAGGCTGGTTCTTACACCTAATTTTAAAATTTTATCAAGAGTGGTACGAAAGCCATTTCTGATTATCGTACAGTACTAACACTAATAATAATATTCATACATATATATATTACCTATGCCTAAAATAAATAGCTAGAAAAAATATGCTCCCCTAAAAGAAACATCACTGACAGTTTAGAACACAAGTATCAAGTTATTTCTATTGGGAAAAAAACCTGGCCTAACTTCTTTTTCAAAAATATGAACTCTAAAATAGAGCAAACAGTTCCTTCACTTCAAAATTAAGATCTAGAATCATTCAAAAACCACCACACTCCACTTGCATTCTGCTCAGCATGCAGGCTGTACTTGCCATTATTTGCAGAACAGACATTTATGTTATTTCAACCACAAGGTACTATCAGTGCAAACAAATTGATAACTCCCTCAAATTGCATTTGCTATAGAAAAAGAGAAAAAAAAATCCAAGTAGGATTTTTCACCCTTTCATTGTAGGGTGAAGAACCTTGGTTCAACCAGTGAGGACAGACGCACCAAACAAGTTTGTCATATTTTGGATCAACATGTAGGTAAAATTAGCAGATTAAGATAGATATAGTCTATACTGCTGAACTAAGTGAGGACTGAGAAAAGCCCTTCACAGAGCACAGCCAGTCTTTCTAGTACACCAGCCAGCATCCAGGACAATTCCAGAGAAGAGGAGTGGTCTGTCAGCTCCACCGGAATAACTGCTGGGGATCCCATTCATCCATTCCCAGACTACAGGCTCATCAGATTGATACTGCAAGCCTGGGGAGCATCAGGCCATTCCCAGAAAAATATCACTCTACTGTAAAAAATGCTATGGAAAGAATGAAGACACTCTCAACCCACTTCCTCCATCCTCTAAAGAGGTCTTCAGCAACACTGGTGGCAAAAGCAGGAAAAAATCTGCCCAGCAAATACTGTTAGCCTGTAACACACAAATTAGACCAAAGCCAATACCACAGGCACTGTCAGATGTATTTAATTCATATAGAATCACAACCTAGTATTTTCTTTTTAATACTGTTTGCCTATAGTTTTTTTTTTTTTTAATTCAAATTACAGCATTACAATGTGACAATATCAAGAGTATGTCAGGATTCTGGGGTTTGTAAAAGTGACTCTCTTGTAATTTCTGCAGGAAAAACGTGCTCCAGTTCCCCCAAACATCTAAGTCCTTTACTTCACCAGTTTTCTTAAATACTGTACAAGCTACCAGAAGAAAACTAAAGACCATTGCTACTGTAAAACTAATCAGGGTATATTTTTTCATTTGCTACCAGGTAAGGGGTTTCTTCTGTGTGATGATTATCTTGAGTGCCTCTAATTTCCTTTCCAGTGTTTTTTGGCAGAAATCCTTACAGATGCAAGACAGAGAACACATAAAAGAAAAACATGCATTTTTAAGCACAACCACATATTCCTTAAACAATCTATCTGCCAATTTTAAATTAAATACAGGAAGATCCTACAATAAATTTATGAAAGGAAATTACACTTCATTAATTGGTCCAAAGCAGTTTTATTCTAGCCTCATCTTGTTTTTACTCTGGTATTTGCAGATATAAAAGGCACCTGTGGGTTGAACGCATCCTGTAAGGAAACTACAAATAATAATTGCAAACCAATGAACTTAAATCATGTGTCCAGAATTAACTTGCATTAACTGCATTCTGCTCAGGAATACCTGCATGCCCAACAGAATTAAACAGCATCTTAATGCGTTATCAGCCTCTAACAGTCTTTTGAGCTGAAGTTCTAGCTGGGCCCCAGATCAAGACTATGATTTTGGATTGCATGATCACACAACTTTCTACACTGTAAATGGGTGGGAGTGGGTGGCTATATCAAAACAGAAGTGTGTGTGGGGAAAAAACCCTTTTCTTATCAGTTCCTTAAAATGTAAGAGTAATGTAAATTACTGAGATTTAGGAGAATTAGAGCTGTAACACTGGAAGCAACTGATGACAGTGATGTAATTGGAACTGGGAGAAAGAATAAAAATAACTCCTGAAAATGTAGCAAAGTAAAAAGAAAAAGCTACTACCTGAAGTTGTAACTGTCAAAAAGAAGTGTGCCAATGTGACTTGATAATTCTCAGGTTACTCCATTCTTTATCTCTTGGGTCTGTATCTTTCTCCTTCAACTGCCAGCCCTTCCCAGCAGTTCTTCTTCTTGACCTCACAATCCATGAATAAAACACAGTTTCAGTCTTGCACCCTGTCATCCATTCATCACTCTGCTAAGTCCCTTAGCTGGCTCTGCTTCCCAATTTATGCATCGTAAAATTCTGTACACGTTCAACAGAGCAGCAATTTATAAATAGCTTTTATTATACAAGGCAGACTTGATGCTTAAATAGGAGGCCAGAGATACTGGCACTTAAACTTTTCCATTCTGCTATTCCTCCCAATTTCTGACAATTAGCCACCCTCAAAGAACATTAATGGTGATTTGTAATTATCTTTTCTCTTTGATAAGGCTACTTCTTTAACAGTGGCCAATACACCCTTTTCATACATGAAATAATAGAGAAATTAAGAGACCAGGCACTGAGTCATAAATCAGCCACACAGAACCACGTATAAACAACAAAGCAGGAATGTTTCAGTGACAGACTGAACCCAAGTAGTGCCACTGAAACATCAGGTGAAGCAAAGGATCAGGGCACGGATTTCACATCTAAAAACCACTTCTGTGTACCAGAAGATGACAGCATCAACTTTTCTTGCCAGAATCAATTCAAGGCTTCCACTTTCTGCACACCTGAGAGGAATAAAGCAAAAAAAAAAGGGGGGGGGGGGGGCTGTCACTGAGGAGAACATCCAGTGCTGCAGTATGCTGGAACTGATAGCTCCAGAAACAGTTGAAGGGTAGAAATTTTTATGGGAAGAGAGGTTACACAGCCTCAAGGATCTACAGGATAAAGGCCACAAGCTCGTAGCTCCCTTTCCCTTGATTAATGTTATGCATTGATGGAATACCCTAAAATAGCTGACTAATGAAGGAAGTTGTATGCTAATGTCTCTCCTTTAAAAGATCCTCCTAACAACCTCTTCCTCTCCTGGCTTGGTTCACTCTCTAGCTTACAAGTTTTTGTGCAGCTGTTGCTATAATAGATACAAATTTTCCCCACAGCACAACAAGTTGCAACTATGCTTTTTTAAAAGTAATCCAAAACTGACGTTCTATAGTGAAATTAAAAGTAAATTATAGGGAAATATTATTAAGAAATGTATGAACTCAAAACACTTGCTATTCAATTACCACCTTCAATGCTACCTGAAAATATTAAGAAAATTACTACTGCTGAGCACTCCGAGACCAGTTTAAGACACCCATTGATATGAAAAGTTGACCCTGCACTTAAGTATTCAAATCTTTTTAAAGGTTCATAGCTCCTCCATCCCTCCTTGAGGTATGATCTGACACACAGCCAAGAGGGAAGGCTGTTTAGAGCTCTAATAGCACAGAAACCCATTTGCAATTGCTCTTTTCATTTGTCCTCTGTAAATCAGTCAAGGACACAAGCTCTTGAAGAAATACTATTAAATTGAACTCTGGTATTGCTACAATTGCTCGGCTGCAAGGCTGCACATGGAAAAAAATAACCAAAGATTAAGAAACTTCACAGCATCCCAGTAAGAGACTGATCAAGAAGAGGAAAATATGCAGAGACCCTCAGAATTATTTTTGCTTAGCATGTGCTGAGCCTGTCTCCACCCTGGGCTGGTGAGGAAAGCTGGGGATGCTCCACAAACCTCCCAGGCCCATTCTCTATTGTACTGCCTTTGAGTTGCACATTCCTCTCTTCAGTGTGTGCAGCAGGAATGTCCGTGCACAGCAAAGCAGAGAGCACCAGGCACGGCTCAGCAGCAGCAAAGCAGGGCACCCAGCACCGGGGAAGCAGTAAGAGAAAAAGCTACAGGGAGCAACTTCTCCCAAAACTCACTCTCTCTTCTTCAGTAGAGATAAGGAAAACAGAAAGGTGGCAGGGACAAGGTCAAGCATCATCACATTCCATTAAAGTTCTCACTGATGTGAGCTCAAACTCTATTGCTCTCAAATGAACAGCTATTCATGATATTCATTTTGGTGGAAATTAGGACCATTTTACCCACCACAGAAAGCCTTTCCAAATCAAATAAAGAGGGACCAAACACAAACACTAGTTATTTTTAGGAGGAAATTTGTTGCATTTAAATACATAAATCGCCATGGTTGTAATAGAAAATGACTGGGCTTAGCAACTCTTTTCTAATCAGTTCCAAACTGAGAATATCTACTTTGTAGTGCAGATGTTCAATTCTTTGCATGAAGAGGTCACACATTCCAAAAAAGCACAGAATAATATTATTTTGTAGTCCTACATTACTTCAAAGCTTCATCCCAATTTCTGTGTGATTGGCAGCACACAGTGAACAAGCTGATGCATCTGTAGTCTATAGCATTTATCAGGCTGTTGAAAATGCTTAATAAAGTCTTCATCTACCAGGAGCACAAGTCTCTAAATATTCCAATTTCTTTTTTCAGTGTTTTAATTCTTTCAGGACATGTGAGAGACGCATATGTTTATTACTGGTCTGTTCTACTCATTAATATTGTACCCAGTAGAATAAATATTTGTAACTACCCAGCAATACCTTTAGTAAAGCAGAGCACCTCAAACACTTGACAAGTATTAATTAAGTCTTGTTATACAGAGATAGTATTTTTCTCAAAAGAGATGAAATAATTTAGGAGAATTTGTCTACAACAGGATTAGCATGGGTCTGTTATAGTTCCTCTATCCAGAAATCTCTATGCACCTGATAACCACCTATAACCACCTAAATAATATTTACTTATTATTTTGCAAATGTCTAGTTCCATTTTAGAGTAATATTCCATGCCAGAGACAAGCCTCATTAGAAACATTACACTGTAACAGATAAAAAACAAAGGAGACAAAGTCCAAAATTCAAATTCCAGTAGGCAAGGAAGCAATAGCTGAAATTAATTCCTTACTGAAATCCTATGACTTGAACAGAATGCAAAGTGCAGCAATTATATTCAAATATGATGAATACCATAATTACAACCTCAGAGATAAGTGGAAATATTTTGAGAAGCAGTAGCTCAACTAAAACCATATTTAAAAAAGGAAGTGCTAGACTTTACTTTCTACAGAACAGAACTGGGGGATTAACAACAGTTGTATTTGTAATTGTTTATGTCTAATGTGCTCTTTTGGAATTAGAGAAATAACCCTCCCTGTCGAACACACTGCCATTAACTACTGCTCCTGTAAAGACATCAAATTTTTCTCTCTGAACCAAGGAGGAAGTACCCCAGTGTTTGCAGGGACACCTCATTTTTCCTCGAAGACCTGTAAAGATGAGGCCTTCAATACTTGTATTGAACAACAATGATAATAACTTTAAAAGTATCAGAGAACAAGCAATGAAATTATTTCCAGGTCACGTAACTGCCTTTGAGGTTATTAGAAGAGGGAATGTAGGCAGTTATTCTGCAAGTTTAAAAACTTGCAGTAAAATCAGGAAAAAATAATGCAGTTATTACAAATTTTGATGGGGAGACTGATCATCTATAAATTAAAGCCTTTCCTCACACAATTTCTTTTTTTAAGATCTAGAAAATAATTGCAGGAGAATCACACTTTATCTTCACAAGTTACAGGACCAAAAAGTCACAAGAAGCTGAAGTGATTTTCAGCTAATGTGGTACTTCTGAATGTAAGATTAACAACAGGTATTTCTGAGTTCATTTGCTTTGTTTTCAAGTCACTTCACTGCGTGCTAATACAGAATTTCATGGCAGCCATAATTTGAAGGCTGTTCATAACAACTAGCAGGAAATTCCAGATCAATATCATCTGTCACTTAGAGCAGGGAGGACAGAATTGCCCACTAATCTTTACTAAGTATTTCTACCAAAACAAAAGAAGATAAGAAACCTTATTCCAAGGAGTTTAGGATTTAGTAGCCAGCTTGCAAGTCTATGTGTTTGAAACTGGCAGAGATGGTAATTCTGTTTAAGCCAAAGCAAAACCCAATCACATACATCACTCTGCCAGTATGCAGACTTTGATTTCAAAGTCTGCCCTATAAGGAGTATTCTGAAATTTTTGACAAGAACACAGCTTAGAAAGACAGAACTGAAGAAGAATGAATGTGAAGAGAGAAACGGGGATACATAGATTTGTCATACAGCTCTTTGAAGGGTAAGATAAACACAAGTTTGAGAAAAACGCTGAAGAGAGGATTGTCAGCAGTGGGACAAGAAAATAATGTAAACATTATGGTGGATAGACCAAAGAAATGTCAAAGACTTCCCAAGAGATCAGGGAGAGAAAGGTATGAAGTAGAGGCACAACAAATTATGCTTTTGCAATCAAGAGGACAGTTTGCATTACAGAAATAAATATGAAGCACTATCAGAAAGCAAAGAGCGTGTGGGTGTTAGAAGAAAAGACAAAGGCACAATGTTACACAACTACAACAACAAAACCCACAAATGTGTAAGCCCACACAAAACCTCACAGATCCTAATTAGAGCGAACAGGGCTGACCCATAGTCCTATTTTCTTTCATATGTTCAGCCAACAAACTGCAGAGAATTCCAGCAGCTAGAATTGACAGTGACATTTTAAGTCAATGAGAATCTATTTTACTCTTCCTCCCACAACACAAATGAATAGTAGTGCTAATGAAATTCCACTCCTATTAGAAACTGACAGAACACAATCCTGCATTTATCCCTTCCAGCAAAATCTGCCTTTTAACAAACTCAAACTATTCTCAAACACCCTGTGGTCACAACATGACAAAACAAAATGCCACCCGCTCTTGCACTGCCCTTCTTCCAATTAACTTGACTTTAGCAGACCAAGATAAATTTTTATCTACTGTATTTTTCACCTAAGGTTTTGAATGAAACATATTAACATTTCCCATTTTAGTCACAGACTTTAATGCAGTCTGGTTATTTAATTCACATTTGATCAACTCTTTCTGACAGAGGATGGGCTTCTATTCATTACATCAAAATAACTTGCTTATAGAAAGAAAAAATCCAGCCCATATGCACTGTTTTCCAGTGCCATCTTCTTCAAATGCCAAGGAATTACATTACATACAGAAATAAAAAGAATTGATTGGATTTTGGACCAAGATGCAAAATGTAATCTCTGCACGTTATTACTCAGAAAAAAAAATTGAGAAAATATTTCCTTCATTTTAAATGAGTTCTCAGAAAGGCCAGATAACCTTTTCCTATTTAATTGTGGTATACTAGGAAAGAAGGCCTTTGGATGTCTCAATGAGAATGGTACAGGAGAAACAATTCTGTGTTTCAGGCAAAAATAGCTGTAATACTAATAAAGCAGGAAAGAAGAGTGGAAAATAAATTTTAAAAAAGGGAACAGTGTTATGCTGTGAGCTGCCTGTTCTCAGAAGTTAATCAGGGTGGGATTGGCTCTCAATATAACACCCCAAAAGCTGGGTGATGCAGCAATGCCCTCTCCTCATATGGTGCTATACAGAAAAAAGGCAGGCAAGAGTTTTTGTACTTAAACTGAGCTGCCAGACAGTCCATTAGCCATTAGCAAGTGTGAAAAATTCCATGGCATATCTGTGTCTGCTTGACAAATTCCACTGAGTGAAAACCCTTTTTTCCACAGGCTCTAAGTTTGTCTGTAACTCTTTCCTTCCAGCCTAGAAAAATCATTTACACCACTGAGTACAGGCAGTAGTTCACTCAGCCTTAAAGTTGCCTAACACAGTGCGAGCTTGCAAGGTCTCCCACATTTGAGAATTCACCTTCGGGTGGGATTACAGACAGTACAGAAATGCAGAATGGTATCTTCAAAATCCCACAGGTTTTCTTATTTAGCTTCCTTTGATGTAGCTTTAATAGCACATCAATGCTGTATTGCAAATGTCATCACTTTCAATAAAAATAAATAGCTGTTTTAGCCAAAATTGCAGAAATGCACTCCATCCCTTGCTTCCACCATCATCCAGCTACAGATTTCAAAGCCTTCCAAATTCACTTCTAGAATTTGCCTTCTGAACCTCAAGTATCAATGCCTCTAATGCCTTCTCCTACTCTTGACTTAAATACAGGTCTCAGTCTTTTAGTACTTAAACACTGGATCTACAGTATCTCACCTAGTGCCTTGTCAAGCTTATCACACAACTCTGCCTGACCTGAAAGTCTTGACTTTCCATTGAAATGGCACAAATAATAGCAACTCTTTACCATGTAATATTTATATAGTTATGGAAATACCATAAAACGTCAATCTCAAATACAAACCTAGGATCTAATTCAGATCTTATGTAAACTCTAACAAGAAAAATTACTTCCATGATGTTATTTTCGATTAAATGTCCTACTGGGCCAGAATAGCATGCCTATTTCTGAATTTTAAACAGCAAAGATTGCCATGAAAAGCCACAGAAGCTTCGTGTCAACTACAAACTCATCAGCAAAGACCACACTAATGTGTGTTTAGTACTATTCCACAGATAAACTTACTGCAATACAGCAGTCCCAAGGTCAACAGAGGAACCCCATTCCACAGAAAATAATTCCGGAAACATACCACCGACATCTTAACCAATATTTACAGCTTTAATTACTTGTAGTGGGTAATACAGAACACTATTGCAGTATTCCCACCTTTCAGAAAGTCCAGACTCTTCAGTTTCTGTTAAAGAGAAGAACTTGAAAGTTCTGGCATAGCAAGATCCATTATGTTGAAATTTTAAATAGGATTTTCACTAACCTTCAGCTTCAGTGATTGGGAAAGAAACATCAACCAGTGAAAGACATAAGTCAAAGGATGAGTTGTATATATATTTCCACCTGCTGGTAGAAAGGGTTTACACAGCAGTAGTATGCTTCTACAGCAGTTTATGCCTGGAATAAATCCAATACATCAGTAGAATTTTTTTTCAAGTTGTAAGAATAATACAAAGCAGCATTATCCTTCATGTCACTGGCACAGAAAGGGTATTACAGAAAGTCTGCTTTCCATGAGGCTGCACACCTCCAGGTCTGGGGGCATAATATTAGTCTAACTGATGTTTACCTATTTATGTGTTTTTTAACTAACAACTGAATGCTACCAATATGCATGTCAGCTTCCAAAAACTGTGAGTAATAAGCTTAAATTACTAAATGCAGAAACATATAGTGTTAATTAGGTCCAGTGCTCAGAAAGTGGATGTTTATTTGAAATTAAAAGGTGTTCTAAAGCAGCACTCCAATGAATGAACTGTATTCACCACCAATAGGCTGCTACAACATGGAACCAACTGTTCACGTTTCTCCAGAACTGATGGTGGAGAACAACAACAACAAAAAGAGCCAAAAAAGTCTCCATTGTCTATAAATAGCAAAAATGAAGCACTGTTCTCCACTACATCAGCAATTAGAGGATTTCCAAGTACAGACACCACACTCCCAGTCTCACCTGGGGAATTTTCCACACCTTGCACTCCAGACTTTCATATGGTGCCACTTTGGGTTCATTATCAATCAGTGGCTTTTATCAACTATAGTACCTGAAAGTTTAACCTTCAAGACCCAAGCAGCCTAAGCTCAAAATTTCATAGAACAAGATAAACTGCATCATCTCCACTGCAGGACTGTTCAGGAGGCCTGAAGAGACTGTTTCACTGGTTAGCAAGTATTGACATTCTACAGTCCTTCCACAAAACTTAGCTGGAACGTTGAAATGTCTGCTTTCTCTCCCTTCTGACCTTGATGGCATGTGTGACAAGGCTGTTTTCAAACACACTTCTAAACTCAGCTCCATGAAAAAACTTCTTGAAAGATATAATATTGCATTAACACTTGCTGGAAAATATCTAATCTTTGTGCTGCCCCCTGTATCTATAAATATCCTGAGAGTGACGTGCAACTATCAAACATACAAAATTCCTCCAAGAATGCTGAAAATTTTCTTTGTCACTAAATGAGGCATTACATTTTTGTGCCAAAATACCATCCTATACATGTCTATAGAAAAATGTGAAAAAACCCCCAGCAAATATTTTCACAAATGCCTAGTGCCAAGAGAAGAAATGCTTAAAACAAGAAGTATTGCAATCCATTACAGCATTATGAAGTCAATCTTCTGTCAGCTGTCAGTTCAGATTCTGTACAGAGATCTGTCTTAAGGAGAAGAAACACTTCAGGAAAGCAAAAGAATTACCATACAATAAGCTACAATTTAATTAAAAGAAAGAACATGCTGAAGATAATGTCAACAAAAGGATATGATAATGATCATTTTAATGAGATAAATATGCCCTCATATCCCCAATCAAAAATGCCCGAGATCCATCTTGGCAGTGGTAGGGAGCAGTGGCAAGAAACAAAGTCTTCCTTTCTACTGATGTGGGCGATGCTAAAGCTACAATAATTACTGGAATTCCAGTCAGGAAGGAGAGGAGGAACAAGTGATGCTTTAAGCTTCTGAGACAGATCAAGGCACGTTTCCCTTCTGTTCCTGAATGCATCATTCCAGGGAAACAATCCCTGCCAGGACTCTCATGGGACAACACATCTCTGCAGTTGTTCACGCGTAACCCTCCAGATGGAGGAAAAATTCAGCTTTAAATCTACAATGCAAAGGGGACTCTTTTACTAGAGTCCAAATGCTCTCGACTTCACCATGTAGGTATTTTAGAATTTATCTCAAAACTCAGTGAAGTCATGAGGCTTTTAACAGGAGGACCCTTTATTTAATTTGTGCCAGACTGAAAAAAATCTCATTAAATTCTTCCTCACAATTTCCAACACATTTCTACAGCAAAGTTGCAAATCAGTTTCAGAAGATTTGTTCCCTGTACACCCCTGTTGAAGCCCAGCACCAACTTATACACCATGTAAAACTTCAGGAGAAAAAAAAATTTAAGTATCAGTGCTTACCATAAGGCATGAAAGTTTACAATGGAAGAACAATACTGAAACTACAAGAAATCAAAAAAGCAGCCGAAAGCCAAATAAAATTGCCTGTCCTCTTTTATAAAGTATACTTTTTAACACCTGAAGAAAAAGTTAAAAACAGTCACCATGGGATGGTGCAGCAGCTAAATTGGTTGCATTTCAATTCCATCTGTACCTGTTCTGTGATTATATGTTTCTGAGGGGAGGTCACTAAGGAGCAGGTATTGTAACATTTTTCTAAGATAATGGTTCATATTCCTTAATTATTTTCATCACCCAAGTTTCCTTTATCCACTTGCAAAGGCCTTTAATTGATCTAAAAAGGAGAAAATTAGTCTAATATTTATGTCTTGCCAATTCTGTAGAGATGTTGCTGTAAGAAATGTAAATCAAGAGATTGAGTCTTAAAGTTTTAATAGACCATGCCCATCTCACTCCATCTTACTTGCCAGAGATGGCTCCAAGAGCACTAAATGAATATTAAGAAGCCCTACCATGACTCTCACTATGCAAGTACAGATTACATTCTAAACTTCTAATCTCCTGATTGGATCCATATGGGGAAATTTGGTATGGCATCTGGGAATATGCCAGCAAAAATATGACAGAGGAGTTGCATTGCATGTTTGACCAGAACACAAACACTGGCAGTTAGATCTCAAGAATCAGAAGTTACATATTTGTTTCCAATACTAATGTGTGCAAAGAGGTAAAGCTCCATTGACAGGTGTACATTAGCATGTTTCCACATGCTTATCCCAAATACAGATAATCAGTCCTTTGAGTCCAGAAAAGCATCCAGGTTTTGAATACTAATGCATTTCAGATGAAGCAGGTTTTCTCCAAGCCACAAAGCAGAAAGCAGGGCAGCACAGAGTAATGTAACATACAGAATTCTAAGGCCAACCATAGCCAGACAATTCAATGAAATTCTACTTCAGAGAGGTTAAGAATTTTGCAAACATTTAGTAAATACCCTACAAAAAAAACTTCCTGTTTCAGTAATCAGTATTTCAGTAGTTCTGATGTTCCCTAAGTTTTAATTTTTAATGCACATGAATATTGTGCATAAGAATACAATGTACTTTTAAAATATCTATTCAACACCACGAAAAGCACTACAATGATGTGGATAACAATGAAGGCAAAATTAGGACTCAGCAGCAATTCTGAAAGGCATGTATGATGATTAACTAAAGATAATCATGTAGAGGTAAATTCTCAGGCACACAATACAAAGTCATCAGACTTGGTTTGTAAACCATGTCATGCAGAGACAATAGTAAAACTTCCCATTCAAGATAAATAGACTTGGCATCAGATAAACCAGATAAAAATAATTTCCAAAATCTACAGATGAAAAATCCCTAATTAACATCTAGATATAATGTACACTATATGGAGGGGAAATTCCTTCCTAAAATTACTAAGTTCAGATTTGTTTGTGCTGCAAATGCTTATAAAACAAAATGCTAACTTTGGGTAATTTGAGTATTTGGGTCATATCTTGTGCTTCCCATATGTGACAAAGACTCTTACATGCTCAAGTCTTAATTTAATAAACTTAACTACAGACAGTGTTTTTAAAAAATAGCTTACTCACAAGAAATATCAAGCACATTAAGTAAGAGTTTGATTAATGTATAGTAATCCATCAATTAAGATTAATTCCTCACTGTTGATCATTCCAGAAAATATGGTAGAGACCCAAAACAAGCAGCCATAAATCTATGAGCAATGAATTAGGGAAAGAAAATTAATTACAAGGGAAAAAAAATGTTCCTAACAGCTTAAAAACACCCATTCTGGATGGCTAAGGTCTAAAACCTGGCAGTCTGGAACACATTTCTAATCAACTCTATTTTGTACACTGCAAGTAAAACTGACCATTTAAATTACACAACTACAGTTCTGGAAATGACTATTTAGCATTAATTTCTGAAAAGGCACTTATTTTTCATGTTTCAGAAATCATTTCTGGGCAACCGTGGGCTAGAAGCTTTTATATCAATTTCACTTGTAGTAACATCTTAGAGGGGCTTGAAAACAAATCTTATAAAAGTTATTGCACAGCAAACATAGCATCTCACTTTTTGAAATGTTCACCTCTGTAGAAAATAACCTTTTTCTTAAATGACATCCATGAAAATGCCACTAATAATAATTAACTTTTAATAAAAAGTTGAGAACTAATACACAATTTTGAAAATTATATGTATTCAGGAGATGACACTTCAGCTCAGATTCTTTGTTTACATGACCATTAATACCCACAAGGATTCATCCTGCAACACTCCCTGCCTGGTGAGAAGGCACTCAGTCTATTCAAATCTACTCCCATAGACAAGACATTAAAACACACTGGAGGATATAATCAAAACTCTTCTAGATAACCAATGACTTCCAGAGCTGTAGGTATGAAAAAAAAACCCAATATGCTGGCACAACAGAAATGGTTACTTCTTTCTCCTACTTAGGAAATACCTTTCTTTTTCCCCATAAATAAGTAGTACAATAGTTACTTAGTTTTCATGTAACCCTAACTAAAGCAGACTATTGTAAGTCTTATTTGAAAGAAAAGTCTTTATGTTCAGACAATATAATGTTACTCCCACTGGAAGCCACAGAAATGCTACTGCTGACCTCAGTGGAAGTAAGAGCAGTTCCAAATGGCTCCAACTTTCCAGATTTTCCACCGCAATGTCTACTGCACAGAAATGCAATTCAATCTCATCATTAAAAGCCACAAACCAATAACCAATCAAAATAAACCTAAAATTGCTTTGTAAGTTAGCAGTCTCAGTCAATGAGTTGCACTTGTAAAGAAAATGACTAGCATTCTTTAGGGCTGACAAGCAATAAATTGAAAGCACCATCATTCTGAAAATGTATGGCTCTCCTGATTAAGGGTGACATAGTCTTTAAAAGGAATACAGAGAATACCTCACTTCTGAAACAAGAAATCAGTCTTAGACACGAACTCTGTAAAAAAGCCCTTTGGTAATGATAGCACAATTACAACTGTTTCTTCAGAGTAGAAGCAGCAGAAGATCTTCAAAGCTGTACATTCCTCTCCTTCACAAATATACAGCAGAATAACAACAGATACAAGTTTGTCATGTCTCTACAAACAGCATTTCATTTGATTGCCTGATACCTTTTTACCTAATTTTGAACTAGCTGTGAGGCTGTTTGGTAAGAGATTCTATTCCTGTCACTTTGTTCCCTTTCACCCCTACAATAATTTTCCTTTGTTCTAAATACTACAAATTTCACCTCAGGCTGACTATTATAGTGAAAATCCCCTAAGAAATCTCCCACCTCTTTTATATTCCTTAGGATATTCAGAAGCCATAGCTTTCAATTTTGCTTGTACTGTGCAAACTGTATCCCCATCTTTTACCCAAAAATCTACTTTCCCTAAAACAAACTGAAAAAGAAACTAATAAAAAGAAATGAAAGCTTTTAGAAGTTTCAATTATTCCATCAGTTTTATTAATTTAGTAAGTACAGATGTCCTCTGGTTTTAGTCACTGAAGAGAACAATTTTTTTTAAATTATGTTCCTTTCTCCCAATGTAAATGACTTTTCCTTGCATAAGGAAGCTTCTGCCTGGTTAGGTCTCAGGAATGACTTCTCAGATCAGTGAAAGTCATACAAATTATTAATTTGCTTGCTCTTTGCCTACGTTGACTGTGCTGTTCTGCCAAGGGCCCTTCTCTTACAGCAGGGAGGCTCTGGGGCAGCATTAGCACCATGCCTGGAGGTAATCACTGAGTTCAGAACTGTGCAACATTCCCCTGCCACAGATTTCTGCACAGAGAGCTCTGAAAACAGCCCCAAATGAAATCTGTCTGCACAGCTGAACACAAAACCGAGGGGCTGGGAAAGGGCAGTCAGGAGGTGGGAAGTCAGCTTACCTCTTGTCTAAAAGCCAGACAGCAGCAGAACAAAACATCTTGACAAGGCTCATTTATAACATTTTGGAAGTTTTATTATTAACCACATTATATGCAGTTGATTATTCTACATTTTGATTATAACAAACATTTGGTTTTATTTGGTGATTTGGTATTCCAAGCAGGCTAATTCAAACTCTTGCATATTTTAGCCACATTCAATTCAAAAGTCCTTCTGTTTGAGAGAAAGGTCACTACAGGCTGTTACTATAAAAAGAATTTACCTTTTTATCACTTTATTGGTGGCTAACAAATGTCAACTGTGAGACTGCTACTTTTTTAATCTTTCTGTTTACTGTCCCAGACAATTTTGCTTTCTGGATTTCATACACACAGACACATGTAATTATGAAAGAAATACAAATATATGTAAGAAATTTTGGCAACTCTTACCACCCTTTCAAGCAAGTTGTTAGGCCCCTCCCCTTGTTCATAAAGGACAACTCAGTTATGGATATCCCTGGAAAACATAAGAAGCAGATCAAACTCTGAACCAACTCTGTAACTAGTGTGACTAGTGGCTTGTTGACCTAAGGAATGAGACAACTTCCTCCACAGTTCACAGCTCAAACACCAGCCAAAACTGCATTGCTATCCCTAGTTCAAAACAGCTGAAGTCAAGGCTTTCATCAGTCTCTAGAGTTCCTACTTCCCAAAATCAAAGTTCCAGGCTGAAATGTCTATCTGGTTTGAATGCTCTAGTAACATGGAAAAGTTACTATTGAAAGCTTTGGGTTGTAAAATCCAAAAATCATTTGTGATTGGAATAAATATATAAATCAATCAACTGATCCAGAAATGCCCAAGTGTAGCTATAGCACTAGAATGCCAAAGCACCACTGGCCATTGACCCTTCTATTGCTGGTTACACTGGGTTACTAGGACAACCACACTGACACACAGATTTACAGCAGTTATTTAAGTAGTGAATCTCACAAATAATTCAGAGTTGTTTTCTTGGGGGGTTAGTGTTCTGGATGAAGAGTGCTCACCCACAAGGCCTCACCTGAATCCACTAATACCAGACAAAACTAACACTCAGATCCACAAAGGATGTATGTGAACTCAGTGGCTAAAACAGCTTATTATATCTGAGAATCTGATTTTTAAGTGATCAAAAATATGAACACAACTACCTGCAGACTGTTTTTATGGAGGAAGACTTTGGAGTTTGTGCCCTAATTCTTGTAAGCAAGTCAACATTTGGCTGCCTCCCAAAATCTGTATCTTCTCCCCAAGTGTCATCACCTTCCACAATAAATTTTATGTTTCATTTCAAAATTTACAAGTTGTCTTACAACACTGTCTCAATACAGTAACTGCAGGGCCTTTAGGATGACACAATGCAAATCTAGCTAATTACTAACAGGATGCTTTATTTATCTTCAACTCTGATAAGTAAATGCTTTTAAGTGCTCAGAACAAAGGAGAAACTGCATCACGAACACAAAACACAAGCTAGGAGAGCACGTACACGGAAATTGAGTTTGTCACAAAATAAAATTCATTAAAAGGGTCACATTGTTCCAGAAACAGCACTGAGGGAGATGGTCTAATCATAAAAAATGTGTTGAATCAGTACAAATCCAACCTCAGGCATGAATTTTCCTCAAAAGTTTCATTTTTATTAGCAATTCAGACTTTGCCTGATGAGCAATTCAATTCAGAGGTCAGAAGCAAAATCTTGCCAATGTTTGCCCTTTTAAAAACATTTTTCCAAAGAAAAAAAATGAACACACAATTTCCTCTAAACCAAAAGAAATACAGTTATAATAATAATCAGAAATAATATTAAACGGACATCAGTAGGATAATACTACATATTTAAAAAATGCAACTAGTAGCTTGATAAAATTTTTAAACATAGCAACAAATCCTAAACTGCACTTCTAAAATTATTTTTAATTGTATGTCAATCCTGTATGAGCCATTTTAGAAGCTCCTACTCTCAAAACAAGTGAAGAATTACAGCCCCTTTTAAAAAAGTAAATGATCAGTGAATTTCTTAATGATGATGTAAGAAAAACAGAAGCCAGCAGTAAGCTGATTTAATATAAGTTTTCAATAAATCAAGGTATCACTTGAGCTACAAATCTGGGTACTCTGCTACCTACACATGCCTGTAAGACCTAAGAAGAGTTCAGGAAGAAATTATAATTATCCATAACTTATATTTATGTATAAAGTAACATTTTCCTCTTTATGAGCAACTTTGCTGAAAAAGTGTGTTTGACCTTTAATTTACATTTAATTAAAAATTCACCTCTTTCCAGCATCTGAAGATGTTCATGGGAAGAGAAATTCAAGTGTACTGCAAAAATTTTTGATGAGAACAATCACCTACTATTAAAACAGATCCCTAACTTTTTGTAGGATCATATTCTTAAAATTGCAAGTAGTGTAGATTCAGTGTGATTTTGGATGTCTCTGTACACTACAGCTGAGTAAAACATTAGTTAATTCAAGCAGTAAAGCAAGAGAACAAGCTTTCCAGCCTTCACTCGTAACCTTGTTTAAAAAGTTTACTCTGCCAAACTGCAGGTCCCGCAAGGTCTGAATTTCTCAGGAACCAAGCCAACCTTGAAACTACTGTAGTAGTACAAGTGGAGTTATATTTTGAACTTAAATCAGTACCATGGCTTAACACACAACAGTAAGCAGAGAAGAAATGATGGAAGCAGAGTCTGTCACGAGCTTGAACGAGCTTCATTCTGCCAGACGAGAACTAACGAGTCTACACTGACTGCAGCAAGGAGTCTCGTAATAGTTTCTTATAAATATTCAACAGACCCACCATGGCAGCAGCTCCAAACAGAGTGAAGGGTGAAGGTCTCTTAAAGAGCAGCTCCAAGCATAACGCAGCCAATTCTGACTGGAACCTTACGCTGAACCAAAGCCAGCTGACAAGGGCATGACCTTCTATTGATGCTGAAAATGATGACTTGGTTCAAAAATTGTTTCATTTTGCTGCCACAAATTTAACAGCTCAGGCTTTGTCCCCATGAGATGAGTAAAACATGCTCATTAGATAACCTGCTTCCAGAGAGGCAGGATTTTAAACAAAGGCTAAGCACCTTTATTATTACAAATATGTCCTCAAGGTGCTTCAATGCAGACCAGTCGTTGAGGTGCAAACTGAGCGCAGCCCTCCCAGTCCCCAAACTGCCACAGGACATGTTCTCCACAGGAACATTGCTCTGATGGAAGCTACAGGTAACATGAAATATGTCCACAAAAGCACTGAGCAGACACACAGCTCAATACACCACCACAGCAATTCTGAGGCTCTTCAAAAATGTGCACAAAATAAAAGGAAATAATTTTCACTTTGTTTATCCAGTCTAGCAGGCAGGACAATTATCAATTATTTTAGCAAGTTCTTTCAGCTTGTCCAAAATATTTACTGCACATTGTTTTCATCTTCTTAGTTACAGACATGCCAATGTCAGACAATATCTGTGACAATCAACTTAGATTTACTATTCCTACCAGCTGTCTTAAGTCTAACCAATAAAGAAATATTGAACATAAAATGGGATGAGAGTATCCAAATGCCACAAAGATAAGCAGCCAGTTATTTCTTACTCTGAATGCAGTAACAAGAACTCCAGAGGCCAGAATGTTCCAGCTGAGCTAACTATGGCTTCCTGCTGCTGTTACCAACATGGTACTGTAGAACAGTAATTGCAAATATTACTCACAAAGTACAAAATAGAAGCAAACAAGACAACAGAAGAAACACCTATCTCCTGGCAAAACCAAAACTCATTAGAAGATTATGTTCAGTATAAGTCAATATGCTTTGAAGCCAGCTGTATAAAGTGGCAGTGGAAGCGTTAAATTTCAATGAATCTCTTAAAATTATTTGTTGCACTAATGGCAGAAGTTTGACTTTAAATGGTAATTTAAACAGATACAACTGAGATGGTTGAAAAACACAAACTGCAGTTTCATAAATGCAGCTGCTAATGGTGCCCTCAGAGCTGCAGCCACATCCCAGCCTGAGTCAGTTCTGTCCATCCAGCTCCTCCTTCACAGCCAGCACAGGCAAGGAAGATTCACTGATGCCTTATCCCCTCTGGCGAGAAGCATAAAGGGAGATTGTTTTGCAACCCTGGAACTACTTTCTGTTTTTTGCACAGTAGAAACAGAGCAGTTGAGGCTGGAAATACCCTAGGATATCACCTGGCAACTCTTCTACTCAAAGCAGAGTCAATTTGAGCAAGTTGCTCAGGATCTTTTCCAGTCAGGTTTTGAGAATCTCCAGGAACATGATCTCTGCAATCTCTGGCCAACTTGCTCTAGCATTCAGTTCACACTTAACAGCAAATTTTTCCCAAGTTTTTGATTGAAGTAAGACTCCACTTTGTACCTGTCTATATATGAGGCTGTGCTGGCTGTTGTAATACTCTTGATCAGCACAAGCTGCTTAAATCAATGAGCTCCAAAAATGACAATGAGATGTATAACCATGAAATTTATTGACCATGCCTGCATGCATTAGTAATCACACAGTATGGCCTCTGGGTCCAACAATGCAGAGAGTTGGATTCCTTCATCTTCCACTGGCTGCTCTAAATTCCCCAGTCACACAAGGACACACAAAACAAGCACACATCTTTGTTTTGTTTTGTTTAGTCCTAGATATTACACCTACTTTAAACCAGTTGGATTTTGTCTTGTACATACACTCACTAAGTTTCTCTCAATTTCACTTTATCAAAGGTATTTTAAATAGTTCGTTTCTCAGATAATCTCCTATTAATACTCCTTGCCTCAAAAAACACATTCAAAAACCAGGTATTCTGAGGGGGATCTGTGAGAAACTTGTATGAACTCAATGCTCTTGAGATTTCTATCAAAAATCGGCCACTTGATTTCATGTGAAATGACAAGCATGCGCAAGCATATTTTTTTGTTCTCTATTACAAATGTCTCAAGTGACATTTGCTGTAAGAAGGACAACGTTAACAGCCAGTGAAATGTCAAAAGCTTCCCAAGGAGAAGTCAATTCTGTTCATGCTTTCACTCTAAAAGGACTTCGGTAATTCTGGTGAACCCAGTCAAACCACACCTTGGTGAAGAAGAGGGAAATAAATACCAGGTGTTTATCTCTAATACTAAAATTGTGGAACTGTTGCATTTGTGCAGAATGCCTTTTTCACTTCATATTTTCTAGAAGAAAATGCCTTGAGAAATTTTTCCCCAACAGAATTTTCCAACTTGTTGTAAATGTTTTATATCAGTGCAGCTACTGAAGTCTCTTATTTTAGAGTACAAGACTGATAATTAAGTCAGCCTATTTCAGGGTCTTCCCCCTCCCCCGGCTTCTTCATTACAGCTATTTTCATTCTGTACTCTCCACACACCCTGTGCACCTGTAATCTGTATCTACATTGTATTAGTAGGATCCTCCTAATTAGATTTAATTTCTTCAAGTGAGGAAAAATGTGACATGGTAAGCCTGCCAGTTCTTTGAACAATGTCCTAGAAGGTCAAATGGTGTGTATATAAGGGCTTTGTGATCTGTTTGACACAAGGAAGATAAGGTTGGTCAACATTTCAGATGCCTTCAGTAATGAAAAGCAAAGTAACTGGTATTGATTCCATTCACATCAATCTCAAAATGATAAACAAAATAATTATATCCTCTGTATAGCAGTCTCCTGGGTACATGCAGATATACTTAACAGATTACAGACAGAAGACAGCTCATTCAAATCAGACACCATGTGAAATTCTAGTTTTCTTAGCTGAACTACTATGTACACATTAAAGCTTCTGAAATCTCTACATGCTTTATTCCTACATATTTAAACAAAATCAGAAACTGTCAGATCAGTACTTTTCCTAGAGGTAAGAGTTCCACAGTTTCTCTATTTCTGAAACAACAGAAATACCTGTATTACTGTTTTTGAATCTTTCACAGTTCTAAAATATGTTGGTTTAGCACATCAAAGAAAAGTGATTTTTAAAATTTTAAAATACCCCTCTCCTATGTGAGACCAGCTGCTTTCCACTAGACTTTCCTCTTTTCACAAGAAAGAGTTGTGTTTATCCTGTGATTCTTATTAGTCTTTCTGTGTTTTTGTGGTACCATGACAAATACCCTGCATTACTTTAACTAATCAAGGGCTAAAAGGCTTCTCTCTCAGGCCTTGTTTTCTGCATCACTGGTGGAATCACACAGTTCAATCCCATATACACCAAACCCCTGCCTGACATTCTCCTCTTCCCAACTGCATTACTGCGACAGACACATCTGCATTTGGCACCTGTTAAGTTCTTTTCATTACCACGATCAGTAGCCAATTTCTCTGCCTAAACACTGCACCTTCAAAACACAGCAGTATTTACTCATTATTGCACAGGTAGTAAGCCTGTAGTACAAAAAATAAAATCCATAATGAGCCAATACATAGTCTTTATGTTTAAAATGTCTATTGCTAATTATAGGACCTCTCTCAGCCCAATCCTGTGTTTTCTAAAGGTAATACCACATAGAAAGGCTACTACATTTTAACATGAATCACTGTAGTTCTTAAAATAGTGATACATAAAATGATGTAAAAATTACAGAATCTATACCTTCGGTTCCCATAAGAAGGAGATTTCTCTGCATTGCTCCCCTGTCTTGGTTGTATTTTTAATATTTTCAGAACATTTAACTTGTGAAACTTGCAAGATCTTCCCAATACCTTGTGGCACAGAGACTGACCTTCTACTTCTTTCTACATTCAGATGCACAATGGAAAGCAAATTTTTCATTTAGGCCATATAAATGGTTAATCCAAAAGAAAATTAGCAAATACAAGATCAAAACAATATAGGAAAGTAAAAACGCAAGGTCAAAACAATATGGGAAAGTAAAACACCTCGCAGGGCAGAGTTTAAGACACTGACAGTTCTCTTGGCCAATGTTAAGGTTACCAACATCACCCTCCTACAGAGAGGGAAATGAGAAGAATTTGCTCAATATAGCTAGAACTGGTTGGAAGGATGCCTATCCTTATTTGTGCATTCATCTGTTTAATTGTGGGCAATATAGTCCACTAGACAGCCTGAAGCAAGTGTGGATGTTCAATATTCTTTGAATTACAGAACCTCAACCAGAGATTGGACTTAATTACACAGTTTACATCAGTATAAATGGAAACTCTGAATTTTGAAACTCCCCAAAGTTGTATGTATCTCAATTATTTTCTCAGGTTTTGGGAATGTACTAAATGCCTTCAAAACTGCAGTTTTAAACGAGGATAGTGAGAAAGGCCATGGAATTCTTGTGTTTATTGTATGACTGTGTCGTCCAAATCCGAATGTATAATATAAATACTCACATATGCTGACATCAAAAATCAGGTTTTATGCTCAAAGCTTGTTTAAGTCTGGTAGTCTGTGGAGACTGACATTTTTCTTAAATTGATCTGTAAGTGCATTTTAAAAATAGTTGCAATAATTTAAATATACATGTAAATACATCCTACAAAATTAATCCATCTTTACTTGAAAATAAAGCTGTAATAAACACACAAATCTGAAAGAAACAAGCCAAGGAAGTTTATACACCTGTGATCTAAGCTTTTGAAAGGATTCCTAAACCCTTGGTTTCAGTGACAATATTGTAAAGGAATATAATGGAATTAAGCACTAGGTGCTTAAATCCCTTTAAGAGTTTGAGCCTAAATTCCTAACAGATCACTGAAAGTCTCAGCCAAGGTATCAATTAATTTATATATATATAACTGAGATTCTCTCATGTTTCTTTTATATATATAACAAGCTTCAGTTCTGTTTAACATTAGTTCTTCAGAACCTTAAATAGTAAGGTTCCTAAAAATCAGTTATCATACTGCTTCTCTGTTTCTAAAACAGTGGAAAGTGGTTTGTGGCATCCTAAAGGAAATGAGGTGGTTGCTTCCTTGACTAGATAGATGAGCATGGGTTGGGATTCAGAAACCCCACCATGAGCATAGTAAATAGTCTGTAAAAGCTGAAGGCTGTTTATCACCTGCAGGAACATACCACAATGAAACACAGGGAAAAAAATGTGGCAACTTACAGAGGTTTCAAACTTATGGATTGTACAATTCAATGATCTTCCATCATCACACCATATTAAAAACAGCACCTCACCCTCCACCTCTAAAATATTGCTTCAGGAAAGGGAACACGGTTTTCACTTCCATTATCTTCCAGCCTGCAGCAAAGAACTGCCTTGGTCCTGAATCAGAACCCACAGGAATTTAGCAAGTGCTATTTCTGCTTGTAGTAAAATCTTCAATATGTAATTTACATCTTGATATGTCATCATTTCTTGGTATTTAACTTAGTAACAGCTTCTCTAAAGTAGAGATTTTATTACATAAATTATGGAAGTAGCAGACTGGGTGAAGTGGAGACAGCATAAATTTCTGAATCAATACAAAATATGTCTCTGGTAGTAGTTGTTATTCTATGCAGGTATGTTATTGATTACAGTCATAATGGTCTCACTTTAGCTGTCATCAATAACTCACTACTTGTATTGTCACACTGAATTAAAAAAGAACCAGCCTAAAAATATGAGGAGAAGTTATACCAGCATGGCACGACCCAGCCTGTGGTGCAAAGAAGCAAACACTGCCAGTTTAAGTTAGGATTTGTGTTTGAGACTTCACTTGACATTACAGTGATAAAGTCAAATGCGATTCTTATTCAGGACAAAAGAGCATGTGTCTTAAACATTCCAGAAAACTTTTAAATTTATGGATCCTGCATACAGTAACAGTTTTAATACCTTGGGACCATTAGAATACATGTACTATCATGCAACACTGAATCAAAATTTTATAAGTGGTTATTCACATTTTACTGATGAACATGACTGAAGCTTCCTTGCATCAGATTATGAATTCTAGAAGGAATGCTAGATTACTTCAGTTTTTTTTAAATTCCTTATTTTGGAATATAGTCTCCAAAAAATACCAATATTTGCTACTCAGCAGAGAGATGCTCCCAAAGTGCCAGTTAGAAGACTTGATTCAACCTCATAGACTGATCATTCTCCAGAGAAGTCTGTATCCACTGTTTAAATCCACAGCCAGAAGTGGCTGCCCTTTCTAAAACAGGCATCTAATTGACTTGCCTAAAGTTATTGCAGCTACCCCAACTTGAGTGTCACATCTGAGATTCCCCTTCCCCAAGACAGTTGGTGCTTTATGAACCATATTTTAAGTCACTCTGTAATTTACTTTCCTCTGGGTTATCTCTACAAGCTTTGCTGTTAAAAAGAGCATAATTTTCCCCTTTAAAACCTGCAAAAATTAGACTAATATCATTACATACATTCGGCTCTCATCAAGCTGTGAATCCAGTAGCCATGGACACTGCTGATAGTGAAACACCACAATACAGTTTCTCACCAACAGGATAATCCAGTAAAAAAATCTGTGCCATCACTTCTGTCACTTCAGAACTCTGTTCTGAATAGCAATTACTTAAAATTTTATCACTACATAACCCAAATTAAACAGAGAACATTTACTGTAATGAGAAGGTTCCATGCAGGTATTCCAACTCATGGGTAGAACCATCAGAGGAGATGAAAAGGCAGTTGAATTATTAGGAACAGCAGGTCTAGTTTCACTAACTTTACATTGCAATGAATGCAGATCAATTAATAAAAGACCTTTTCATACAGGAACAAGTTAGAGCAACATTCTTCTGTAAAAAAAACCCCATGCTTTTATGAGAGCAGAAATTAAGAAGAGAAGGTAACTAAGCTAAGAGCACAAAAAAGGCATTTGTTATTCACAAAGTCCAGCTCCTATAAAGCTCCTGCGCAGCACCTCCATCAGTCAGTATCACTGCAGCTGTAAGAATTCTTACAATTACTTCATCAGGTAATTCCAAGCATATCCAACCAGAATGCAGGTCTTGGTATCAATCCCCTGAAAAGTCCACTCTTAAGCACAACAGTGCAAAGGAAGCACTGATGCCTAATTCTAGACTCCAAATTACTAGGTTCTGAAAGAAATAAGGAAAATTATAAATATTTTGAGTTTACCATAACAACAAAGTGTAAGGACTTACCCCAAAATGATTTACTCACTTCTTCCCTCTCGCTTGCAATGTTTAAGCTGTAATTCTTCAATAATGCATTTCAGAAGACAGTAAATGCTTCAGAACTCTTAAATAAACCATAAGTAGCTAAACAGTACCAGTTCTAGAGGACAAAGGCCTGTTGCTAAGACACTAGACTTCAAGTTTCCAACGGCTTATGACAGCAATAACAAGGCAAACAAAATAAATAACAAAAATGAAATTGGGAAAGATACCTTGACAGTGTCCTTTTAATTTTCAGCCAACTTGAGATGTCACGTAAGCACTGAAGCAGCAAAGAGGGGATACTGCTTAGATAGCAAAATCTCAATTCCTCCCTGACCTACAAATCAGAAGCTAATAGATTAGTGGTGCACTGGTGTATATCTGCACAGTATCTCATGGAAACCCTGTCGCAGCTTCTGAAACAAAATGCATGTGCTCTGAGATGCAGAAAAAGCATAACTATAAATAATATCAACTGAAGCATGCACAGAAGATTTTGACAACCCAGTCAAGGACCTTATGGAACAAAAATCCCAAATTGTCTAAGAAAGCCATCATATCTGAAGAGATGAAGCATACTGCATGTATCTCAGGAACAGAAAGGTCTTCCCAGTGCAATATAAACTGGAGAGAGAGACAGAGGCACAACCCTGCCCATATGTTCTCAATAGATCTCAGTACCTTGTAATACTGCCAGTAGCAGCATCACAGCCATGCAAGTGGTGGATGAAAATTACCTTCCTGAACCACTTTGTCTGGAATCTGATCTAAATATTACAGTATCACTCTTTCTAAATATATAGGCAAAATATATATTTGACTATAGTCAAAAATCACTCAACTTATCTCATGGTAATTAACATCAGTTGATTATAGAGCATTAAGACTTGCAGAATCAGACCAAGATACCTTTCACAGAGATGCTTATCTAGATGGAACAAGAACCATGCAACTACAAAGCAAAATATATATAAATGTATATATATACACCTATATAAATGAAGTGCCAGTTTTTACAGAATTTTATAAAGTAACGTGTTTAAAAAAAATTTAAGCCAGTCACTTCAAGGGTATAATGCTGCCTTAGTTAAGGTCCATTATTTTCAGAAAGATGGATTCATTCCAACAATGGTAAGCTCCCAGTTATGACAACACTGTAAGAAAATATATGTTCTTTGTAGGAATGAGGAATAACTAGATATGAATTTCATTAACTAAATTGAAGCATTCTCTACAAAAGGTTAAAATATTTTAAAATGCCACCCATATATACATTCCTACTGGGTATCTTACACATTTCTTATCCATAAGATTAACCGTTATTCCAAGAAAAGCATTTATTTTGGTGGGTCAGAATGTCAGACTACCATGAAACAGTGGCAATCAATGAGTCTCGTCAGGACTCCAAGATATTATTTTGTTTGATCACTGTAAATAAATTAATGATGGAGTAATAGATATTGTCCACTTACTATTAAATGACTAGCCATTTACAGACAACACACCAAATGCTACTTGAAATTATGCTAGAGGGTTGACTGTCAGGCTTTCAAAAGATTGGGTACTACTAAATTAAGCTGTCTGTTTTTAGAATGTTGCACAAAACCAGTCACAAAAAGAACTGGATTCACTAGAATTTGCTATTTCTCTTACATACTATTTAAAACAAACGTGACCTAAGCTAATCGAGAAAATGTAGACCTCTAGAACCTCAGCAAACTGCACCAGAAGTAGCTTTTCAGTTTGTTTTGGACTACCCGGTAGGAATGAAAAGGACAGACAGGGAACGAAACACTTGCACCATAGGTTTATGGGGCTGGCTTTGTTTTACACAAGTTAGCTGAAGGAAATAAAAGCCAAATCATTATCTAAGCTGATTGCTTCTTTTCTCAGATGCTCAGGTGGTTACCAGCCTTGCTTCAGCTCACAGGTAATCACATCCTACCTGAAATTTAAGAAAATCTCCCTGTTCTTATTTTAATGCTTTAGTCCATGATTCTGCTGATGTCCATCTCTGAAGAAAACATGTTTGCAAGTTACATGTATATTCTAAATGTCTTGCATTATGGAAAGAATACTTTTCTAAAAACAGGTGGATTTTAATCTTAAAAAATCTCATTGCTAGTTTCCAAGAGAGACACACATAAAGTATGAATATTGTAACTGACTGCAACATATGTGAAATTCCTTCCCTATCCATACTGGTATAACTCTATAGAATAAGGAGGAAAAGGCCAACTCTAGAGACAGGCAAGAAAGCAAAGGCAAGAAAGCAAAGACAAGAAAGTAAAAAATTTGAAGGTAACTATGATGGCTATTAGGATGCCCCCACACCTGACAGAATACTGTCATATTCTGGTTAAACAGGAAAGACATAAGCCAAATGTAAGATCACACTTAGCTGCTACAGCATTTGTTTACAATGTCTATGTCAATGATTTATACTCACACAATAAAATATTAAGAGCAACAAACTATAAACCTGGTAGCACAAGAATTCTAACAGGTTTTCCTTGCAGTATATCAATTCTGACACTATCCAAGATCCACCAAAAGCACTGCAGATATAATGTGTTGCATTACATAAAATCAAGTCCAGAAGCTTAGTTTTATATAACTGTAATATGCATACAGATGGTGTTCAGGACAAGATATCTAATCTAAACTACAGTTTGTACAAAATTTGAAGTATAAGCAAAAGGCAGGAATTTTGCCATTTCTAGTACAGTGTCCTAACTCAATAAAATGGGAAACTCCCTCTATTTGTAGCTCTTATTGCTTGTTCCAATATTAAAAACTTTCTGACACTGAAATCAATTGCAGAGATTTTGAATTAATTGATGAAATTCAAGGAAGGGAATTCCTTTCCCCCTATTTTAGCCAAATAGTAGGTCAAAACTATGCTTATATTAATAGAAATTCAGTTATTTATGTTGACAGCAACTATGGCAGAAAAATAAAATAAGCCAAGTCCACTTTATAAAGATCACCATTGTCAAATAAAACACAATCTATGATCTCTGAACAATACACAAGGATAAACCATGCAGTGAAACTATGCAGTCAAACTATTGTTCTTACAAACCATGCCTTCCTAATGCATTCCTTTAGCCAAGCAATGGGAAGATAAACCCATTTGCCTAATGCAGCATATAATTTAAATATTTCAGACAAGAATTGACAGAGATGCTGCTTAAAATAAATTTAAGAATCATCCATCCAAATACTTCCAGGATGAAGACCCCAGCACAGTTCACAACTTATTTTTTCTATACAAACTCCAAACTCTCCAGCCCCCGCAGTTACTCTAGTCACCATGCATACCCTGTATTACTTTATTACAACAAACCTTTTTTCTTTTTTTCCATAGGCGATTTAATACGAGGCTGCATTTTTTTTCTCTTTCATAGTGCCTTGCAACATTTCTAAAATCACTAAAATTTCAGATTTTACTACTGTACAATTTTGTAAACAAAATATGTCTAAATTTATGGAGCCTTAAAGGACTAGTGTATTCAGCAGATTGCAGTACTCTATCCACAGGAAGTTACAATCAGCCAATGTCAATATTCTGTCATTTAGAAACAGGATTTTTTTTACCATAAAGCATTCCCATTAATACAAATCAGCAGGGCTGTTTCCCGCCTCCCCCCCGCAAAACTTCTGTTTAGGGTTTAAGCTATTGGTACGATAACAGGTCTTCACTTGATAAAAAAAATCTGCTTAGGGTTTTTTTTAACATGCTATGAACCACGTTTTGCATTGTGACCTACCTAAAGGCACAACAATACAGCGTAACAAGCGAAGTGCATGTTTTAAGAATTCCCCCTTTCACAATACACAAACAAGTGCCTACATGGAAAAAAAAAAAAAAAAAAAGAGAGAGAAAAGCCAAGAAAGACAGTCTTTACTATTTCATATTCACTAGAAGTGAACATTTCAAAGAGTTTTTCAACTTCTACCAACGTCAGATTTTAACCGTGGGCATCAATACTGCAGTGAAAGCGAAAATTAAAAAATATCCCCTAATTCTGGCTTTTAAGTCTGTAATGGATGTCGCGTGTGCGGAAAAAATAGGTTAGTTTTGTTTGGTCTTTGCTACAAAGAGACTCATCTCCTATGCATGCCACAAATAACCTGAGCAATGACTTCCATGATAGGAGCTGCCCATCATATTGCAGGATTATTACTGTGTTGGTTTGTTTAGGGGTTGCTTGTGTGTGTAGCTTGCGTATGTAATTCAGGCATTCGCATGCATCAACTCCTCGTTGCGCATCTCACAATAAACTGGTGAACGCTGTTAAACCTCAACCAAGAACCTTTAGCAAACAAAGAAGCCTAGCCCGGAATCGTGATGCAAAATCACCCTAAAATGTACTACACCCTGCAAGCACCTCACAGAAAATAGCCCGACAACCTCATTCATTCCCCCCGGCCCAACGATCTGCTCACCATCTCTGTCTTATTTCTCTGTCCTCAGCTTATTTTCCTTGCTGCTATCGGCTTCAAGGAGGCGGTGCACAAAAAAAAAAAAAAAAAAAATGTTTTTAAAAATAAAATAAAATAAAAAGGGGAAACCCCCCAACTCTTCAACAAACCGCTCGGCAGCCGCTGGGCAGCATGTCAGCCCCTCGACCTCCTCTCCCGCTCCCCGCGCAGGAGCCGCTCCCGCCGTGCCCGCCCCGCGGGTGCCCGTCCGTCCCCCGCGCGTTCCCCGGGAGAGCGCCCGGGCTGCACCAGCTCCTCCCGCCCGCTCACCCACCGAGGCAGCCGAGTACTCGGAGTCGGGCTGATTTTCCCCTCCCACCACCACATTCCTATTTACAAAGGGTATCCAAGACCATCTTTATCCAACGGGGGGGTGGGGGAGGAAGGAGGGGGAGGTGGAAGTACTTATTAACCCTTTTCTTGCGTTTACCTTTTCTACTGAGATTTTTGGAGCACACAGGGGAATTCCCCTTCTCTACCAGAGCATATGGACTCGTTGCCATTGGGCCCGCGGGGTCCCCGCTCCTGCACCCCGGCTTGGCCACTGACGGTGCTCCTGGCGGCCCCAAGGGCGCTTCAGGAAAAAGGTCCAAGGACACGGCTGAAAAACGCGCGGCCTCCCCAAACTATTGCTCGAAAACAACGGGAGCGGCCCGTGGGGAGACGGGAGCGCACTGCCTGGCCAGACCACGATGCCACCGGCCGCCCACCTCTTTCTCCTTTTTTTTTCTCTCTCTCTCTTTTTTTTTTTTTTTTTTTTTTCTTTTTTTTTCTTTTTTCCCCAAGCAGGGCACATTCCTCTACATTCGCACCTGGGGGCAGGAGCGCGGGAGGCGTGAGGGGCCGCGCGCCGTGCCCGCGCCGTGCCCGCGCCGCCGCCGCGCGCCCGCCTGCGGCCGCACGCGAACAGGCGCGCGCTTTCCTCGCCGCGAATTTTCCCATTGGGCGGCGCCGCTGCGATCGCGCCCGGCAACCGGAGCGCCATTGGTGCGGCCCCGCCCCGCCGCCGCGCGCCGCCGGCCCCGCCACGCGCCATTGGCCCGCCGGCCTGCCCGTCACAGCGCGGCGGCCCCGCCCCGGCGGGCGGTAGGCGTGGTCGGAGGAACGGCCGCGGCTCCGGGGCGCGATCGGGACCGCGCTGCCCGCCCGGGAGAGCGGGGCACTGGCGGGGTGCGGTGGGCAGGAGCCGCGGGGATCTTTTTGTCGCTTCCCTTCATGGATGCCTCCCCCGCTGCGCGGCTGTAGGGTTTCTGCGCTCGGGAATGAACGCTGCCTTGCACAGCTGTTCGCCCGGAGGTTGCGGGCCCAGCTGCCGGCTGAAATGCTGTGGCAGAGGGCCCGGCAGGTGCAGCGCAGCGAGGTAATGCTGGCACGCGATCCGCATGGATTTGTCTAACTTGACCTTCTCAGCGTTTGCAATGGTCTGTGCGCTGCCATCGTCACCTCTCAGCTTTGTCTTTGGTAACCTGAATAGCTTGAGCTTACTATGCCCCTATATTTTATCATGTTAGCCCCATCATTAATGTTACTCCTTTGAATAATTTCCTGTGATTTTCCTCCCTTCCTAACCTTGGGTGCCAGAAATGGTGCAGTGTTCCAATGTCCCTGTGCTGTGGACAGACAGTGTCACTCCCTTGTCTTTCCTATATATTCTGTATTTATACAGTAAATGGTTAGAGTAGTGTAGTTTACCACAGTATTACCCTGAGAGGTCACACTGAAATAATAACACCTAAACTCTTTCTTGAGGTACTTTTTGCCATGCTAGCCCCATCCTTGCATTCTTTATTTCCAGATGCATTTCCTCGCATTTTATGGTATTAAAAGTGCAATTTACTGGACTGAGATGATTTCCTGGGCACAGCAGATGATTTTGTAACCAGTTGTGAATTATCTACTCATTTATTAGGCTGCAAAATTTGCTAATAAATATCTTGCATCATCTATACAATTGATAGAGCTATCAAACTAGATCAGAGCAAGAACCCATCTCTAGAAAACTGTCAGGGTCCTCTTTAAAGCTGCTTTTTGAGACCTCTCAGGGAAAAGATACTTAATTCATCTAAGGTGTGCTTTATGCATTCCAAATAATGTGCATTCCGGCACTCGAAGAACAAGCTCTTTAAACAAATGTCAGGACTATTTATCTTAGTTTTTGAAACCAACTCAGGACAATTCTACAAGCCTTTCATTAGGCTTCTGCTTGTATTTTAGCTTTCTCCAAGAGAGGTTCTGCCCTGACAGTACCACTCTCTTAAAGTGGATACGGAATCAGAGCCTGCTTGGGATCGGTCTATTCAAGTGTGACAAACAATGGGAGCTATACACTGATGCCCTAGGATGGGGTCTAGAAGGGGCAACAATAACCAGGCTGGTTTAGACAGAACAAAAGGAAGGGTCAGAATGGCCACCAAATCCAGTATTCACAAATTCTTGCAGTGGACTCATTTTGTGCAGTCTCCTAAAGGCTTTTTAAATGACTCTGAACTTATTCTTACTTCCCATATGTATTAAAAATAGAAAAGAATATCAGTAAAAACCACCATTAAGTTTTAAGCTTATGGACACTTTCTTCTTTCCATAGACATGACTGCTGCTGAAGGTATGCAGATTATCATCTGAAGATTTTAAATGGGTATCAAGCACAGAAGGTAAACAATCTTTGGTTACAGTGATGAGCCTATACTTTGAGACTCAAGAAGAGTGCCAAAAAGAACAATACATTACATTTAATGTGCATGCATTTTACCTATTTCAGTGTAACAGAGATTTGTATAATTTCTCTATTTAGTCATCAGATAACAGCTTTAAATAACAACTCTGTACCTGAAAGCATAAATACATTCAAGCTTTATACGTCTCAAGGTAATAACTGCAATCTATTATTGTGTTTCAGAAGGAGTAGTACAAAGAATGATGATCATACACTCACCCAGTAATTTTCATCAGTAGATCTCAAGAGACCTTGCAAAGGTCGATGTGATCATCCCATTGTTGATGATGGAGAAGGAAAGTATTGAGATGAACTTGCTCAATGTCATGTGCCAGAGCAGTGCTAAAGCTGACAATTGGCTTCAAGTTTTCTGTATCCAGGATGAAAGGCTTTGCTTCCCAAGACACCTAACACATGCATGTACCCTTGGGAATTCTTCTAATTACTGTTTCATATCTTGTGTGTATTGTGTTTTTCAGTGTTAGAACCCTGAAGAGTACTCCAGGCTTTTATGGTGTTTCCTTACAGGCTTCACTATAAAACTTTTTGTAATTTACAGGCTCCACTGAAACCTTCTATTGCCACCCATGAAAAAAAAAAAAAAGTCAGAAATAAAGTTTGAGATTTTGTTTGAAAAATGAAATATTAATATTTCAGTAGGACAAAAAGGTGGCACAAACCCAACCAACCCAAATCTGTAGATCGAGGTAAAATTACTAAATGTTTGGTTGTCAGTTCTGACCATGCTGTGCTAATAACTGAAAGCAAATTTGACATTGTCACTTGTGTTTACCTCAATCCTCAGGAAAGCTGTCCTGGCTGGAATTCATCCCACTGCAAGCTCAGGGCTCTGTGACTTTGGGGCCTTCCTGGTAGCAGACTCTGCTGAAGGTGGTCGGGGAACAGCATCCCACACCTTGTTCTGAGGGGTCAGGAGCTACATCCCACCCCACTAAGATTGTCGAGATCTTGGGTGTATCTGTCCTCAGAGGCATGAGCGTGTGAAGCTCAGATCAGGCATGTAATGTTATTATTCATAAAATCATGGAATCAGCAAGGGGAGAAAAGACCTTTAAGATCATGAAGTCCAACTTAATTACCACTGTAACTTCTATAAACCACTAGCCCACACTACCAGATCTTAAACACCTCCAAGAATGGCGGCTCTGCCACCTCCCTGGGCAATCTGTTCCAATACCTGACCACCGTAACAATGAAAAAAAATTTTTCTACTACCCGAATTTCTCGTCTCAGCTTGAAACCAGATATGCCGGCAGCAGGCTGAGGCAGCCAAGAAGCATCTCACGCACTATGAGATGACTCCCGAATGCGCTGGGGGATGCCGGGCGGTGTCGCACCGGGCCCTCGCACACACCCCCGGGGGTACAGGGCTGGCAGGGCCCCCGGGACACGGCCCGGGGCACGGGGAAGGTGTCAGTGCCCTCAGCGCCGGCGGGAGCAGCAGCCGGGCCCGGCCCCCGGAGGGGCGGTGCTGCTCGGCCCGGCCGCCCTCCGGAAGCGGCGCGGGGAACGCGCGGTGCGGCGGCTGAGGGTGAGTGAGGGAGGCAATGGAGGGACTGAGGGGTCACCGTGCCTGTGGGGTGGGCTCGGACACAGCCCGGGGCCGCCTCACCTGCAATCAGCAGCCAGGAGCTGAGGGGCTTCTGGTTTGGGGAGCTGCGTGTGCCGTTCCTGGCCACAGCCACAGCCCCGGCCCTCCCCGCCGAGGAAGGTGCTGCTCCTGAGCGCCATTTGCTTAAGGTTTTTAATCAAAAATTAATCCAGCGGCACCTCTGGGGATATTTTCAGGTGTCAGTTCACACCTGTTTTCCCTTGGTTATGCATGGCGTTTCATTCCTGCGTAGGTGATGGCTGGTTGGTACTTGGCGTCACATACAGGAGTAATTGTAAGTGAACAGGAGTAATAAAGTAAGGTTTTAATTAAGTTTTAATGTGTGATGACCCTTTGAGGTCAAGAAATAGTCACAGATAGACAGTGAAAACTCCTAATGTCTTTTGGTGGTTCCTCCCTAAGGAAAACCTAAGAATTGTACAAGCTAAAAATAGAACTTTTATCTACGGAGCAAGCCTTGCAAAAGGCTCTGGGTCTGAAGATCCGTGGCTGAGGAGAAACTCCTGCTCTTGAAACTGGGGCAAAGGCTGTTTTACTCCATTCTTGTCGATGTTTCTAAAACATGATATGGTGAAAGGTTCTGTTTACTGGCATTTGTTCCTCATGGGAGCTGTACAGTGGACCTGATCTAGTAAAACACCAGAGAGAAATTAAGCAGCTGAAAATAAAATTAGCCCATTAAACTTGGGAGTGCCATTCACCTTACATAGGTTTTTTTGTGTTGTACTTTTGCATTGCTGTCTCTTGCAGGGAAGACTGATTCTTCACCTTGGTAGGGTTACAAAGCCTGGATTACTTACAAATGCTCTTCATAGGGAGCGACCTGAAAGTCATCAAATTATAGATCCATCTATTCCACTTCATCTTTAGTTATTAGTATTGCTATGCTGGAGCATGTGGTACCCAAGGGAAGTGCAAAAACAAAACAGCAAAATGCTTTAAAAATGCAGCCATGAGAAACTTTTCTTTGAGGAAAAAAAAAGATTACTTTTAAGAACTAATCAAGCATCTTTGGTGATTTTAAAGTTTGCTGTTAAAACCCCCCTCATTTTAGTAGTGCAAGAAAATGCATCCTATTTTAAGGCCCTTTTAGGGGCTTTGAGGGCTGTAAGGCTCAGTTTCATTTGGACATACTCAAAAGAGACAGTGAAATAGTTCTGTACTCTGCTGACCACGAGTTATTGTTGTAGTACCTAAAACTAGCAGATTCCAGTGAATAATGTTTTTTAGCTGTGTTTTAGACTGCAACTAAACAATAGTTTTGGATCAGTTGAGAAGCAATTCAGATCACTGTGGTAACTGACAGATGTTATTTATGATGCTTCATTTGTGAATACGAAATACATAACAAATGGCTTCATTTTTCAAAGCCTGCTACTGGGAGTTCTTCAGGGTAAAATAGTCTTATGCCAAATTGTGAACTGATTGCTTCTAATCAACCAAATGATGGTAGAACCCTATGAAAAGAACATACACAATCTATCATGTTTGGGTCTCTTGAAAAGTCCCTCTAAATGCTACCTTGTGCTGGCGTGTATCCACTCAGGCTTTTAACAGATCCTTCAAATGAGCAAAACAACACACTGTGCTGTCTAACAGGGTGCTGTAGCACAGAACAAGAATGTTAGTTACTTTAATGTCATTTCCAAATTAGTGGTGCCATTTGGAGCAGAACGCTTAATTACAGGATGTTTGTGGTTCTTGTCAAGCTGGTTTGAGTGTATTAGGCATAAGTTGGACAGCAAACTAGAAACATTACAGAAATAGGAGATTGTTGCTATCGTGTCATCTCTGGTAACTGTTGTCTTATTGACTAGGAATAAGCAAACCAGAATTTATAAAAGCTCATTATCCAGAAAGCAGTCTTCACTGTCTCCAATCTAGAGCAGAGGATTTCTTCCCCCTTCCTGCAGGCCTTGCCACTTTGCACAGTGTATATTCTGGTTTGTATTCTCCTCAAAAAGAAAATCAGAAAGCAAGTGTTGTACCACAACTTAGCCTTTTGTATTTGAACTCTTTAAACTATGGCACCTCCTGCATCTCTAAGGATGGTCCTGAAGACACTTTTTCTGCAGAAATGGAGCTTGAAAATCAGTTTTTGATCTAGCTTTGGAGTTGCTGTAGGATCAAGCTGCAAGTGGAAGTCAGTGCTGGCCTAATCTTTTTAACCTTCTCCTCTCCTTCGTCCGTGGGGACTCAGCTGAGTGAGGAAGAGGCTGGGTGGAGCACATCTGCTTTGCAGCTCCAGCTCTGTGGAATGTGCTTGTCCCATCCCCATAGCTGCAGCACCAGCTTTTATGTGGGTAAGAGCTCAAGAGAATGGCACCTGCATGGAGTTTTTGGTTGAATGTTTATGTACTTATTCTGTCTATGACAGCCTCTTTTCAGTTTTTTTTTTTCTTCTTTGGGTTTTATTAATTATCGTAAATTTCAGAATATCCAAATATGAGTCTGACTTACAGTATGCTTCTATTTAAGAATTTAAGGGTAATATCCACAACAGGTCCTGCAAGTGCAATGTCAACTTTGATCAAAGAAGGTACCAAAATACATTACTTGCCTCCTTTTCCAGTTAAGTGTTGCTGCTGTTTTAAGGGGTAGCTCTGTTTTATCTGCTTTAAACATTTCTGTCCAAATTAAAAAAAAAAAAAATTGGACTGTTTATATAGGACCTATAAACATTTATGCTTGTCTCAAGGCTCGCAGGTGGAGCCTAAGATAAAAAACGCTGGTTTGGTATTTAGGGTTAATAAAAGCATAAATATAACTTAAAGAACTGTAATAACGTCAAGCAGGGTTGATGGGGTGGCAAAAAAGGTTCTGTCAAAGCAGCAGTACCTAATAATAATGACTGGGGATTCTGGAAAAGTACTGAAGTGTTCAAAATATTTGTCCTTCTAGATAACTGTGATGAGTATTGCAAACTTATTTTGCAGCTGCTTTCTGACTGGCAGGTTTTGTTTAATCTTTATGCTGGCCAGTAATTTTGCATGAACAGCTGGACCTACTTGATTATTTGAAGGGAACTCAATAAATCAGCTAATGGAGCCTGAAAACTGTTTATTAAAATAGTGGTCAAATGAGTGATTAACTGCAAACAATTTTTTGTCAAGTAATCCATTTAATTATCTGGCAGGGCACCTGATGAATCCTAGTAGCCACATATCCATAGTCAGCAAGAGTACTCAGTGATAGTTGTCATTAAAATTGCATTCTGTATCCCTGCTTTCACCAAGTGAGCTTCTTTGCACTTTGCCAAAAAAAAAAAAAGTTTTAAGGATTCCCCAGCATACTCAGAGTAGTGCTGTAGAGAGGAACCTCTAAACCCATAGATTTGGAGGTGATCTCTTCTGAGCTGTGAGTGTTGTTTTTGAAAGAGTCTGTATGTAGAAGATCCAAGTCTTCCAGTACGGATAGTTCAAGTCCAGTGAGATTGCAGTCTACTGAAAATTCAGCCATAGGAGTCTAAGAAGGGGCATGTCACCTTCTCAGAAGTGGTTAGATTTTCTCTATAAAGCTGGCTATGGGTCTTTTTAAAGACCTGGCTAGTAAATCAGTTATCCAAAATTCAAGACTGCATCTTCATTTTATGATAAATTTCTGAGGCAGTTATTTTGGGATTGACTTGATGGAGGCAAAGAAAGCCAACAGTGTGATTTAATTCAGTTTTCAGTGCCTTACTCTGTGACCTGTAAAACAGAAAATAGTTGGGATATCTCTGCTATTGCTGCTCATAGATTATGAGTCAACTCGGGAGGGAAATTCCTTTTGTCAGTGAACAAAACTTAAAATACTTTAAGATATATTTATGTATATACAGACACACACATGCTCCTGTGCACTAATTTTCTTGTCAAGCATGTCAGGAGTGTTGCACCTTTTTTTGACTTATTTTATGTCCTGCAGCAGAAAAGTCTCTTTGCAGGATATGGGGTTGCAAGACTGAACTTGTTGTGCTATGACAAAGGCAGCAGGCTGGTTGTAGTGCTGAACTGTGACTTAACAGGAGCCAGCAGCTATGGGCAAGTGTTAATTGAAGAAAAATCTGTATAAATGCTGCACTTGCAGCTCTGTTTCTGGTAGTGTGAATGTAGTCAAGATGATCCATTTCTTGATATCTCTTATGAAAAATTATGTAGAAATTAAAGAGCAAGAGAGACACTTTCTGCATATCTTGAAAGTATGGTTAAAAATCGTGGGTTTTGTACAGAAGGTTTTTGATGGCCTTAGAACTGTGGTGTTGAATTCTGCCTCCCTCTCCCCTTGACTTACCTTGAAAGCCCTTGCATGGCAAAAGCTCTCAGTAGCAGTAAAAAGTGGTTGTGTGTCATTGGGTGGCAGCACTCTGATAATTGTTTGAGCAGGCACAAAAAGTAAAGATCAGACTGCAGTTTTATTACCAGAAAAATGTTAATTGGACAACACAAAATATTTGAAAGCAGTTCTGTTGGTTTGAAATGGAAAGCACATTTGTCATTATTTACATTTTAGGCTATTACAGAATGACCTTGCATTGAGCCTTTGTGGAAGAAACAAGATTGAAACCGCAGTTCTTCAATGTGCATCCTTCTATTCAAATTTGACCCACGACCAGTTTCAAAAAATGCATACAGGTAAGATGGTTGCAATTAAAACAGACTTGCTTCTGTAATATTTTACATAATTCCTTTTTGTAGCCAGTGTGTGAATTACAAACTCAAATCAGTATTATGTGTTCAATTGTGCTTTTATAGTGTTTAACTTTATGGCTTTGCCCACTGGAGGAGTTCTGTGGCGTTTTTACAACCCTTTGGTTTTAGACTATATCAGAAGCCTTGAGCTTTGTAATCATGGACCTTTTGTTGGTGATCTGTCATGTGCTCTGTCAGTCCTTTAAATATTGTACTCCTGTGTTTGGAAGTCCTGCCTTTATTATTTAAACTAAAGGGAATCCTGTTTGTTTGGCCTCGCAGTTGTAGCTGTCCCCTGCTTTCAGTGTAGTAGATACGTTTAGGGCTTCCAGTTTGCAACCAAGGAACTTCTAAGAAGTGTCCTAGCCTTTCCCCTCCCCAAAATCTGCTTACAGTTAAAACTGTAGTTGGTAAACGAAGTCATGTGTATGAAATGTTTAGCCAAAAACTGAAGAAAAAACAAGCTTGCAGGCTTCTAGGTAAGTTTATGAGAATTTCTTGATGTCATGCAGTGAGTTTCCAAAATATTAAACATCCTGTCATCATTTTCTCTCTCATTGTAGCCTGTCATTTTTAAATTTCATATCCAACATCAGTATCTTTGAGTACACTGAGTATGTAATAAAAAGACAGCACTTCAGACTATGAAGGTTTATTGCTTTCTGTATTTATATATACTGTATAGGTTCCATATTATTTTGCAGTGTGCAAGTATTGGTATTCATCCAGAAACCATCAGAGTCAGTCTGCTCAGTAAATTGTGCCTTTCACTGCCTTGTTTTCCTGTCCTCTTGTATTAAGAAGCAGATGCCATTCTATAGAAAGAGAGGAAAGGAGAACTGAAACCTCAGTTGTCCACAGAGTGCATTCCTTTCTGCATCTGCAGCCTGCCTAAAAAGGGATTTTGTTTATGATGTGACTGGTGGTGAATTAATATATCCTTTTATTTGGTCTGGCTTTCTTTGTGTTAGTAGTTAGGGAAAGACACATCCATCAATTTGATGCCTCTTGGGAAAATCCTTTGGATGTTAACTGCAGTTGCTTGCCAAGTGAACTTTCTGCCATGATCAATATTTTAAAGTAGAACTTAGAGTAGTTTGCTTGCTATAAAAAATTGCATCAAGATTGAAATTATTAATTTAGATCAGACAACTTGCTGTCAGTGTCAGAATTGGTCAACACTTTTGAGACGTTTGGCCCAAATTCAGGAGTATTTAATTGTATTTAACTTTCTCTGTATCTTTTGTGAAGTAGTGCCTTGCTCTATACCTGACATAAATCACTCTGAGCTACCTGTTTGGGTGATAAATGCCAGGCCACAGTGTTCTTGGTGTCAGATTTTGACATCAGATACATAACATTAGTCCTTTCTTTTTTTCCCTGACATCCCATAACTAAATATTTTTGCTTTTCTTTATTCGGGAGAATGTTGAAGTTCTTTCTTTTTTAATAGTTCCTATTTTTTTTTCACCTTTACCTCAGCTTTCTGAAGGACTGAGTCTCAGGTCTGAGTATCAGCTGGGAGGGGTGCCCAGCCCTCCTAATAATTCCAAGCAGTATTATAGCCATTGGACCAAGTGAGACATCTCTCTACAAGTCCTTGCATAAAGGGTAATTTTTCTTGACAGTTCAAGCATCACTGTGCTGTATCTCTGTTTATTTCATGGTGAGGCCTTGGAACAGTTTTCCCAATCAAAATGGGGTTCCTGTACCTGCAGACACTAATTTCTCTGTCCATTATGAAGCAGGCAATTAAACCTTCCTTACTGTTCTCTGCTTTGCATGTCTAACTGGAAGAAAGTGTCAGAAATAGGCATTAAAAGTTGAAAAGACAAACAGCTTGTCACTGAGTGAATTCACTGGCTAGATGGCTGAAATGGCCAAGCTAAAACATGTTCTCTGTAACACTCAGGAGAATTTTCCATCCAGGTAGACTCTGGCTTTTAGACCAATATATTGGTCAATTTTCTTGAGCACCTAATGAAGCAAAGAGCTCATCCTTATGACACACTAACAAATCCATCTGCCTGTACCTTTGCAGCTTGTTCTCTTTTCCCTCGAGGCCTATTTGTGGTAAAGTTTAGTGCAGTGTAACAAGCACTTTACTGTAGTCCATTATTATTGTCAGAGGTAATATGCTGCCTTTACATCTTTCTGAATAGTACTCTGTGCATCTTACAAATAAATAAATGTTTCCAGCTTCAAAGCTATCATCACAGGCTCTTTTCTGGAGCTGAATTGCATTGTAGGAAATTGCTTTAATGGAATGATTTCTCATGTTTTCATTTCTCTCGATATTAAAATAAATCTTAATATGTAAATCCTAATACAGTTGAATTATTTCAGCTATAAAAATAGCTGAATAGGCCTTTTGCAATATATTAGAAGATGAGGGTCACTTAATATTGCTCCTTTTCACTATAATTATGTTTCATAAAAGACAGAATAAAGATATTTTTATTATTATGCTCTTGTATACTAGCCTTGTGCTAAATTTAGGGGTCTGCATTAAACTTGAGATGGGGAATATTCAATCACACAAGAAAGGCTTCACTTATTTTTAGTATTTAGATACTATAAGCAAACCATAGTTTCATGTCAAGAATTACTGAAGGCAAAGTATAATTGAAGGTTCAGGAGATGAGAAGAGCACTTCAGGCAAACTATTTTTTAACAGTGGAGATACTCATTTAAATAAAAATCTGTGAAAGGAGGCTGCATCCTTTTAATGGGAGTATGTTGAAGTAAGATGACATAAATTTGGTAAACCAGCAAAAAGCCTGTAGCTCAAAGACTAGAATGAGCTAGAGGAAGAGAAATTATGTAAGTTTGAAAGGGAAAATACTATATTTGCATTGGAAAGATGAAAATGTACATACAGTTTGCTTTCCAACAGATGTTATCTTTGTTGAGCAAAATACTAAGCACTTACCTTACAGAAAGGATGCCATTGAAGTGTCAGGTTTTTCTAGTTTCTCTGTGGTTGATTATGATTCTTTCTCTGTCATATTTCTGATGTAAAACTTGTACCTCGCAGTCCTGTTTTAAAACACTGTATTAGGGAAGAGATGAATTTGCAGGAAAGTTCAAAAACCTGCAGAAAATATAAGTACATCTGAGTGCTGAACAAAGTAATGAGATGTCATTGGAATTGATTCTCGTGTGTTGTGGCTAAAAATTAGAATTAAAATTGTGTGGCCTGTCTTCAGTTTCCAGTAGCAAACTTGTCTTCTGCTGTGCAGATGTAATTGAGTTGCAGCTGGTGGGAGGAACTGACAGTGAAGAAGATACTGAGGTTATGGAAAACTGGTTAAGAAAATCTGCAGGCTTTTGAAAGATGGCATTTCATTAAAATTAAATTAAGCAACATAGCTGAAGAGAAAGGGGAGTGTTCACTGTCTCACAGTTGAAATAAAGGCAAGTCATGTTGTGGGTACTGATGAGCAGGACTTTGGGAGCTGCACTGGAGGTGTGCAGGTCTGTCTGCAGTCAGCTGCTGCCCTGAGCCTCCACACAGGCCTTGCCTGGGGTCACAGTTGTCTTTTACCTTTACTTGGATCAGCCAGATCTGTTACCTGCTCCTCAGGTGAGGATGTTGTACCAATGAAAAACACCTCTTTAAAAAATAATTTCAAATTAGTGGTAACTTTCTTTAATTAAGCTCTAACTTTTTCTGAGGAATCTTGATGTTGTTTATGCAATCTTAATTCAGTGTCTGCTGTTGTAAGTATTGTTTTTTAAAGATGCCAGTTGCCTCTTTCACTCAGCAAGATGGGCTTGCTGAGTGCCTCATGACAGTGAGAGAGGAGGCTGCTGTCAGATGTCAGTCGAACTTTACACTGAGTCATAAAGGTGAGATGGGAGATAAAGGATGGTTTCATGCTTGAAATGAGTTAATGCTCTGGAAAAAATTGAATTCTGCTCCTGCCTGTACTGCAAAGTTCCAATTTGTAAGTAATAGTGCCTTTTTTCCTCTTGGGTTCTACAGGCTTATTCTAGCAGCTAATAGGGATGAATTTTACCACAGACCATCCAAATCGGCTGAATTTTGGGACAGCAGCAATGAGATCCTTAGTGGTATGTATGTCTTGCTGTTTTGAGTGGCTTTTATATAATTAATAAGGGAATCATGGCCTGGATTTTATTATTAGGGTTGTTGTTTTGCCTTCCTAGTAAGAAATTTTCTTCTTCCTTATACATCTAAGGAAAACATGTAAGTTTGAAACGTTTTTTAATTTTAATGTGTTTATTAACATAACTCTTATTTATTCCATTAGGTCTGGATATGGAGGAGGGAAAAGAAGGAGGAACATGGCTGGGAATCAGTAAGAAAGGCAAGATGGCAGCCCTGACAAACTATATGCAGCCACAGATTAATAAAAATGCAAAAGGAAGAGGTATGGAGGAGTTGAAATAAAAAACAAAAAAGAAAGTGGACAAACAAGTTCTGATGTTCCAGTAAAATAGTGATTATTACAATATTAATTTTCTTAACACAGCTTTATGGACAAATAGAATGTTTACATGCTGTAAACAAAATTTTTGACCTGGTGAGTTTGAGTACATGTGTGAGGAACTTGACTTGGATAATGATTTTTTGATCAAGCAGGCATACGTAAAACAAGATGTAGTTCCTAGAGCCTGAAGTCTCATTCATACAAGAAATGCAGCAGCACCATCTCCTCTGGAAAGTAATTCTAATTAACAGGCAGAAAAATTAGCCGAGCATTGAGCTAGTTTTAGATTGCAGTCAACTTTTTTGAGTGGGTATTTGTATTCAAACACCTGTGTCAGGGAATGCAACTTGGATTATGCTGGAGGTAGCCTAAAAGATTCTTCCCCACTGAGGAATCAGAGGAGCAGAAATAATAGGAAAAACCCTCTTTGAAAGAGAATGCTCAAAGCAGCACATCTGTGGGGTGTTCTAAAGTAAAAACAGGTCTGCTTGTAGCTGTCATATGGTACTGGATTGGGAATACATTGCCATGACAAAATATGTTACACAGAGAAACAAATGAACCGTGTCATTTGTGTTTCATGTTTGGGTCATATATCAGGGAAATGAAGCAAGACAAGAAAGAATTTGTAAGGTGGGAGGAGAGGAAAGGTGCATCCAGTCCAGAGTAGTTAGTAAACGTGAATTCTTAGAATTTTTGACCAAGAGCTTTTGGCTGAGTTCTTCAGAGTAAAAGTCAAGCTCTTAATGTGAACATTTGACAATGATGTAACACTTTCAAAGGTTCGTTTGTTATTTGGGTTGATTTTGTGGTTTGGGGTTTTCTTCCACTGTTACAGCCTGATGGCAACAAGAATCTTTATCTTTCTGTTTATTTTACCAGACCTGTCAGAATAGTGAGCACACACATACAAGCTGCTCTATGTACTTCTCTTTCTTAGGTGCTCTTGTAACAAACTTCTTGACTGCAGATCTGGACAGCTACTCTTACTTGAAGAAAATTGCAGTAGAGGGACATCTTTACAATGGATTTAATTTATTAGCAGCTGATTTGAAGTAAGTCTACAAAACATCACAGTTCAAATGACAGAGGGATAACAACAGTGCTGTACATAAAAATCATAGCACCAAAGTGTAACAATACAAAAGCCTGTCACAAACTAAAGTTAGAGCTCATGTTTTTTGCTAATTGGCATGCAACGTCCTAATTTTTTTGCAGTCTTCTTTCCTTTCCTTTTTTTTTTGTCTTTAAAACACTGGAGGGCTAGCTTGTATTCTAACCATTGCTTCCCACAAAACTTCCTGTGACTGGTAGGCTGTAGCCAGTCTTTACCCTGGAGGCTCTGGGGCTTGTATTTTGAGAAAACAAAACCTTGGCTCATAATTTCTCAGACACCTTTTTTTCTGAGAGTTGACATGCTGCAGCAGGCTTAGAACAGCTGAAAGCTTTCAAGCTATTATTCCTGTCAGAGTATCTGCGTCATTAATCTTTCCTGAAACATTAAAAATCAGCACAAGACAAATAAACATTAACTTAAAGTTTCTGTAGCCGAGAAAGGATTTGGATACTTGATTATAATCAGTGTGGTTGGCACAATCCTCTCCACTGCTTGTGCATGTGTTTATGCACAAGTACATCTGATTTTCCTTTGCATTCTGCCTGATGGAGAAGAGGGGAAATCCAGGGCTAAGGCATCTCCAGGCCATGTGTCAGTTCCCAGTTGGATACACACTGCATGACCGGGAGCACATCTGAACTGCCAGGAGCATACTGCTGCTTTGGCACACTTGGTGCAGAAGCCTTAATCTTATCCGACAACCTGATGGTGCAGGGCCTTCTCCCACTCAGCTTTCCTGCATGCTTCTGGGGATACACTTAAAGCAGAAGGCCAGAGTGTTTACTGTTTTCAGTGGAAATCATTCCTAGCACCCTCTCACTAACTGGTGTTGTGTTTACATTTTTCACTTTCTGTATTAGTACACCTTCAGCTGGTGGCTCAGATTTATCAGTCAGTTCTGTGAAGATACCATGAGTGTAATTCTGCTTGGTATGCCTGCTTAGAAATAAATGTATAGGTTATGTTTTCAGAAATTCAATCCAGAAAATGGCCAGGCAGTTGGACGGTTTGATGCTTTTTTGACTTTTTACTCTCTACTTTACAAAGTTCATTGTCTCACCAGAGACTTCCCACCCAAAATTTTTCAGTTGCCTAAATTAATCTTTACTATGGTCAGAAGATCTGACTTTTTGACCTTTCTGCTGTATGTAGCTGTGTGCAAGGTTGCATAAATTGGAAGGCTGTCTTTAACTGAAAATGCAGCAGAAAGATGTTTTCAAGCAAAGATTATATTCAAGGTGTGATCTAGCAAGCAGTAAGTTTCAGTTTCTTCATTTTAATGCAGGTAAATAGAATAGTCATCATGGCTGCTAGTATGACAATATTAAAGTAGTTGATTTATGTTATTTAAAGCAATCATTCCTGTGTTGGTTTTGTTTGTTCGTTCCTTCATACTGGGCTGACAGAGTTGTATGCTCAATTGAATGGTCTTTCCCTGGTGATACAGGTCATAATTCCTTGTTGAGTATCACTCTGAAAGCTTGTGTGTTGATTAACTTCTCCATTCTGACATGTCCTTAGCCTTGGATAGTCTGATGAAATGAAATTTCTTGGCAAGCTAATGATGCAGAGCAATTTCAATAAGATTTGTAAACTTGTAATTTTAGAAAATCAGGATTACTCTGAAGAGAAATGTTGTATATGAATGGGAGCTACTTCTCTGTGTGAATAGAAAATGTTATTGTAGTTGATGCTGTTTTGTTGGGCCATGTTACTGTTCAAAACAAAGATCGAGGACTATACTTAACATGTTTTTCCATTGTGTAACAAATAGTGATTGGCTCTGTTAGAGTATGTGAAATGGAGGGGAAATTCGGATTGAAAGTGTAAATGAAGCACTGGTGGAAAGGGGTGTACCTGAGCACATGATCCTGCTGAGTGTAAGCAGCATATTTAGAGAGATTTACAATGTTTGAATCTTCAGATACACATTTCAGAAAAAGAAATTTTATCTTCTCTCTGTATGATTATGAGGACAGTATGATAAATGACAGGTGGAGTAATACAAGAAGGGGAGCTGGCAAGTACTATACAGGTTGGAAAATCTCATTGTTTATTTCCACAGCTTGGTGGGACTCTTATTTTTAACATGCATGGGTTTTGACACTTTTAGTGTAATAATCTATTTACTCTGTGGCATCTCTTTATGTCACTTTAAAAGCTATTGATTTCTTGTTTTAAGAAAATTACTTAGTACTTTTATTTCTCTGATTTTTCAGTTTATCATCTTGGGGGTACCTGCTGAGTATGAGAGTCATGAATATTTATTCAATTATGCTAAACATACTTCTATGTTGAATTATAGCATGTGGCAAACAGTGTCTGTTTGGAATCTTATGCAGCTGCAAAATTGGCTTCCAGGAAGGCGGCATTGCCACTCCTCTCGTTTTGACTGTCTGTAGGTGTGATTAGAAAGGAACAAGGTTCTCAGAGGCTAGACTTCTCTCTAAGTAAATATCTGCTTGATATTCAAAGGGGTTTTCCTTCTTTCTCCATTTGTGATAATACCTGAAGGCAGTGGGCTGCTTTTGTTGATGATCAGGACATTTTTTCTGCCCTGGGGAAACCTATGTTTATGTCCAACAAATCTACTGCTACACCTGCTTAGGCTTTTGTGGATATCTCAAACTTGTGTCAGGGCTGTTGTGGCAGCATCTCACTTATTTGTGTTCCTTACTGCCAAGTGTGTATTAGAGTGCCCTGAAGGACAAATTGGCAGCTTCTTGTCACCTACCCAGCAAGTGCAGAGTCTCTGACAGGCTGTCAGTTAGAACCCAGAGAGTTTATGTGCAGTAAGATCCCTGTGTAACAGGAGTGAATCACTTCCTCCATGATGAATAGACAAATTGTCCCTTACAAACAAGTCAGCTGGAGGGGATTGCAGAAAAGTGCCTTTTGGGTGAGTTTTTCTGCTCTCCTCTGTCACAGCCAGTTTTCAATCCCTGCAGGGAAGATGTGGTAAACTATACCATCACCTGCAGGCTCTTGCTTAGCATGGTTACCATGACCTGGCTGGGTGGGGAAGGACTTGATTGCTTTCCAGAGATCGGATTTTCAGAGTGATATAGGGTCAGAGTGCTGGTGTGGAAAGAACATGGATGGTCAAGTCCCTGGGATTGCTCTGTAAGCTCATTTCCTTTTCTTCTCTTGCACTGTCCTAATTCAGTACCACCTTTTGCAGAGTACACTTTTCTTGCTTCTTGTGGCTCCCTCATGAAAATGAGATACTTCTGCATAGTCTTGAGTAATTTCCAGTGGATGGATGGACAGTCCAACATCAAAGAAAAATGCTTCTGAAAAACTTTTTCATTTTATCTCTTTCCTCTGATGTCAGCTTCTGCCTGGCCCAAAATACTAGGACAGCACCAAAGAAATGTTTAGACACTGAGAACAATATCACAGTAGTGTTTTAAGGCAGACTTTGTGTGCTGTGAGTATCCAGCAGAATTCTTTTTGCTGTTTTACTTGGCAGTAGGTGGTACATGTTTGGGCTTTATAGTTGATGGTTTGGTGTTTGCTTTTTTATTTTTAGCTTCAGAACAGAAAGAGTTATCTGATTAGTTCATGAACATTGAAGAAAAGAAAATGAATCTGTGAACCATACCACTTATTGGAAACTACTGTACAGCATTTCAGTGTTGTATAGCATTTCAGTGTTGCTGCCGGTTTCATCTTTTGTCCTTGCTGAAAAAAGACTTGCACAGATTATTCATAAAACAATCCAATGTCCTTGTGTGTAGCAGAGTAGAGCTCAGTGCCCAGGGGAGTGATCACTTGGTGATAACCACTGTGATAAGTTGCATAACACTGTGCAACTTTACTGCCTCACTACTTTTTTCCTTTATCTTTCATTCTGAGTTTTTGTTGGACATGACTTGGAGCCACCTTGAAGTTGAAGCAGGGCAGGAGTGCAGAAGGACATTGTTTGTTTCATCAGCATTAAGAAGTGATTGTGGCAAACTCTGTGTGGCTTTCATGTTGCTGTGAAGCTTCTATTACTACTGAGATTTCTGCTGCCTAGAATATTTCCTAGAACATTTATTATTGCTTACATTTTTTGACAGAATGATGTATCTAAGAGCATAATTTTAGTTTCTTTCTGCTGCCAGCTGTGGCTGGGATTTAAAAATATGTCTGTTGGGTCCTATTGTCATCATTTTAATTATGCTTTTATTTCTTCTGCAGTGAAATTGGTATTTATATTTGTAAGGCTGGGAGGGAAGAGAATCTTGAGTATGGGCCAGGGTTTTGAGGCTATTGCTGTGATCAAGCTTACAGTGATTTTTTTTCATCTTAGCTTCTGCTTTGATGTTCAGTACTGAGTACCTGTAAACAGTAGGAATGGAATAGGCAGAGCCAAATGATAAAAGAAAATGTAACTGACTGGCACAGTGAACTAAATTTTGAAAGTATCCCCATTTCAGAAGTCTCTTGGGAGGCTTTAGTCTTCCTTTGACAGAAGGCAGTGGCAGTGCTGCAGTGGAGGTAAGTATCCAAACACTCATCTGGGGGAGTGTGCATGCCATAAAATACAGATGTCCTGAATTAGTGACCCTGCAGTTTGTATGTATTCCCTGTCTTCTTGATAAACTCTGGGGAATCTTGTTACTGAATTTGTCAGTGACAGAAATCTTGGAAGAGATGCTAGATGCTATTCTTTCATGTAAAAAGCCATTCTGAAGGAAGTCAGCAGTGCCAGCTTACTCACCATGCAGTCTCATCTATGACAGGCCTTGTCTTACAGCTATGTTCCAGGACTTCCTTCGGCCATTTGTCCACCTTTCCATCTAACATAATCTTGTGAGATTTCAGGCTGTAACAATTACTCTGATCTTTTCTCTTCAGGCCCTCTACGGCAGGTATTTGAAAAGAGAGTAGTTGATGCACCAATACAATAGTTTGTGTGATTTCTGATGTCTTAACTAAAATAACCTATGGTGGGCTGTTGTCTGTGGAGAGTTCAGGTGATCAGTAAGTCTTGACAGCAGCATAAATAAATTTGAACAAGGATCCTAAGGATGAGAAGAAAAAAGATAAGGAAAATAAACGTCTTTCAAGCCACTAGAGGAAAGTTCAGAAAAATTATACGTTTCTTTTAACAGTCGATAAATTGTGAATTGAGTAACTGAGACTTTATATGATATTTAACAATAAAAATAGAGTATACAGTATCCCTTCTATAATTGCTATCTTCTGCCTGTGCTGAAAAACTTGATCATCTTTCTGTGTGGTATCAGAAAGCTCTTATGGGTTTGGGAGGAGGAAGAGTAGTGCACAGAGAAAAGCAGTTCTATTTTTGCCTTATGTGGGCTTTTTTTTGTATTCCTCTTCTTGAATCTTCTAACTTCTGTAATTAATTAATATTTCCTTCTTCATCCGGCTGTCTTGCAAAGGACACTGTAGAATGTCTTTCATAATGGCTTTTGAAGAAGAACATAAACAGCTAAATCAAGACTGTTTTTCTCGTTGTTAAGGTTTGAGTAGCGGATGCTAAGTTATGCAGAGCAATTTAAGTTCCAGTACATCATTAATGAGATTGCATTCTATATACTCTGATTTGCATCAGCACAGAGATGCTCCTTTTTATCTTAGGAAAAAAATGAGGAGTTGGAAATGGCTTCTCTCCTGTATTATGTTTTATGCTGCTTAATGCAAATTGAATCTTAACTGCAAGTTTTGTGTTGGGTTTTTTTGGGGTTGGGGATTTTTTTTCCATTTAAAAAGTCTATCTGCTCCTCTATCAGAGGAACTGGAGCTTGGGATGCAAATTAAAAACCGAACTATGGTCAGAATGTGTTTGTTGGTAACTGAGCAAGTAAATCACTAGGGGGAAATACAGAATTAGATTTCATTGCTGTATTCTGGCAACTTAAAAGAAAAAAAAATCCCACCAACTGGAAGTGATCTGGGGAATCACTTATTCCATGTCAACTGATTGAGGGATGTTGAGAGTGAGCCATCTAATGGCAATCCATTTCTCACAGGACACACAAAGCTTATTGATGACTTTCTTACTGGTTTGTGGGTTTTGTTTTTTTTTTCCTTTATCAGTTGGTTTGGTGTTTGTGTTCTCAGTGTCAGTGTGACTATTTAAGCCCCTGCTGTTTGGATATGCTGATACCATCTCTGTCAAATAAGAGTTTTTTGCAATGTAGGAAGCTGCCTCTGAACCTTGTGCAAGACCCTCCCGGCACTCTGTGCACAAGAGAGAGCAAGTGCTGCAGCCAGTGCTTACAGTTAGAGATTCAGTGACTACAGTGATCTGAAAACAGCCAAGAAATAGACAAAGGACCCAACCATGCCCTGCAGCATTGCTGGAAGTGGGCCTAAAATGCACTTCTGCCATCAGTGACCCACAGCAGTCAGTGGCTTAGAATACAGGAAAGATTCAAAAGAGGTGATGGGAAAAAAGGTACTTGCTGTGATGGACAGTTGCTTTGTTTTCACATGCCCCCTTCTCCCAGGCAACTAAATCTCCAGTTAATGAAAACCAGGTTTTTGTCATTAAGCCTGGCTACTTCCATGCAGAAGTTATGGGGTTTTACTGAATTTTATTGCTGTTATGTTTAAAAATGATAATGGCACTCCTTGATAGCAGTGCAGATAATACAGTGTTTTGAGAGGAGGAAAGTAATAAAACTCATCAGTGTCTGGTATCATAGGAGTAACAGTGGGAGAAGCATCTTACTGTGCTCAAAGATTGCATGAAATTAAAGCATAATCAAATATAGAAGCTGATGGCTTTTCAAGGAGAAATTTGTATTTATATTTTTCAGTACCACCAAAGGAGATGTAATTTGCTACTATGGAAACAGAGGAGATCCAGAACCTGTTTTCCTAACTCCTGGTAGGTTTTCTTCAGAAAGGTCTGAATATTACTTTTTCTTACATAGCTGTGTATTGTTGTAGTAATTTAGCTACTTAAGCATTGTCTTTGCTGACTGACTTTCTCTTTGCATTCTTTAAAAGAAAATATTATTAAATATCCTTGAATTCATTTAAGTTTTTGTTAATAACTTTCAGTAAAGAATCCATAGTTCATTAAAAGTTTCTATCCATGTTAGTGTACTCACCTACAGTGCAATTAGTGGAATATTGCTTAGGTAACTGTGGGAGAAGGACAGAAGTCTGTCTTGAGAAATGGAATTTTCAAGGGATCTGACCCTAACTCCCCTTACCCAGCAGTTTGAAGGTCACAGTGTAACTATGCTCCCCCAAAGACAGAGTTGGCTTTAAAAAAAATAAAACCTGTCCTTATCAGGAGGATTGATTTTAAAATATTTCAAATCTAGCTGTTTGCTAGCTCACTACAGAGAACAGTGCTCCAGAATTCATCATGAAAGAGGCAGTTTAAATGGAACCAGGACACATGGAAGGCTCTGGGTAGTGTACCTGGTTGGTAACAGTTGATGGTAGAGCCTTATTTTGCCAGCTCAGGTTAATGGTCAAAATGTGGCTGCCAGTAGGCAAATTGTTTTTGTAGCAATTGCAGCGTAAATTCTTGAAAATAACTGTATGATTTTGTACAGCTACAAACATAAAACAGGTTTTAATGCAGACTTTTTTTTTTTTTTTTTTTTTTTTAAATTTAAAATCTGGCCATGACATAATGAGAAACTGAGTCACAAGTTCCTGGTATCTGCAGACTGCACCAAGGGTGGTTCTGGTCTCTGTGCTCAGGCAACAGAGTCCTGTGATGTGGCTGCTTTTAGGAAGAGAGGACGTTTGGTGATGTCTCTTGTCTGGATTGTGGTGAGAGGATCGCTCTAAAGAGAAAGGTCCTTCTTGTCATCCAGTGTTGCTTTGCAGTGTTTTTCAAAAGTAAAATCAGAGGCAAAGATAACTTATGATTAATATCACTAAACTGGACAAGACTAGACTGCAGAAATTAGGAAATTCTGTTGTGCCTTCATAGTTTAGCAAACCAGAAATTTAAACTAACTGCTGTAGATATGGACTAGAGTACAACTGAAACCAAGTACTGAGCATTAGCACAGGGGAGTGCTTAAGCACAGCCCAGCATAAGATGGAAGCCTGCTCTATTCTGTTCAGTAATGGGGCTTGTGTGTTTATGGGACACCTGCAGGTAAAGATTAGCTGGGGAATTACTTACACTTTATTATTTTTTTAAAAATCTGTAATAACAACTGAAATCACCAGAATGCCCTTTCCAATTAAATCGGGCTTTTTGTCTGTGTGTGTGTTTGTGTGTAGGAATATATGGGTTGAGTAATTCTTTGTTGGATACACCATGGAAGAAGCTTCAATATGGGAAGCAGCTTTTCACAGAAGTGGTCAATAGAAGTGAAGAGCTTACCAAAGAAGATTTGGTGAAGGAGCTTCTTACAGTGATGAACAATCAAGAGCCGTAAGAACATGATAGCTGGAATTTCCTCCAAATACAATATGGCCCATGTAAAAAAAAATGCATATAGAAGCTGTTCTGAAAGAAAAAAAGCATTTTGCCTTGATATTAATTGAAAGTAGTGTTCTCACAGAGCCTGACTTTCAACAGTATTGATTTTTAAGCAGGAGACACAATTAAGGCTACTGCAGTGTAGAACTCATCAGCTGTGCACTGGTTACTCTGTGCCCTTGTTTAAAAGATTGCACTTCTCTTAGTAAGGGCAATGAGTGCATGACTAGGGATGTGCAAGCTACTTGCTGTCAGCTTTTTGGAGGCTCAGGTAGGTTTGGTTAGTGCACTTAGAGAAAGCAATTGTTTACATAGTTCATGAAATGATTTGCATGGGAAGGGACCTTAAAGATGTTCTGGTGCCAACCTCTGTCATGGACAGGGGCACTGTCCACTAGCCCAGGTTGCTCAGAGACCCATCTGACGTGGCTTTGAACACTTCCAGGGATGGGGCATCCACAGCTTCTCTGGGTGCCAGGGCCTCACCACCCTCACAGGTGGTGCAGGTGTGTGTTAGTACCTTTTACTGTTGTGTATTGCTGCTCAGAGTGTAGACAGAGGGTGGAGAAGCAACACTTCAAAGTACAACCAGCTGCCTTCCTCAAAGGTGCAGTTGTTTCAGGCTAAGTGGGGGAAGGAGGTGAGGAAGCATTTGTACAGTTCAGCTGTAGGAAGTCAGTCAAGGAAGTGCCAGTCCAGGAAGTCCCCAAGAGATGAGTTGGAGATGTAAGGAAGGTTCCTGCACTCAAAACTGATTGCATGGTGAACCTGAACCCATCAGCTGCATGTTCAGAAGGAAAGGAAGTTGATGCCACTTTAGTGTGCACACATGACATAGGATACAGGAGATGTTGTGGCCTAAATTCATATCATTGCTCACCATCTGGTAACTTCCATGTTTACCTTGACTTTTATCTGCCTGGGAAGTGATTAGAGTTGAAGCAAAGCTGGTTTTGGTATGTAGATCAGATTTCCCAGACTTAACAGTGAACTTTAATCCCAGCAGTCATGAATGTGGCATTTTTCAGTGATTCAAAATAAAGTTTTATATAAGAACTCAGACATCTGAGCAATGAGTAGGAATTGGAGAGTCTGCTAAGCTTTAATAGCTTTTTTCATCTGCTATCACAAGTGATTTTTTAAAAAATTGTTAGACTTTATACTTTTTACTAGTAAAAAGACAAAGGTATAAGATATAATATAGTCAAATGATCTTCTCTTAATGTTCAGTAATTCCATTTGATCTCATCTGAAACCATCTGACTATAAAAGGGAAATATTTACTTACAAAAAGCAATATTTAAAACTAAGCCTGTAATCTTTCCAAATCACACTTCAAGATGAAATGATCTTTTCATAATAAATACGAACATGTGGGCATGCACTAGCTTTGAACTTTCTTAAAATATCCTGTTTCATATTACTTTGTAATCTCTTTGTGTGTGCATATTACAGGAATTGAGTGAGTACAGTGGTTGGTTTAATCATAGAGTTCTATTCCTTCCTGATGGGTTTTTGTCCATTACCTCCTCTCTTCTGCTTCACCCCTGCCTTTGACTGTGATCTCAGACGTGTCCTGGAACTCCTTCCAGTTCTAGAGGGATGAATGTGTTAATATTGGAGTTTTATTTTTTTTTTCTTTTTAACTGCTTTCCTACTTACTTTTTTTAGTCAACTCCCAGACCCTGCAATTGAAGACCAAGGGAAGGATTATATCCGTCCTATATTGAACAAGTATGCAGCTTTATGTGTTCGTGGCCCAAATTATGGAACAAGGTAAAAAAATTCATAGCTAGAAATAGATGTGTAGTGGATCAAAGCATGTCTCAAATCAAAATTGTGCTACTTTAAGTTTAAATTTAAATAAGTTTAAATTCTATAGTGGCTGCTTTAATTTTTTTTTCAGATATTAATCTACTATAAATCAGTAATGTATTTCCTTGGTCAGTATTTGAGTGTCTGGGATTTGCTGCTGAAGAGCATTTGAAGCTCACGCTGTAGTTCATCTTTGATGGAGAGCACAGTTTTAACTTGTCCCAGACAGGGTAATACAGTTCTGCTTCCCCAGTGTAGCAGCAGATCTGAGCACCACTAACTTTGATCTTGTCAGAGATACTGCAGAACACATTTCTCCTCCACGAGCAGGAATCGTGTCATCTGCATTGCTAAATCAGAGTTTTCCTTAGACATTGCATCGTAAAATAGATCTGCTATTTTCATACGTTAAAACTTATTGATCTTGTTCAGAAGAACCTGTATTTCCACTTCTTCCCTAACTGATGCTGCTGTTTTTACTGAGATATTCTCTGCTCTGACTGTTCCTCCAAAGCTGCAAGAATAATAGAATAATGAAATGCAAATCTTCATTTAATCTTCAGTGGGACAAAATTGGTGAACCCTGTTGCTGCTGGTAGGGAATTGCTACTCTAGAAGCCTGCCAATAATTTTGTCAGATTGGTCTGTGGCATGGTCTGCCATAGTATTTCCTCTCTAGAGATGGAAATTGATAAGCAGAGTGCTCACTGCTGTTGGTATTCTGAGAGAGATACTCAGTATTTACAGTGCTTTTTAAAAATGAATTTGAAGGACATTTTAAATATAGGACAATGAAGACTTAACATAGTAAGAAAGCATCTTCCTCCCCTTGCTTCACAGATTGGAGCCCTTTCAAAGGAAACAGGGATAACTTGGTAGAAATACTGACCTTCTACTGGTGAATTAGCACACATTTCATGCTGCTATAATTGTGTGCTCACACTTATCTTTCCCTTAGCAACAGGGCTCAGGATAGAGGTTGTTAACTGGGCTTCACATATTCTTTGGAGAATTTAAGTGCTTTTTTATATGAGTGAACAACTGTGAAATGACTTGGGAAAGGCCACCAGATCAAGATAGTGGAAAATTCCTACTGTCAGTCATCCCTCTGTGCAAGGGTACTGCAGTGTCCACAAAGAAATGACAGCCTACCCAAGGCAAAGGGGAATAAATGCACAACTGGCATCTGCTTTTCATGAAAACAGATTTCCTCCTTGCAAGGTTCCTAGAGAGAGAAACCTTTTTCTGTAATCATGTATCAGTCCTGTGATAATAATAGTGTTTAAATCTTAATGGACAATTGATGTGAAAGAAGAATGACGAGAGTACAGTTGATACGAATAGTACTTATGGGTACCTATAGGCTGTGAGGAAAAACTTAGTTTTCTAAAGGGAGCAATTTGCAGTAAGTTTAAGCTTTTACCATACTCTGCAATGAGCAGATTTGTGTCAGCTACTGCAAGTGCAGCAGGGAATCAGGGCAGTGGAGTGACAGAAGAACCAACTGAAAATGCCCATTTGAGCTTGCCAGGATGATTCCTGCCATGCTCATGTGATGATGACATGCTCAGGGATAAAAAACGGGTTAAAACGTTTGGGGATGAGGGATGGCAGGCTGGAGGCTTCTCTAATGGAGCCCAGGTGTAACCTTGTGCCGTTGTGCTGTTGCAGAACGAACACGGTCGTGCTCATCGATTCCGAGGGATGCGTAACTTTCACCGAGCGCAACATGATCAATGCTGATGTCAACCAGTGGAAAACAAGCACCTATGAATTCAAACTGCACAGTTAACAACTTCCCACATGAATGGTTTGTAATAATAGCAATGAGAGAACAAGCCATTAAGCTCTAGTAAATGTTCTGTGCCGGCCTCCACAAGCTAAAAATAGCAAGGAAAGCAAAAGTTTAAATAAACTGGTAGCATACCCTATCAAGCTAATAAATGCTTTGGAGAAAACCAGATGAAGATGCTGTTTTTACATGAAGTAGCAACTTACAATCAGAAATATTTTATTTAATACCATTCTGCTTTCAGGGTGAGGCCATCTTTGTCCAAGACAAAGTCATTTCTTTTTTGTGGGTGTGGATTTTTTTATAGATGTTGTAAGTAGACTTAAACATTGGTTTTAGTTCTAATGGTGAGGAAATATTTGCTGCTTTTATCGTTCTATATGAAGGTTTTTTCCAAACTTTGCTTTACCTTCAACATACACTGTTAAGATTGTACAGCTGATGCCAATGTGCATTAAATGAATGTATGTTGTCCTGGTAGTATTAAGTGCTTTAGTCTCATTTAAACTTTTCAGTGCCATGGTGCAATGTTCTGCCTGGAGAGGGCAGAGAGTTCTTTAAATTTGTTTTTGTATAGATAGTACAGCAATAAATCTTACTTCTAAAACTTTATCTGAGAATCAAGGTAGGGTATTTAGTTCAGTCTCTGTTCACTTTTGCTGAAAGAACCATGGGAGCAGACTTGTTTGTCTTTGACCTGAATAAAACTATTTGTGCTGTGACATGCTGTTTCTTGATAGTCTAATTAGCAATATTGGTTTTGTTATTTTCTTCCCCAGCAAGCAGGTAAGGAATAGGTACCTGTTTGCAAACAGAAGCTGAAGATGAGGTTTTCATGTATCAGCTGTTTTGTACATACAAAATCTTGGGTTCATTTCTTTATTTGTATAATGTGTTACAGCCTGGAGTGACTGCTCACAGATTTTTAGTAAAAAATAGCTATGTGTTATAAGGTGACACTGTTGGAGTCTTATATTGCTGAAAAAATTGGGTATTAAGAGGTACTTCCTATGTTCTAACACCTATGAATTAAAAAGCTATTTAAATGCATGCTTTTTTCAATTATTCAGTGCCAGTGTAGGTAATGGAATATTCTAGCCAACATCAGGATATTTGAAAACCCTAAGCTATTTTTGTTTCTATTGGTGTTCTGTTTTGACTTATTTTGAATACTGAATATTAGGTTAGTAGTGGATCACCACTATTTTTTTTCTCCTTTAGGTATGCTGACTGTATTTTCACAAGCCTCTGATTTTAATTAATTATTGCAAAGTAGACAGATTTTTTTTATACTCTTTGGAAGATGTGCGGCTGTGTTTCTGTACTCAAGCTTGTGTGTTTGGGCATTCTTTTTTGTGTGTGTGTGTGTAATGGAGCAGCAATAAATGAGACTTTCCATTGAGGTGAGGTAGTGTGAAAAGCCATTCCCAGATTTGTAATTGTCAGGAGGTGCTAAAACAGCATTTAGTCAAATCTCTTCTTTATATTTGCATATTTAAATAGCTTCTAGACAGCAGAACTGCTTACATGACTAGTCACAGGCTGTGGATTCACTTCTATGTAAATGACTTTTTGATCACCTTGATTTCAAGACAGTCAACAGTCATGTTGGGTTGTACATGCTTTAGAGCTCAAAGCCTTCCAGACTCTCCTTCTGAGCTGCAGGAAATGGTCAGCCCGTTTTAATTTTTTCATGACTTTTTAAACTCTATATTTGTATGGATAAAAATGTTAACTGTTATTTTTAGATGCAGAGAAGTAGCTAAAGCTATCTTAAATTCCAGTTTGACACATGCGTACCTGGAAACAAGGCCCTGCCTCAATAGCTTGCTCTGAGAGTTTGCATAGCAAACTTCTTTATATCCACTTACAAATAGTGGACATTTAAACATGACATTCTCTTTGAAGACATTATTGTAAAGGCAAGCAAAATACTGGCATGCAGTATCGTGCTAAAAGAATTTATAAACTTCAGTTTTTATAGCATTCCTGTAATAATGAAGATTTATTCTTGGTTTTTACATATAGGCAAAGAAAGGTGAGTCAGAGCTTAAAGGTAAATACAGATTACAGTCATGTATTTTGATATGCTTGAATCAAAGTTTTAAATCTGGGATTTGCTTTTTCTGACAATTAAAATAAAAAAGAAAGAGCCCAAACCTTGGATGTTGTTTTTTTGTCACATCAAAATAGCTAATAAAGTGAGGTTTTCTAACTTCTTTGGAAACTTTGTGAGACTTTTGCCATTGGCTTCAATGGAAACAGGATCAGGACTGCTAGGCATATATCAGCAAGTGGTACTTGTCCATAGAAGTGGTAAGATACTTGTGAAGTGCATGATCTGCTCTGTGCAAATTAAAGTTGCAATGAATCCATTGGAAAAAAGGAGACTGTACCTACAGTTAATAAAGAAAGTGTTTTATTTTTATAAAAGTATTTTTAATAACAAAAGGGAATTTTAAATACCAATTTTAATGGATATAAAGGAAAAAAGTGCATATAGGAAACTATTGCATGGCATTTTACTAAGTTTATTTATGCATATTATCTCTTCAAAGTCATACACTTGCAAGAGATTTTTGTTTCCTGATTTTTTTTTTCTATTGGAATGGTACTGGAAGAAATTTTTATACATGTAAAACCTCAGTTATGTTTTTTTTGCTTAAAATCGTGTCATAATTGTTGTTTACATGTGTGTTCAAAACTGGAATCAGAATAAAGTCAAGCTGGTGACCAGTCTTTGTTGACATTAGTAGATTATGCATTTTTGCACATATGTTTTTGTTCATTTGCCTGTAACTTGGTGTGATACAATGAAGTAAAATCTTTAATGCCATATTAACAATGAAGATAAAACGGGGAAAAGTAAATGAAAGCTGAATGCAGATCAGAAGATGGAGAAAGGAAGGAGAAAACAGAGAACACACAACACTGTTTTGGTTTGTGATTCTGCTCTTTTTGAGGCCTCCAAGAATGACAGTGCCTGCAGAGGTGCTCAGGTGCCTTCAAACTTCCCTCTGGTGGTGCAGGAGTGTTTTCCATCAGTGTCTCACCTGACACACAGAGCCAGCCTTGGTCAGTAACTTGCCAGACTGGGTAAACACATTGCTTTCTTCCGTTCAGTGGAGAAAACCACATCACTTTTCAGACGTTAATTAAGATATATTAAATAATAAACTGGAAAATATGTGGGGCCAGTAGTGTCTCTTCTTGTGGTACAACATTATAAGTATTCAGTGATTGAGGGGTTTGCCTCTGTTAAGGGAATGCACTCTTTCAAGAAAAAGGTGAATGAGAAAGCTAGGTTGTTTGTGTTTTTTTCTCCCTATACTATCTCTGCTGTCAATAGCTACTCAAAATAGCTATGTAAAGCCACATCTTAGACAGATGCATTATCCATCTCCTGTTTCTCATGTCTCATTGGAATGACTGGCATGTAGAGAGGAATTAACTGTCCTCTCAATTACAGATAGGTCTGCATTATCACTCTGGTTTGCTTAGTGTCCATACATGGTTTTCCTGGTGGTCCCTGTTTACTGTGCCTCGGCTCACATTTCAGGGCAGCCTCAGGTCACAGAGTCTGGGCTGGTTTCAATGGAACAGAACAGGTAAGAGTACTTGAGGAATGCCCCAAGTGTTCTCCAACAGATAACAGGTTTAGCCTGCGCAAAACTGTTTGAAATGCACCTCTCATGAAGTTTAAGTTCTCTGCACCAATTGTTTTGCTGCATAAATCTTCATATGTTGTCCTGCTGTGCTTCTAGATGTAGCATGTATAGATATAGATATGTTGTATCACTGTCTTTGCAATATGGCAGTTACAAATTTTTCTGTTTTCTTTAGCAATATATTGTGCCAGTCAAGTCTGAGTTTTCTCTTGTTGCAATGTGCATGAGTTTAGACTGGCAAAGCAATCCTGGGATGGCAGTTGCATAAAAAACAACCCTAGAAGTACAACTGTGCTTTCAGAACTGTAATTTATTTGGCCTCTGTCGGGGGAAACAAAGGTACTTAGATTTGTGGGTTTGCTCATAAAAGTGCAGCTACACCTGGATTTTTGACAGCCAAAGATTACGCTCCTGCTTTGTGTCTGTGCTGCCAGCAGCATAGAGAGGAGTCCAGGCTAAGAGATTGCAGCTGCAGCTCCTTAGCTGTAGTTCACACAGTGTGTACAACCCAGTGTGCTTTGTTATCACAGTTTTGAGTTACAAACATCACAGTGTGTAATGGCTCACAAGAAAAATTACCATGCAACAGCAGCTGGGGAGAAGGCAGAATGTCTGAAGCAGTTGTCAGTGCAGTACTACCACAACTCTGTGAAGTGACTAAGATTGACCTGCAGGGATGGTTTAACTGGTGGAGATGCACGATGTGCAAACAACCACGAGGCTGACTCAGAGGATTTTTTTTTCTTTTAAATTTATAAAGAGCAGATAAATATTGCCTAGTTCAGACAACTATTCTGAACAATTTGGATGACTGCAGTCATAGGGCCTATAGAAAGTATGAAGACTACTATTCTGTCCCAGATATTATTTCTTTTTCCCTAATATACCCCCTAAATAAATTGAGTGTATTTAGGAATGCAGGATTTTCAGCCATAGGAATAGGTTTGTTCTATGTATGAAGAAAAAGTAAGGGAAGCCTCAGTCTCTGCAGGATAGCATCAGCCCAGGTGCAACTGGTAACTGAACAGAATGATCCTTCTGAATGGCCTGTGCAGTCCAGTTTCTAATGTGAAGGTCACTTGGTTTTGGCTTTATTTTTTCTTGCTTTAATTTCCAGATTTCAGTGTAAAGCTGTTACTTTTTATTTGACCTCTTAGACATCATAGCCCACTTTAAGCAATATTATCTTTAGAAAAATGTGTACATTATTGGGAAAATTCTGCTAGCAGTCTGAAACTTGGGAGAATCATTTGGCTGAAGTGTTTCCAACAGGAAAATCAGAAGTCTTATGTGATTCTGTAGACAACACAATTTAGTTTGAATCTCTGAATGGCAAGAGCATGATGAATAATTCTGTGGTATCTTTGAGCCAAAGGATGTGTCTACTTTGATTATTTTTTGTAGCAATCAACCACCTCTTTTGACATTTGAGAACTGATCTGAGATTGCTCATGGGATCCTGTTGACATCTTTCCATGGCTGTGAAGTGATGTCTGACAGATAAGATTGAGGAGAGCAGATTGCAGCAAAAAGTGAAAGACGAAGACGTGTAATGCAACCACATATCAGTTTACCAATGCCCAAAAAAGAGAAAAAAAGCTGCAGTGCAACTTATTTTACTGAAATACAAGTAATGCAGGCTGAGGAAAACTGTTGGAACAGCACACTATGTGTTGCAGTTACTGACATAGGAAGAATATGAAAAAGCCACTGGCTCCACCTAATTTTCATTCCGATGAATGCAGCCTGTTAACTTTATTGGGAAGCCCATGGTTTTATCTTTATAGGCTTGATTGCTGTGTTTTGTGTTGACAGCAGTAGTTTTCTGTCCAGCCTTTGATACCTTGTATGTGAAAATCTCCTTGTCATTAGGAGCTGGGTTTTTGTTGATAATAACACTTCATGGTATTATGGTTCATCCTGATTGCACCATGGAGGTGGACCTGTGCACTTCTGAGTCAAAAGTTGAAGATTTTTTGCGCATGTTTGACAAGTCTTCCAACAAAAGTCCGGGTGATGAAAATTTTCAGGTGAATTTTGCACCTTATTAGAGCAAATCAGATCAAATTCAATTCCCCAGAGGTCACATCAACCTTCTGGTTTAAAACTTTAACAACAATTTGAGCATTGTTTTGATGAAAACATTGTTTTGTTAATGGATTATTATCCTTTTGTTTATAAAAACGTTAGACAACCACAAAGATGGAAAGACCTAACAGCGGTCTTCTGAATAAGTTTTTTAAGTTTTATTAAAATAATAGTTATCTTTCATAGCAGCACTTGGGGACCTCAAAGACGTGAGATCAATTAAATACTAGAAAAAGATTCCCATGTCCTGAAATTGCACAAGAAACAAACACAAACATACTGTTGGTAACAAAACCAAGATGTATTATCACAGTATTTTGTGTCTGATGTTGATTTCAAATCAGTGAAGGACAAAATAACTCTATAAGCAAGTGTATCATAAGCAAGTATATCAATAAAAGCTCTGTATTGCTCACAAATTATAAAATAATAGAGCAAATTAGGACAGCAAATGTTCATGAACATTTTTGAAGTAATTTTCCATAAATTGTGTAAGGTATTTTCAGTAATTATTTAGGAATCTTGTCTAAGCAGTGCAGTCAGATTTGGGACTTGCTCTGTGAAGTTCTTGGTACATAGCGCAGGAAAAATGGCCCTACTTTAATTTATCCTTTTTAGGTAAATCAGTCTTGAAGCAGCAATGCTGTAGTTTTGCTGCTTAAAGACACAAAACAGCGTTTGCAGGGGAAAACGGCTTTTTCTGTAGCTCGCCCATACAGAGGGAAAAGGCCCGAGCGGTGCCCGGGCCACACAAAGGACCCGCCGGCCCCGCCATGGCCCGGGCCCGTGAGGGCGGGTGTCGCTCGCGTCCCTATTGGCGGAGCGCGGTAACAGGCACGGGAACGGGCCAATGGCAGCCGGCATTTCAAATCGGTGACGGCGGACGCTGCGAGCGCCATTGGCTCGGCGAGCGCGGGGTCCCGCCCGCGGGGACCGGAGGGGCCCAGCGCAGGCGTTTAAAGATGGCGGCGGCGCGGAGTGTGGGACGGCGATCGTGAGGCGGCCGGACTCGCCCTCACCCGCAGCCCCGGCACAGGAGCGGCGGGGCCGCCGGGGATGGCCCAGGTGGGTGCGGGCCCCGCGAGGCGACGGGCAGGGCGGGCCTGCGCGGACATCAACCCCTCCGCCCCACAGGCCGTGGCGCCAGCGGGCCCGCCGCGCTCCTGCCGCCCGCCCGGAGCGGCCCCCGGGCGCGGAGCCCAGAGGAGCCTCTCCTCGAGCACCGATATCCCATCGCTGGAAGGCGCCGCCCTGCCCGGCGGGTATTGCCGTGTGGCGCTTCCCCTGCGCCCGGCCTGAGCGGCCTCTGTTCAGAGCTGGTGGTGTGTTTTGTTTTGTTCAGGATTTTTCTTTGGTTGTTTTTTTTTGTTCTGGGGGATTTTTTTGTTTTGTTTTGTTTTTGTTTTTTAAGTTTCCCGCCCACCCCCAGCCACCTCCCTACTCGACTCACCGGTGGGATTGTGTTCAGAATTGTGGAGGGGAAGGAGACGCCATGTCCGTACCGTGGGCCCCTCCTGGCCCGGGGGTGATGGGGGGGTATCGGACCCGGCGGTTCCACAGGTCCGGGTGTGCCTGGGCAGAGGGAGGCACGGGGGGCTCCCGCCGGACGCAGCCCTCTGTACAGGGGACAGGAGCGTGGCTCGGCTCCGCAGCAAAGTTGGGAAGAAAAGGCACCAACGTGTGTGCGGACGCACAGGGACTTTTTTAGTTCTGGCACGTTGAAGATAATGTGATGTCTCTGTAACTTTCAGGATTCTTCTTCATGTGTTCTTTCTATTAATAGCAAATTATCTCGTTCAGCCTCTGAAAGGTTAATTCTCCCAGCTTTCTTCACTTTTTTTTTTTTTGTATTGGAAACCGTTCGTTCTTTTGTACCTCCTTTCCTTAGGCTTCGGGTTTGTCTGCAAAGTTTGTTTGCCTGCTGAGACCTGAATATCCAGGCGTTGCTCGACTATAAACTGGAATATAAACGTTCAATTTCTTTATTCCGTTAGGTTGTGAGTTAGAGGTCTTGGAATTAGATATTTTATTTTTGTTTTGTGATTTGAGAGGTTGTTCTGTCTGTTTGGGTGATTAAATCTGGGGGCTCCTGCTTTTAATTCTGCATGAGGAGTTGGATCTCTAGTTTTTTTGGGCAGCTCCTTTTGATAACAGGGTGGTTTTGCTTTTTTTAGAGAAAGAGAAGGGATTTGGGTTCCTTATGCCAGTTTTCCTTTACAAGTACGAAGCCTACATATGATGGGAAAGGAAGAATATATTTTCTTCTTCCTAGGCTCTGATTTTCGCTTTTTGTACATCAATTTCTTGTCTTACATAATTAATCAAACCATCTAAACCCTGCCAGAAAACTGCTCAGGCTCTAAAAGCAACTGTTGTTTTGCTGTTTCTGAGGATGGCTTTCCAGAATTATGTACTCTGTTTCTTCTGAAATGGAATGAAGCGTTGTGAACTAGAGAAGTTCTTGAGCCTTGTCTGTATTTGCCACTGATAATGTTATTGTTGGGCTCTGGCTGTGTTTTCTTAACCGTCCTTGATGACTGATTTACACAAAGTGGTTATTCTGTTCAGAATATTTCTACTCTAAAGCTGATAATGAGAGGAGATGAGTTCTTACATGTAGTATTATCTTAAAGAATACTTTCTTTTGGTACTTCCTGTTCTGGTTTAAAGAAAATAAATTAAGTCTCTTCAGGTTTTGCTTTGGGTTGTTTTTTTTTGGGGAGGGGAGTTGTTTGTTTGTTTGTTTGTTTAAGCAGTAATAATACATATGATTAACTTATTTATAGAGTTGTATGTATTGAAAAGGCACACTAGGTATAAAAGAAAGAAGGTAGATGATGTGAGTGGGGAATTACTTTAACATGGATTAATGGATCAGCACCTGAGTTGCCATTTGGGGCTGGAGGATGAGGAGGAGAACTTTGTATTTGGTCGGCAGATAAAGCCACTTGAGCCACTCTTCCTTTTGGGGCCCACTGAATGTGCAGTAAGCAGTCTCTGACACAGTTTCTTTTCAAAAGTGACTTTTTGAAGAGAGAATCTGTGATATGCTGTTCCTTGCTGCAGCTACAGATATTTGTAAAGAAAATCTATTCTTTATTAAATTAATTTCTAGACTGCTGACCTGCTGTAACTGGAGGGTATTGATCTTTGACTTTGGCCAGTGCTGGTTACAAATATTAAGAGTCTGATTTTTTCCTGCCTTGAAAAAAGATACCATTTCCTCTATGTATTTCTCTCTTATCTCTTTTCTATCTGATTATGGGAATGGGCAGTGGTACTTACTAAACAAAGTAGTTTTGGGGGTTTTTTCCTTTCTGCATTTAAAGGACATCTGTAAGACAACCAGGCTAAGATTACTCTGCTTTCTTTGCGTCCTATGCAGTTTGCTACATTACATTTATATCCCCCCCAGTATCTGTATTGTGACATGAAACTTTTTGAAATGATCAGCTAAAATAAAAGTAAGCAGTTAAAAATGTGGAAATTCCATGTCTTGGTGATCTGCAGAACATGAGCTGTGCACTCAGGTTTTCACTCACATTTGTACTGCCTGGTGCAGCTGCCAGTGGTGTTCTGCTCCTTGGAAAGAATCCTTATGGAAACTGTTAATGGAACTTGCTGGAGCCTTGAAGAATAAAATCTCTTATTTCAGGGCAGTTTAATGAAGGATCACAATAGGAAACTCACTCTATGTTACGATGTAACTTGGTATGCTGAGCCTTTTTGTGTGTGGCTGTTCTGTTCCCTTACCTAAAGCCCATTTGGCTGTTTGTAACCACAAGCTCATCTAACTCATCCTTTTGCCTTTCCTCCGTTCTGTCTGTCTTTTCAAATACCTGATAGCTCAGTGGTTTTGTTGCTTTGTTTTGTTGGTTTTTTCCCAGCCCCTGATATAAAGGGCATGTTGTAATGTCAGCTGGCAGGGAAGTACATGGGAATTGGACCTGTGTTCCTCTGCTTCTGCCTTGCTTTTTGTGGCTTATAGGCAGGTATTGTAGCCCACAGTAACTGTAGAGCCACCGTTACCTATAATCAAAGGAGAGAAAAAAAAAAAACCCTCTTGCAACAGTGTTAGATTAGTAACAAACAGACCTTTCTTTGGAAGCTTCCAGGTGTTGGATAGTGATGGGCACACCTGGCACCGGGTTTCTACTATTATAAGATTAATTAATTAGGGTATCTAACAGGTACACCCAACAGGAGATTCAGTTGCCCCAGTAACCCATCCCTGCATCAGCCCCTTGGAGTTGGGTTCTCTGCCCACTTATTATGTCTTACTGTAGGTCTCTTACTTACAGTAAGACTAAACAATATTCCAGGAATGTGTTTAGAAGGTCAGTTTATTGTTCTAAAATCTAAGAGAAAGGGTAGGAAAAGTACTAGAGTTAATTAAGAAGCTATATAACTGCATAATAGTAGTCTTCAGAACTGCAGATAAATGGAAAATGTATAAAGAGCAAAAACCTTTTTGGCATCACTGCCAGGCTGTTATCTTACCCTAGGGATGTGGCAGGTTCCTGGCTAGAAATGGAAAAAGCTCATTGGAGCCCATCTTGGTCTAGTAGTTTTCCTGCCCCAGTGTGTGTCACTGAGGAGCAGACAGTCCCTGGCAGTGATTTGCTGTTCATTGTTCAGCTATTCATCGTTTCACAGCCAGCAAGACAGGGAAGACAACAAGAATATAATTGTTACCAGTGCTTGAATAGAATAACAAGACATCTTTCCTGCAAAGAGCAGAGGTGTTGTATCAGTGAACTGCCAAAGCTGGGCAGGTAAAGGTTAAGTTCTTATGTTTTGACATTGGTGTTGTTAAAATATTTTAGCATAGGAGCAGAATGTGTATCAGGGGTCTGGAAGTGGCATTCATGATTGCATCTTAGCCTTGTCAAAAAGAAATCTTTCTCATTGGACCAGGGAGCTCCTTGAACACAAGGGAAGGTTTTGCTCTTTCAAATACTAGAATGCTTATTTCAGTATTCCATTTCTGTGTGAATTACTTCAGTGTGCTGTTTTCAAGAGTCTTTAGAAGACTCATTAAGATGGAAAAATTAGATGACTTAGGCATTTAGTTTCCAGGAGTTACTGAACTCATGCTGTGACTTTTGATTCTTTTGTTCAGAATTAAGATGCTAGTGATTTACGGTGCAGAATTTAATAATTTGTCATTCACTTTTTTTTTTTTTAATCTGAAGATGAGGAAATTTATTAGACATGTTTCTAGGGGTGTTCTCTATGTTATATGTTTCAGAACCTGTTGAAAGAGGAAGGAATTTTTTGTTGCTGAGGTCATTCATGTGGAATGAATTTAAATATGTAGAATTGCTTGTCTTACAAGTGAATGAGCCATTTTTCAGTCTGAGAATTAATGTGTTGGTATCAGAGAAGATGGGATTATTTTAGAGTTCTTATCAGTTTTTTCCTTAGTAATTTTATAATGCTTGTCAAAATCAGCATGTTGGATGTGTCACAATTTTGAGCAGGTTTAAAAAAACCCCCACACATCAAAAAACCACCACAAAATACAAATTCCTCTGCTGCCCCAGCAAAACCTGCATTGTTGCCATATTAGAATTTGCTCTGTTATATATTATGCTTTCTTCCAGGTTCCAGGTAGGTAACTTCCATATGTTACTGAATTTTAATTGCTCCCATTATAACTTCTGATTCCCAGCTTTGTGCCTTGCCCCAGCTGGTGTTTGGATATTGCTGTTGGTTTGTTTTGCCTGGACTGGTGTAGAGATCCATGAGAGAATTACCCTTGGTTTCTCTAAGTCCCTCATGACTACCCAGACCTTCTGCCCTGTTGCCTTCAGTGTTACACAGCAACATGAGAGTACTTGGAGCTTGTCTTTCCAAAATGCTTGGGAAGAATTTCTCTGCCACCTGGGAATATTTTGAGCAGAGCAGATTCAGCCAGCTGGCTACCTGGGGCAGAGGGACAGTGCTTTACTTCTAGCTTGTAGGAACATTTGAGCCTAGTTTGGGCTGCCATGGAGGGACTTGGAGAAACCAAAATAAGCAGGTAAGAAATGATCCTTCTTTTCCTCAGGTGCTTATGGTCCTGCACAGATGACAAAGGTATAATGAAGAATCCATTATAGACACGATAGAAAGAACCACCTAATGTGAAAAATAAACCTTAAACAAACACTCCCCATCCCCTGTAAAATTTCCTAGAGGAATTGAGTACTTTTCCCAGGTTAAATTCCCTAAAACACTGACTTCTAAATACTTTCCAAAATAAATTTGAGCTTTAATGCTGTGTATCTGAAACTGAATTAATTGTTCCATAATAGTACAAAATAGAAAGATCAAACGTCTAATATCTGGTTTTCTAGAGAGTAATTTTCTGTGATATGTTGATAAATTGCGAGATTTCAGAAATAGCTGATAACTTAAATTTTAAAAAGCCATGACCATAGACTTTAAAATCTTGTTGGTTTTGCAGATTGTTTTAAACTGTAAGCTAATTATCCTTTCTGCTGTGTGGGTAAGTATGGCTTGAATACCAGGTTGTTTCAGATTATGGGAGAACTTCCCCAAAATGCAGTTTGTAGTCTGTCGTGCTTAATGCCTTTTCTCGTAACCAAGCAGAGATAGTAAAGTAATCATAAAGGCAACTGTGTTAGTAAATTCTTGTGCTGGTGTACAACTTGAGCAATATAACCACTCTAGTTTCAGCCTCATTCAAGATGGTATCTGGGTACCCTGCTTTTATCACTGTAAAAGTGTCACTCTTCTACTTGAAATTTATGCTGGAAGGAGTGACATGTTTTCTCTCAGCCTAGGATACTATTTCCCTTTTTTTCCTGTGACAATTTTTTTGTTTGTTTGTTTCTTCTTGTAGGTTGAAAGAAGAAAAGGAGACCAGCTTGTCCAGTGAAGATGCACTCTTAGTCTTCAGCTATTTAAGCTGAATGCATTGTGATTTCCAATAATTGAGACAGTGATTCTGAAAGCTGTCTACATTAATGAAAAGAACAATGTAGTCAGCTTAACTGAATCATCAGTGTTGCATATTGAATAGAACATGATAAACCAATCCTGATGGACTTATGCATGTTAGGAATATAGAGATAAACATTTATTAAGGCATTGTGTTTTTTAAAACAGTAGTTTTAAAAATGGAGAACTATGAAAATGTACCACCCCTCCCTAAAGAACCTGCAAGAGAAATGAATGTGGAGAATCAGAGTTGTCGCCCACCTCTGCCGCCCAACGAACAGCCTCCACCACCTCCCCTGCAAACGTCCAGTGACGCAGAGGTAATGGACGTTGGCTCTGGTGGTGATGGACAGTCAGATACCCCTGCTGGGGACACGCACAGTCTCTGCAGAACACAGCTGCTCACAAAGGGATCTGCCTGCTACAAAAGCCGTCTGATCATAGACCCCAACAGTAGTGACCAAAGCCCCAGAACTGCTCGTCACGCACCGTCAGTTCGAAAGTTCACCCCGGATCTTAAGTTACTGAAGGATGTGAAGATTAGTGTTAGCTTTACAGAGAGCTGCAAAAGCAAAGATAGGAAAGTTCTGTACACTGGAGTTGAGCAGGATTATAAGGCAGATACAGAGTTTGGTATTAATAATGTCAATGGGGATTTGCATGTTTGTCCTTTTGGTGGTAGTAATGGTAAAGCTGTAGGGATAGGGGGTGAAAGTGATGACAAGAAGGATGATGAAAACGATATTGATCAGGAAAAGAGAGTGGAATTTGCAGTTCTGGATGAGCTAGAAGACTTTACCGACAATTTGATGGAAATAGATGAAGAAGGAGGAGGGTTCACATCTAAAGCAATCGTTCAAAGAGATAAAGTGGATGAAGAAACCTTGAATTTCTCATATGAGGTAAGTAAATCCATGGGCCTTTGCTGGGTAAGAGGTTTCCAAGTAGCTAGAAAAAAATATGCAAAGAAAAAAAATCTCTTCTAGAAGTGTGCAGTACATGAGTCAAAACCACAGAATTTTCAGAGAGCGTTGGCTGAGAACTTCTGTAAACTGTTTTAGTCAAACTTCTGAGTTGTGTTGCAGCTTCTACAGTTTTCTGTAAAAACAGCATTTAAAAGTCTTCTCACGCAACTGCAGTTCATTTTATCATGTAGGTTCTAGTTCTCACAAACTTGTTTTCTTATTTTTCAGTCTCTTTACTGGAATCATTGGAAATTTCTAGTTTCTCTCTGTATGGAAGTGCATATCAAAAATGTCTGCTTTGTCTTTGCAAGGGAAAAGGGAGGTTGGTAGGCCCGGAAGGATAGTGTCTGATGAAGTCTCTTTCAGGATGACTTTGATAATGATGTGGATGCTCTGCTGGAAGAGGGTCTTCGAGCACCCAAAACAAGGAGACTAGATAATGAGAAATACGGTGGTGAGAGTGATCACCAGTCTGATGGAGAGACAAGCGTGCAGCCAATGATGACCAAAATTAAAACTGTGCTGAAAAGTAAGTTAATGTGCATTTAATAACTGTAGGTCCTGTATATGGCTCCTGTCTGTAGAACAAAAGAAAATCAGCAGGAAAGTGCGGGACAGCAATTCATGTGAAATCATCCATGTGTTGGAGAATTTTATTGTTGGGAGGCTTCTTACTGTGGAATATGATTTTTCACATTCTTAACAGCAAAGTTGATTTTTGCTTTTGATCTGTTGTACATAATAAGAATATATTTTAGTGTGTGGATTGTGTAAAATAATGAAGAATGTTACCTCAGTGATGGGGAGGTGAACGAGGGTGATCTGGGGTTTTTGTCTCTGGGTATTCTGGCCTTTATCGTGCTTCAGTTACATAACTTCTGCTGTTGAAATTGCCCCATGTGAGGTCTCCATGAATGCAATCTAGGTTAAAAATAATAACTAGAAAAATCAGTGTCTTATGTTTCATTGGGTTAGAAACTACTAATAAAGAAGAGCTGAGAACACAAAACCCATCCAGAAGAATGTAATGGAAAATACTGTGAATTAGAATTAAAATTCAAACACATACTAGAGGAATATTTTACAGCTTCACTGTATTCTGAAATAAAAAGCCAAATAACTTTTTGCTCCAAAATTGTATAGTAACAGAGGACTGCCAGGAAGCTTCCAGCAAAGATGAATAGTCTGATTTGTGATTTAGAGAGACAACAGACCTTGATGTAGATAGGAACTCTCTGCTGGCTGTTTGAGTCAGTGACTCTGGTGGTGTTTCAATGCAAATTTATTCCTGAGTGTCAAGTGAAAAATTTTTAACAGAAAATGAAGTTGTTTCTGGAACAAATATGACTTTTCCAGTAAATATTTTCCAGTGTTGCTTGTGATAAATATAAAAAGACAAAAGAGAATTCAGTGATGAAACAAACAAATCAGTCTATATAAAAACTATTGCTACTGTTGCCTTTAGTTGAGAACGTCATGGAATCTGTGATATTGCAGGATTTATTCTGGGTTAGAGGCATATACCTCGTTATTAAAACAACATCTCTCTGGAAATCACTGTTAATCTTGTTTCAGTGCCATTTTATTCTTTGGGACAGAAAACGCAATAAAAAGAAACCTGGATTTTATTTTTATTCTTCTAAGCAGTCTATCCAAGTTTAAAGCCATTATTTGCTTTAAAGGTCGTGGCCGCCCTCCTACAGAACCTTTGCCAGATGGATGGATCATGACATTCCATAACTCGGGCATTCCTGTCTATCTGCACAGAGAATCTAGAGTTGTTACCTGGTCTAGACCTTATTTTTTGGGAACAGGAAGCATAAGGGTGAGAGCTGTCAATTACTTAAATACTTACTAAGATTTAAAAATTAGATATGTTCCTGCTAGCAATTGAATATTTTTTATGCTTCGGCAGGCTTGTTTCCAGTGTTTGAATTAAGACCCTGGAAAAAGAAATTTTTTTTTTTTTTTCTGAATATCTGATACTATTTTTCCTTAGGTGCTTTGTTTTTCTGTTTGGGCTGTTAAAGTGAATGAGATGATCCTGTTTGGTGCCTTCACTTTTCTAGTATGGCTGCAAAATTGGGGGTTTATTGCACCATGAAATAAATCTAGGAATCATTTATTTGTAGCTAAAAATTACTCTGAGCTATGGCTTATGGTCTGCATTTGCAGAAGTAAGAATATGGCATTCTTGAACCCGAGGAATCTGCAGAAATTGGATTTATTGTCATGGGCTTATGTCCCAGGAAAGCTCAATGGATTTTATGAAAGCATGCAGTGTTTGCATGTAGCTGAACAGGCTGGATCTAGACCAGCAGGTTTGTGTCAGTGTCACACAGTGTGGAGATCCCCCCGGAGTGGCCCTGCTCAGCTCTTGAGTAGAATGACTTTGCTGAGCAAAGAGGAGCTTGAGCCTAGACTGAATACAAGCAACTTCCATCTTGCTTGCATCTTTTGGGTTTGAGTTTTGCTTTTGGTGACCTTGAGATACTGAAACCTTACGTATTGTTTTGTATTTGCAGAAACATGATCCTCCCCTTAGTAGCATTCCCTGCTTTCATTACAAAAAAATGAAGGAAAATGAGGAAAGGGAACAAAACAATGACATAACCCCAAATGGGGAAGTATCACCTGTAAAGCACCTAGATAAATCCTCAGAACTGGACTGCCAAACAGAAGAACCAGATTCCACTGCTGCTGATTCTGGGCCTTTAGATGACAAAGACCCCTCTGGGGGAGATGCAGCACAAGGAGCTTTGGGACAAGTTAAGGCCAAAGTTGAAGTATGTAAAGATGAATCTGTAGGTATGTATGGGAAGTGGAATCTTTTCTTGACTTGAGTTGGGGTAATGGCATTTGGGAAGTTTTATTCCAGATTTGACTACTGAATTGTAATCTTTCCTGTAGCCCTGACAGTCCACGTGGAAAAGTTTTATACAAAAAAGTGAACATTTTGGTAGTTTAGTCCTGTAGACTTTATCTCTGTATAAGAATCAGTTATGTCAGTGTGTTGAATATGTTTGTATGACTTCTTCAGGTAGGCTTTTCTATGCACTCTCTGTATTGCCTGAGTTATGTCTGTTTCCAGGGTGATCTCTTAAGATAAATGATGTAGTTAAACTATATTTCTGTATTTGCACAAGTCTAGCAGACTAAGTCATGCAAATCTAATTGCACTCATGCAGAGGGGTGTGATGCTTCATTATTTTATTTATGCAAATCTGATAGCTTCTACACTGGAAGTTGTCTTCAAGACATCATGCCAAAATCACCACCCTACAGAGAGGAACTTGGAGAGAAAGCTCATGTCACATCATTATCACATCTGTATACCTGAGAATCCCATCCATGTAAATTTCTGCTGCTCAGGATATTGGTATGGGTCATAGGCTACCTTTTGTCTTTGTAGTGCTCAGACATAAAACTTGTCCTTGTCATTACCCGTGTCATGTCCAGTCCAAAAACCATGACAAAAGATGTAAAAAAAACCCCAAAACCAAATCATCAGTATTCAGCAATAAAATTAAAGCCAGTAAGCACTTATTTTTTCTACATGAAGTTCACCTGTCTGTCTCTCTCTTTAAATAGGATCTGTTCTATATTACTGAAAAAGATACTGAGTGATCAAGTCTAAAGTGTGACTTGAGTTTGGAATTCCTTGTGGAAGGAAGCAATACCAGCAGCTTGCTTTTGTTTGCTTTCATCTGTGGATGCTACTCTTTATTTTTGCTGATTATATTTGCAGACTATCCTATAAAGGAGAAGCAGCTGTACTACAAAGGGGCAATCTTTTAGTACTGTGTATGTGAATTTCATGTATTAAATTCTGCACAGAGGCTGCAGATACCCATGGAGTCATGGAACATCACTGTGCACTGTTTGATGGTACACTGCAGAATGAGTAGGCAGCAACAGTTGGGTTTGACTTCAGGGAAGTGAGGCTGAAAGCATAGCTACTGTACTCACTGTGTACCTTGCTTCAGGTAAAGGGAACGTGATCAGATGTTGAAGCAGAACGATTACTGGTGTTTTGTTGCAAGTTGTGTTGGGTATTAATGCTGGTTAGGGATTAGTAAAATCATCGAGTGACAGAATAAAATGGTGTTTCATTTTATTTTGTTTTCTGGTTTGTACGAACATTTTGCATTTGATCCTGTAACAGGAAAACTTAAAATTACTTCTGGCAGTTCAAAACAGCATCTTAATCTTTTGCTCCTAGTCTAAGAAAAGAATTATAGCACATTTAAAACAGTGGAAATAGAAAACTTAATGCTTGTTCAGTGGTGAAGCGGAGAGAGTAACTGGATTGTGTTTCTCAGATCTGGAAGACTTCAGACGCTACCTTGAGAAGCGTTTTGACTTTGAACAAGTGACTGTAAAGAAATTCCGGACCTGGGCCGAGCGCCGCCAGTTCAACCGCGAGATGAAGCGGAAGCAGGCGGAGTCTGAGCGACCCATTCTGCCGGCCAACCAGAAACTCATCACCCTGTCTGTGCAGGATGCTCCGATAAAGAAAGGTTAGCTGATCAGCTGGACTTCATACAGGCTATGTTGAAGACTAATTGCAGCCCTAACCTTGACTGAAAATAAAAAAATTCCTGTAGAAAGTCCCCTTAGTTCCTGACCCAGTATTCTGTGTTCTTTGACCCATTGTATATTATATAGGAAAGGAAAAATACTGTCAAAATACACTTCCTATTCAAAAGACTAATTTCTAAACAAAACTATTTTTTTAAGGTTAGAATTCTGGTAAGTAATGACTACTTTTAGCACTTGTTACTGCTGGATGTTGCTCAGTATTGATTTGTTTGTAACAGAAATTATCTTTCAAAGACTGGCACTAATGAGCTTGTTCCCTTCTTACTGTCTTTTTTGCAGAATTTGTCATTAATCCCAATGGGAAGTCTGAAGTTTGCATCTTGCATGAATATATGCAACGAGTCCTAAAGGTTCGCCCAGTTTACAATTTCTTTGAATGTGGTAAGTCTGTTTCCTTAAACAATTCTATCCTGGTCTTGATGCTCAATCAAGAATCCAAAAATGTTACATATGTGAAAAACATAACTGAATCAAGTTAATATTGGGGGGTTTTTCCCTAAGTGGTATAATGTATGTTCCATTAATTCTTGCTTTTGCTGTTTGTTTGGGAGTTTTCTGAGGGTACCTTATAATTACTCAGAATTAGGCCATTCCTGTATACACACTACATAATACAACTGAAATTCCAGTACCAGACTGTGTACCTCTTATATTCACACCATGATGCAAAAAATTTGGTATTAATATTTGAGTTCTGGTAGATTACCAGTAGTCTCTTAAAATCTGTAAGCCCTTTATTTGGAAAAATGAAGAATATGGTGGTAAGTCTGTTAATGGAAAACTGTTAGTTAAACAATTTTTCAGTCTTCATGAAAAAGAAACCATTTTCATCCCTCTTGAAGCTGAAATGGAGAAGACAAATCTTGATAGTGGTGATGTTTCATGTACATCAGGAGTTCCAAAAAGCTTTTTTTTTGCCTCTTCCATTTCCAGAGAACCCAAGTGAACCTTTTGGAGCCTCAGTGATTATTGATGGAGTAACTTATGGGGCAGGAACTGCCAGCAGCAAAAAACTTGCCAAGAATAAAGCTGGTAAGGTTTTTTCTTCCTCAGTACCAACTGCTGAATTGTTTCTGTTTGCTTTTTGTTCCATTCTGGTGTTCCGAGGGCCATAGTGTCAGTACAGGCGTTTGGCTGTAAGAACTATTAAAAAAAGTAACTCTTTAATTTTAGGTCTTAAAGGTTCTCTGTCACTTCTAAAATGAGACTGGAATATTTTTCCTTCCGTAGGCACTTTAAAAAAGTAGTTTCTTCTTCTTTTAATCAGTTATGAGGCTTTAATTATCAAGCTGAACTAGTCGAGTTTTTTTCCCCTTGAAAAGTGTAAGTGAATAAATTTCTTACCAGAAGAAAATGCCTGACAATTTCTAGAGGAGATGTTTTTGTTTAAAATAAACCTAATCAAGATGTTTAATCACTTTCTGCAGCTCGAGCTACACTGGAAATCCTTATTCCTGACTTTGTTAAACAGACCTCTGAGGAGAAGCCCAAAGACAGTCAAGAACTTGAGGTAACTGAGCTCCTGCTTCCTGGCTGGCATCATTTGAGTTTATTTTTAAAACAATTCACATTTAATATCAGAAATGTTACTGAGAATTAGTAAGATTGTTTTCTCAGTCAAATGGAAGTGTAAAATCCTCCACTGAGAGCAAGACTTAGGGCAAAGAAAATACTCTTCTATTGGAATAGATCAGAAGATTCACTCTGATGCAAAGAACTGGTTCTTTATATTGAATAATGTAAGTTTGGAGATAAAATGTCTGTCTGCAAATGTTTGATTAGGTGTGACAGTTTTAATGATGTTGCTTTTAACCCATTATGGATTTAAAAACACTTTTTAAAGTACTAAGCACAGAGCAAAAGAATTGGTTTAATGTAAGCAAGGAGAAATTAGGGTTAAGGCCAATATTAGGATTTTATTTGCACAAAGCACAGTAACCCTTTGCAATTCGTTTGCAGTATTTTAACCATATCAGTATTGAGGACTCACGGGTATATGAACTCACCAGTAAAGCTGGACTCTTGTCTCCATATCAGATTCTCCATGAGTGCCTTAAAAGGTAAGGCTGCAGCATGAGGACCCATGTGGGGTGTGAGGTGTTTGTTCTTGCTGGGGTTTGTCAGTGACCCTGGTGAGCTGCTGAGCTCCCTGGGGCTGTCAGAGATGTGGTGGGGGCTGACCTGGTTAATGCCAACTCCTCTTTAATTCGTACTTGCTGTTTGTGCCTCTTGGGAGATCAGGTATAGTTGGATAAACGTATTTTGTTTTCTCTCATACAAGGTCATTTTTTCATTTGACTGAAGATACTGATCTAAAAAAATCTTTGTTAATTAATGTATTGACATTTATTATTAATATATCTGATTTCATTGCAATGACTGTCCAAGATGATAACTGCAGCCACTTCATTTGTGTGTAGTTTTAACTTAGTATGTGATCTTGATTGTGTTTGTGCTTAAGAAACCACGGAATGGGTGACACATCCATAAAGTTTGAAGTGATTCCTGGGAAAAATCAGAAGAGTGAATATGTCATGACTTGTGGCAAGCACACAGTGCGAGGCTGGTGTAAGTACAATAATTGGTGTAACCTCTGCATCTCCTCTCCCTCTCTTCTGTTCTCCTTTGCTGTCTGTCCTGAGGGTGTTTGTTCAGCCACCAAGCTTGTGTGCTTGTTCTGCTCTCCTCTGGTATCTCGGTTTTGACTAACTCAAGTGAATATTTGTGCCTGTCATTAAATAATGTGCTGGTATTGACATGCCTCCATGATTATTTTTACAGGCAAAAATAAAAGAGTGGGGAAGCAATTGGCTTCTCAGAAAATCCTTCAGCTACTGCATCCACATGTGAAAAACTGGGGCTCTCTCTTGCGAATGTATGGCAGAGAGAATAGCAAGCTGGTTAAACAGGTGAGCAGGCTTTTGTTTGAGTGTAATCCACCCTGTGACTGGAGTTTTGCTTTTGGACTTGGATTTGTAAATGAAGTTACCACAAAACTTTGAAGTGCCTGGATTTCATTGACAGTAATAATTTTGTTAATCTTCCATCTCCCATGTCAAAATTAAAGAACCTATTTAACTAACTCATGGAAGTAGATGCATACTTAAGGAAGTTAACTAACTAGAGACTAAACTACAGAAATACAACAGACTAAACTGCTCCATGTACATTAATTTTTTTTCATGAAAAAAGTTGATCAGTTGTTGCTTCTGATTCTGTCGAATAGGAAACCTCTGATAGAAGTGTGATAGAACTTCAGCAGTATGCCAAAAAGAACAAGCCAAATCTGCACATCCTGAACAAGTTGCAGGAAGAAATGAAAAAACTGGCACAGGAAAGAGTGAGTATATATTCTCATGTGTTAACAAACAGCATGAATGTCATGGGTCACATGTACCAATGATATGGGATGTTTTTGCTTGTTTTACATAGCATTTTAAATAAAGACAGCTCTTCAAAATTTGATTGGGGTCTACTTCTGGGAACATTGTCATCCTGTCTTTTAAACTGGCTTATAACTTGATTGTACCTTCTTTTGTACATTTATTTTTAACATTAGCTCTAGTTAGCCTCTTGCAACAACTGACACAAGTTTGGCTAAAATGGTTCAGAATTTCAACTGTTTTATGATTCTCTTCTCTTTATGACTGTGGTGGGGGTTGTTTTATATTTTTTAGGAGGAAACCCGGAAGAAACCCAAGATGACAATAGTGGAGTCAGCTCAGCCTGGTAGTGAACCTCTCTGTACTGTTGATGTTTAATGAGAAATCGTGCAAGTGGGGAGCAATAACACAAATGGAGGAACTAGAATTTCAACAATTATTTAAAAATTGTTTGCTGCAGAATGCAAGATAACTTTTAAAATCCAAGCTGCTTCAGTTATGCATTGTTCTTTTTGCATCATCAGGGCAATATTACTTTTTCCTAGTTTCTTTTTCTTTGTTTTTTTTCCTTGTTTAATACCTCTGAGATATGTACGTTTAAAGAATTGATCATAAAGATCTCTACTGGGGCAAATGCACAGAGGACAGGCATGTTCACACAGGATGAAACCAATCAAGCACTTTCTCCTGGAAAGCCATCCATGTTGTTTGAGATGGATGTATTTTAAGTATGAAATTCAGAATATCTATGTACAGGTTGAAGCTGATATTATATATATACACATTCATATATATGTATATATAAAAGAAATATATGTACATCTTCTTGTATGAACATGCCTAAAACTATTTTTGTGAAAAGTTTTGTTGCATTTCAGCACATAATAATATGCACTGATAAGACACTTTGGTGACAAATACAGGAAAGTGATGAGCAATGTTTCTAATGCCATAGGATTAGGCCAGTAATGCTGTTTCTTTTTGTTTTGTTTTTTGTCTCCTGCCAGGCTTAGTTATTTGAGATTAGAGGATGCAGATTTTGTTATTACTTGAAAAGAACAAGAATACCTGGTAGTGTTAAGAGCAACAGGTTGGAGATTAAAAATTACTGGGGTTTATTTTAAATGAAAAGAGCCTGTGTTAGTTTACAAATCAGTTGAACAGGGAAAATATGGCCCCACTTACATGATTAAAATAGAAACTGTAATTTGAAAGGCTGTTTTCAAAGCTTGGAGCCAAAATGCAGCTGATGATGGTTGATAGTCTCAAAATATTTTGCCAATGACTTTCCACTCCCTTTTCCCAGCAATAAAACAATTTCTCATTCTTTGGTGTCAGACTGCATCTGACTTGATCAGTTAAGTCTTGATTTGCACCATAAAAGTGAAGACTTTAGAAAAAAAAAATCAACACAACCCTTAAGTCTGACTGCAGCAATTTAGGGTTTTTTAAGAAGTTTTTGTTTTTACTTTTTTAATTACATTTTTAGTTTTTAAAGAAAGCATGTAACTTCTGCAATGAAAATTAGAATGTAGATTTGGAATATGACATAGAGTAATGAGTAGAATGAGAGCATAACCGGTTATACTCATAAATAAGAAAACTACGAATATGCAACTACTCTAAAATACAATCCTGGCGAACAGGCAGTACTCACTGTGTCATCTGAGGCTTTGCTAAGCCAAGCACAGAGGGGAATGGCGTGGCTGTGTGAAAGCACCGCTCCGTGGCTTCCGTTCTTCACACGGGGCTCACCGAGTGACTGCAGGAACTCTTCTCTTGCAACCATTTTTTGGTTTGGTCTTAAAGAAGAGAGTGAAAGCCAAGCTGGTGGCAAGGCTGCAGTGACTTAGCCAGGAGCTGCACTGCTCCATTTTTACACTCCTCCTGCTCCTGTTGGGAATGAAAGGTCAGTTCTCTGTACCTGCTGCGGCTCCTGGTACTTACATTGACAGGGATCTGGGGGCTTAAGGGGTTTTTTTGTTTTGTTTTGTTTTTCTTTTGTTCTGATTTTAGTGTGGTTTTGTTTTTTAATTTACCATGTTACATAAAGAGTGCTGCAGTATATTGAATTTAGTGCCTACTGGATTTAAAAAATGTTGGCATCAGTATTGTAAGACCTCCTTTTAACATCACACGTTACTTTGGAAATACGTGGATTTTAATTTATATTTCAAACTCAAGTTTTCTCTAATGTGTTGCATTTAATGTTTGAGGTTGAACAGGAGGAGTCATGGAGTCTTACCTGTTTCTGTGTTTAAATGATATGCTTGGAGGTCTCTGCAAATATGAATCCACCCATTTTTTATTATTATATTTAGCTTTTTAGTTCCATGAGTTGTAATCCTGTTACAACAGGATACGGGTAGTTGGAAGACAATATATAAACTATTATTTAAAGAAGTGGCCTGTCTTAAAAAAAAAAAAAAAAAAAAAAAAAAACCCACAAAAAACACTGCCTCTGCTTTTTTTTGTATAGCTTTAATAAATCTCCATCTTTTGAAGGGTATATATAATATTGGTGCAGTAGTGACAAGCAGTGATTGCTGTTTGTCTCTTTTCGTTGTTTTTATTGGGACTTTTCTGTTTTCATAAAGACAGGGCTTTTATCTTCTATGCCTAAATGTATTACTCTTAGATAGGTTTTATTTCAGCTTGTGTTTTCAGCAGAAAAATCTGTACTTGGATGGCACTGTAAAAGACAAATCACCCTTGTAGATGTTTTTATTTTTCTGAAATCAGAATGTCAATGCATTTGCAGGTCACCTGCAGAATATCCATAGATGCCTCACTTACCAATTTGTTTTCATTAATTTTAAGAGGATTGCTGTATTACCTCAGTCTGCCACTATCAGAATCACAAGGTGACCATTGCCCTTAATTAAAACATCCAGAGATTTCATTGTGAACCAAAGCCTAGAACGTATATTATGCATTCTAAACAAAACAAACATAAAAAGATGGTATTAGACCTTGCTGCAGCCTTTAACTGGAGAGATGTCCAGAAAATAGCGCAATAACTGCTGGAACAAACAACGTAACTGCTGTTTATGTCATTGTGAAGTATTCTTGTGTTTTAATGTTTACTATTGTTTGGAGTGTAACAGTCTTGCATTTGCACATAAGCACGAGCTGCTGTGATAGAGGATAGATCATTGCATTAAACTTCAGCTTCTGCATGAACACTTACAGTGTGATTCAAGATGTATCCTAAACTTGTCTTGTAACTCTTGTGTGTTTTCTAGGTAATCGGCTGTAAAGGTTTAGATCTGATTGTATGAATGCATAAAACTGCTGCTTTTGTCACTGATACTTGTTATTTATCCCTTCTATATCCAGGGGAAGATGGGTATTTTTATAGGGATGGAGTGTATTTTTAAGAACTGTTCCATCCTTTGGGGATTAGACAGTTTTTGCTTTGCATATTAATGTGCTTCTTGACAAAAGTGTGGTATATTAAGGATTAAATTCGTGTGCATTCAAATATTCATGGTACTGACGGAAAACTTACTGTGACTTCCGGTGACTAGTCAGATGCTACCTACTGAAACACCAGTCATCAGCTTTTTTTAACATATTTATTAGACAGAACTGATGAATTAGTTGGGTACTCAGAACTTTGGAAGGATTATTATGCATAAACTTAACTGTTGTATGTAAACTTCCATTCTCCTGTGATGCTGTTAGGCTTTATACAAATATATTTGTAATGTCCAAGTATTTAAAAGCATCATGATTATCTTATTAATTCACTAAACTGTACTTTGGTTCTGGAGTTAAATTCAGGAAGTGATAGCCTCCTAACTTTCCTTGGGAAGAAATGTGAAGTGCAAGAAGCCATGCTGTTATTAACCAAATAAAATTATCAATGACAGTATTTCAATGTGTATCTGAGAAGGTGGGAAGACAAAACAAAGTTCATCCTTATTGCCCCAGCAGGTAACAATGGTTGCTCTTTGAGTTGTGTTGGGTGCAGTTGCTTGGTGCCAGTGCTAAATTGGTACAACTATAAAGCCTCATTTTCACTGAGCCTCTGCTTGCTTTTTTTCTGCACAATCATGTAATCCTCTGTGTTCGGTCTTTGAGTACTACATGTGTATTTTTCAGACAATTAGTTTCGAGCAATAAAGTTTGATATTATAAAATGTGCCAGTGTGATCAGTATTATGATAGCTTAAGCATATCTAGAGAAAGGAACTCCTCTTTTTCAAGTCCACTAGGTTATGGAAATACTGAATGACTTTTTGGGTGAGGAATTCAATGGTTAAACACTTGGAATGAAATTAAGTTACCTTTTTTTAAAATTGCTATTTGTGTTTTTACTTAAAGCATGGCAGTGGTGGAAATGTTACAACCCAAAGTGCTGGTTTTGATACCTGTTTGGGTACAGGTACCAAACACTGGAAAGCCATGGCTGTAGTAGAACTTTTTTGTTGTTTTCATGCCATACTAAATGTATATTAGAAGTAAGTTGACATTTAAGATGGTCACTCCTAACAGTGTGGCTGTCTGTTCTGTAGTGCAGGTCACAGTCCATTAATGTCAGCTGCTGAGCCTCTGGCTGCAGTGATCCTGCCTGGAGAAGCACCTTGTGGAGCTCTCAAGGTGGCTTTGCCTTCACCCCCAGGAGCTGCGCTGGCAGTGCAGTGTGAGGTCAGTTCTGGCTGTCAGTTTTCAGTGGTGAGGGCCTGGCTCAAGCAAAGTCACCTCAGCTTTAGCGCAGGGTGTAGGAAACCTATAGCCTTTATTGTCAGTGATGCTACAGTCTGAGAGTGGAAAGTGTAGCATTTTTACTAATAAGTTTTACTTCCTAATGAAGATTTAGCAAGGAAGTGACTTTATGGAAGGGTTAATCTTTACTTGCCTACTGAAAAAAGGCACAGTTTTGACAGGGGGGCAGAACATGATGAAATACTGATAGGTAGGTCCAGGTCTCTGAGCAAGATGACCTGCTCTGGGTATTGGGTCCATCTTTCTATATATACATATGTGTATGTATGAAGAGAGAAGCAGGATGTGGCCTAACTGTATGTAAAATCCTGTCCCTGGAAGTGCTCAAGACCAGGCTGGATGGGGCTCTGAGCAACCTGGTTTGAGTGGAAGATCTCCCTGCTTATGGCAGAGGGGTAGTAATGAGATGATCATTAAGGTCCCTTCCAACACAAACCCTTCTGGGAATCTATGATAATGAAATTTAATTCAAATTACGATGATGAAATAACTCAGAAGCCTCCCAATTATTCTGTTGTACAGAGATTTATTACCTGGGTGTTACAGAAGTGATGTTACTGACACAGTTAAAAAGCAAAAGCAGTTTCTGCACAGTCTCTAAGGAGTTAAGGTGACCCCTCCCTTGGACTGCAGTCCCCAGGGGCAGCAGCTGCCTGGCTCCCCTCCCTGGTGGCTGGGCTGATGCCATCCACGCCCTGAGTGCCACATGCTGCTGCTGTGACCTCGCTGGCAGCCGGTGCTGCTGCTGCAGGGCTGCCATTGGTGTATTCCAGCCTCTCAAAGAAGATCAGTAACTCACAGTGCCTGGTCTGGGGGAACAGATCCACAGCCATGGCTCTCACAGGCCGGAACGAGGCTCCTTTTACCCTGTTGGAAGGGGCCCGGCACAGGCTGGATGGGGAAGGGGAAGAAAGGCAGGAAGAAATGGATTCATATTTCAGTACACCGCTCACCACTGCTGCTCTTCTCTGAGAGGCTTTTCTTCCTCAAGCCTCAATTCCATGATAGGCTTATTCACTACCCCTAATATTTCCATTATGACTTGTGTAATGGGCAATGCCATTCCATGCCAGCTGCCACAGCTCCCAGCTGTTTCTGGTGAAAGGTAAGCCTCAAGGAACGTGGCTTGCAAATAAAAATCCAGCTATGGACCCCCCTCCTCAAAAAACACAGTTTTCTTCTTACCGCATTTAGTAAGTCAACTTAATGCAAGAAATACTCACTCCACAAAGTTATTCATTGCAGCTCTGGGATTGCAGGAGACATAGATGAGCTTCTTCAGATGTTCTGCTCTTCTAAGGGCAAGAATTACTTTGGAATCTAGAGGATCAAAACCACACCAGCTGTTTACTGCTTCTGTGTGCAGCAAGGTTATATTGCCAGGTTATATTCAGCATGAAGAAAACTGCTGCAGTGTTGCTCCAAGCTATACCTGAAGCCTCCACTTAATTTACCCAACGATGTTTTCTTTGGCTTCCCACCCACCACCCATTAAGAGAACAGATAAACCCTAGCTGGTGAACTTACGCAGCCCAGCTCGTGGTGGATCTACAATTGTAATCACGTTCTGAGGAGCTAAAACATTCATTAGGGAAGGAACAATATCTTCTGCCTTCCCACAATAAAATTCAATATTATTCAGTTCTGTAAGACAAAGAAAATATGTTATCTGAGTACTCATCTAGTCAAAGCAGCTTTCAGTTCTTCACCTCTGATATTAAGTTTTGATGCCTCCGAAACTCCAAACTGTTTAGTCTACCCTGGAATCACTGTTAACTTCAGATCATTTAAACAACAGTAATTTGAGCACCTTCCATTACCTGCACTTAAAGCTAGGGTAGTTTTCTTTAGGACGAGGGTAGCTGTGGTTTTATCTCATTTTTACACTGAAATAAATGTTTTACTTTTCAATTAAAAAAAAAAAAACAAAACAAAAACTGTTCAACTGGAAAATTGATCTCATAGGCTAACAAGGTATTTGTTTTCAAGAGCGATTAAGTGTTTAAATGGGACAAGATCACTATCAACAACATGTAATTCCAGGGTGCTTAGATAAGGTAAAGAACAACTGGCTGTGCAACTACTCCTTACCAAACAAAGGCCTCAGGATTTCAGCTTAACTCACCATTAATCTGGGCATTTGCTTTGGCATCCTGCACAGCTTCTTGGCAGAGCTCAATTCCAATTACCTTCTTCACTCTCTGTAGAATCAAAGGAAAAAGATCCCTCTGTGGTCTGTATGTGTGAATTTAACCATTTTTCATAGCATTAGCAATTAACAAGGACTATGACTCCTACCTAGGCTGCTCAACTCAAGGCTGAGCTTTCATAATGATGTGGTGAAGCAGCTGCAGGCAGCTCAATTACAAATTAATTCAAAAAATTAAGATCTAATCTGTTGCATTTCACCTACATTAGGTATTTTCTTCCCTTGCAGCCACAGTTAAAAATAGGTTAAAAAGTAGCTTCTATCCAGGAAGAGAAATTGCCAACCTTTGCTAAAGAAATCCCAATGGTTCCAGTCCCACAACAGATGTCCAGCACGGTGCTTTCTTGGCTCAGCTGTGCCCACTCCCCAATGGCAGTGTACAACACTTCTGCAGCTTGTGTGTTCACCTGGGAAATTAAGTTTCCAATAGATCTACTTCTTCATAAACAGTAAATATGTTTTAATGAGTCTTAGTAAAGCATGTTTTCTTGTTTCTAAAAAACAAGTCATTATACATTAACACATTTTAAAGTGTTGAAAACAGAAATAAGTTTTGGAAAAGCAAACAAAAATTAGTAATACAAGACTCCTGAACTGTATTATTGGATGTTCAGTGTTACAAAAGGCTGCCATGAAACAGGAGGAAAATGATAATGAACTAGTAAACAGAAAATGTTCTCTTCGATGTGCTCCCATCAAGCTTACAATCATTCACTGCTTTTACAGCCAAACATAACACTTACTGCTATTTAATCACACCAAATACATAAAATGTTAAATTTCTAGGTATGTAACATCTTCCACAGCATGAGTCAAGCTCAAGAGCATTCATGCAGATCCAGTTAAATGAGCAGCTTTACATCACCCTTACTTGAAAAAATGCATGAGGAGAAATTCTAAATTTTAAACCAAGGAGTTCTTCATATATGTATTTATCACCAGCCACATGCTCCAAAGGCAAGTCTTCTAGATTGGGAGATTTCCTGGGGGTAGGGGAGGAAAGGGGAGACCAAATAGAGAGAGGGAAACAAAACCAAAAAAAAAAGAAGACAAACATGTTTGTTAGAATCTTTACCAAAGCTGTAATCATCCTACAAATTGTAGTACTACATCCTAAGCAGTAACATTTATCATCTGCTCTTGGAGACTCCCCTTGGCCATTAACGTCTCAGAGTGTGCAAGGACCATCTCTAGATAAAGATGGTGTGAGCCTTGTGCTCTATGGAGGATGGGGAGATTGAAAAATTCACATAATGAGGGAAGAAAGGCAAGTTACTTGATAATAACAAACACTCATCTACTGCAGTAAACACTTCTAGAGCTTGACAGCCAGCAATGGCCAGTGGGTTCACCCACTGAAAGTCTTGCTGCCATTATCCAGAGAATGGGAAATTTCAAGAGTCTCTTGTGGAAAAAGGTGAATAACTTCAACAAATTAGTAACAACTGATGCTACTTCTATGAAATAGACAAAACAATGCTATGAAATTTGCAAACACCAAAAATCCAGCCACCACCAAAATCCCCCAAAGCAAAGCCAACTCCCTCACCTCTGTCCTTCCTCCACAAAGTACAGGGAAGTAACACCACTGCTCTTTCCCATCCCTTCTGTGAAGTATTTTGCCAGAGAGATTTTCAGGTCAGTTAGCTCTTCTTTACTCAATTTCTAAAGTTTTCGTGTGAAAGAAGGCAGAGTAATCATGTTAGTGACTCCAAGATACAATTTAGTGTATGCTTGACATAAGAATATTACTTGTCCATTTCCACGTATCAGATTAGTCCAAACAGAATTAGCACAGTGAAGCAAGGTAAACCACACCAAGTAATTCTTCCATTTCTCTTTAGCATGCCCAATCCATAAAACCAAATGTCAGCATTTCTAAAGCTGTGAGTCTGGGCTGCCCATCACACATCAGTGAGATACCTGAGGGTTGAAGTAAGCGATTGCCATGATGTGGCCCTTGCGGCTGGTGCGCACCGTCAGCTGTTTCCAGTGCCCTTCGTAGGTTTCGGGGCTGTACACGCAGTAAGGAGTTGACCTGCAATTTCAGAAGCTCCGTTACTTACACTGAGAATTCTTTTCTCTGTGTAACATTAAACAGGTTATTGAATCAAAAGAAGGTCACTATGCAAAGTGATGGGAAAAACGCTGACTACAAAAAGACGCTACATTGATTTGTAAAAAGAAGAATGACTTCTAGCTAAGGAAGACTGATGGATAATATCTCTTAAAGCAAAACAATCTGTCCCTCCTTCTCACAATCCTCTTACCCATTTTAACCCATGCAAAATTACAGAGGCAAGAGGCAGCCTCTCACTGCATTCAGAGAATGACACAACTTTTTATAATGCTTTCATTAGCTTCTCTGCTTCACACCAAGTTCAAATCTTCCATCTCCATGATTCTTGAGGTTTCTATTTTTGTGGATTTAACTGCTTTTTAAAGAATGCATCCCTTTTCTAATAAAAATACACTTGCTTAAAAGTGCAACTTTTGGTTTATTCCTTTTCTGATAGATGATGATGATTCTCCTCATCCAAGGAAGCAATGATCTTGGTTAAATAATTCCTCCTCTCAGAAGTGTTTTTCTGAGTGATTCTTTACAGTTAGTAGAAGAAGCTCCTGCGTAACACACACATTTTACTGTAGACTTACACATCCCAGTGCTTGCAATGAAGCTGTGTTCAGCTGGTACTTGTCCCCATCCCTGAGCAGGAGCAAGGGAAGAAGTTTCCCTGATCCAGACACAAGGTGGAAACAGAATTGCTAAAATTTGAGACTGGTGTATCTTAGATCTTAAAGCTCAAAACAAACACTAATTCGATTTATAAATATTTTTGGTTAAGATATCAAAACCTTTATGGATAACTCATTTTACTTATGCTCACCTTATGTAGTCTTGGAAAGCTTTTACTACTTTTTTGGCAATAGCAGGAATGTGAATAGTATCAAATGGCTCCACTACAGCACATGTACCACCCTTATATTTGCCAAGACGACAACCCACAGTTTTGTCTTCTTGATTTACACCAATCCCAATCAAGAACTCACATTTGTTGCGATATTCGGTCTAGATTTAAAATAAAGTTACGTAAGATATTTACACAGCATTTATTTGTACATGCCAAGCTTCTCCTGAAACAAATCCCATGTGGTTAAATGCATTTGAAAATGGACACAGGACATTTAGCTCATATGGAAGATATTAATGGATTCTGAAGTGTGAACTAACAGTAATAATCAAAAGGTATTAGTAAATCTTGTTATTTAAAAAGCAGAATGTTGCCTCTGTTGAGGAGTATATTAGCTTACAACACAGGCTTGCAAGGACAGCATATTCATTTTAAAGTTATAATGGCCAGTTATCAATTTTTCTGCTTCCTGTTAATATTTCCACACAGTATTTACATGAAAGACAACAACATCTAAAATTCATAATTTATTACAAGTTGAAGTTGAATACTCAATTTGTCCACTGTCTCTCAAGACCAAACAAAGAACATAACCCTCAGCTCATTAACCCTGTTCCACATTTTACCTGAGATTACATTACCTGTAAGGGTGATGCTTTCACTCCCTCCACTGGGCAGCATAATTTATTAAACTTCTGCTTCTGTAGGAACAGCCAGGGCAATAAAGCTCTGTTGTTATTTCCTATTTCCCTGCCCAAATCAGAAACAAAAAGTGTAAAGCACACATTTAGAAAAATTGAGGTCAAGAGTTGCACAAGGCTTCTTTTTTTTGTATAGGGCACAAAAAAAGGATTAGGTCATCACATGGAAGAGTGTGTCTTCTGGAATTTTTTAACAAGCAAACCCTCTCCAACTTTGTAAGAGCTGTAACCTGAAAAAGTAAGGGTTAAATGTAGTTATAATGGTTATGTATGATTTATCAATGTACCCATGCATGATTAATGCCAGTTTTATCCAAAGCAAGAGACAGAAGTGATGCTTTGACCTCCAAAGACCAGGCATAAAATTTTGAGGGGATTTTAAAAGAGAAAATCCTAGTAGTAATTTGTCATCTCTACAGATTGATTCTCTCTTACACCATGTGACAATGCCTTTTTTTTATGGGCACAAACATCCTTCTGCTTATGGAACAACAGACTTTACAGCCGATTTCCCTTCATTAAGCAATCTTTTGAAGGTGACTAAGAACATCAATAGCAAGTTTTGTCAGATGGAACAGCTGCTAGGCTGTAGCATCGCAGATTGTCTTGTAATTACTCTGACAGAGGATCCGAGTTTTGACCTAGCTCTAACTCACTTCAGTTTAAAGGTATCAACTGGTGTGATTTTAGCTAAATCCCATCACAAGGCCAAGTCTTGTACACGTTACATTACAAACAGGAATTACTTTGTCAGCTTCTGCAGCACTTGTTCGCACTCCCGCTTCTTCTGGGCCAGCTGCTCCTCGTAGGGCACGTTCCACAGCGGAGTCACCACATCCGCGATCCGCTTGCTCACAGGCTCCTCTCCGCAGGGAGCCGGGCGCTTCGCCTCTCCCTGCTCCGAATCCTCCTCCTGCTTCCTCTTCTTGGCGATGGGGTCGGCTTTGGGCTTGGCCAGGCGCACGCTGAGGTGGCGGCTCTTCCAGAGCGCGCCGTGCAGCACCCGCATGGCCTTGTCCCGCTCCTCCTCGCTCTTGAACGTCACAAAGGCGAACGTCTGCTTCCCGAAGAGTTTTATCTTGTGAGGATTGAGCCCGTACTTGGCAAGGAACTTTTTCACATCATTAAACCCAATGTATTTGGGCAGGTTCTGTATCTCTACTTTATAGATCTCGGAGGTGAACAAGTCTCCCTTAATGTATCTGTATACGTCGGGGCTCTCCGCGGGGTCTTCTCCGCCCTGGCTGTCCGGCTCAGCCCCATCGTCAGCCTCCGCCACAGGAGCCGTGTCGCGGTCGGGATCGCAGCGCTCGCCGTCCTCCGCCATGGTCCCGCCAGCCCCTCAGCCACCCCGCACACCTCCCGGGGCGGGGCCGTAGCCTCACGGACGGGCCGCTGCGAGGAGAATGACGGCACAGGAACAAACTGATTGTTTTTTAAGCGTTGCCCCTCAGCACTGCCCCTCCTCGCGCCCGAGAGCACCAGCGGCCCTTAAACACATTAAAAACAGCAGCTCACACATCACCCCTTCCTTCACGTGTACGCCATCTTGGACCGGGACGCGGGCGGTCGCCGCCATGGCGCGGGGGGTGATGGGAAAAGCCCCTGGGCAACGGGACAACAAAAACGCTTCTCGGGGGGCGGGAGGGGCCACGCCGACGATCGGTACCGGGGGTCGGTGACAGGCCCGGTACCGGGGCCAGTTCCGTGAACCCATGGGGGGATCGGTGTGACGGGGCCGGGGCGGGCGGTGCTCTGCCCGCGCCGGGGGCGGGGCGCGAGCGCGGGGCTGAGGGGGAGCGGGCGCTTCCCATCGGGCCTTGCGGCGGCGCGGCGCGGGCTGCGGGAATGAGGTAAAGGCGGGCGGGGCGCGCGGCAGGAAGCGGCGAGCGGAGCGCGGCGACCGGGCCATGGCGGACACGGCGGTGAGGGGCGGCCGCGGGCCGGCGGCCGGGCCGGGAACAGCGGGGGGCAGAGGGCGGCACCGAGGGCCGGGGTGGGAGAGTAACGGAAACAGGTGGGGCTCGGGCGGGGGGAGCCGAGGTCGGGCAGGGCCCGGGGAGGGACGGCTGCTGGGCCTTGCTGGGGGCCGGAGTGGCCGCGCCCGCGGGGCCGGGGGTTTGCGGCTGCTCTGGACACGTGTGGCCGCTCGGGCCGGTCGCTCCACCCGCCTTGGCCGTTCCCCGGCATGAGGGAGCCCGAGCGACGCGGAATCTTTTGGGTAATTCTTCTCCCCGTTTCCCTCCTTTCTTCTCGCCCCTCTTCCCGCCCCTCCCCCGGCCCGCTGCCCGGACCCTTCGTGCCACAGCGGTTGCCCACGTGCTCCATATCGCGGCAGGGCGGGATCGTATCGTGATAACGGGGTCCACGTTCCCGCATCCGGCTGCTGGGAATTGGGTATTTCTCATGCTCTGGGTAATGAATTGCTCAGGCGCAGAACGGATGATGAATGACCATGCGGAGCGTGCTACTTGCACACATGGATACAATGTATAAAAGTTTGGCTTACATTTTTTTTCCTGTTTTTTGGAAACAGATGTGAAGTTAACGCCTTTCTCGCCTTTTTTTTTTTTTTTTTTTTTTTTTTTTTTTTTTTTTCCCATGCTGGAACACTGGGGACATAAAACTGGCGACAGCTTGTGTGACGTTACTGATACAACTAGATTTTGCAGCAATTTTACCGAATTTTCCCTTGCCCCCTCTTTTCATTTGTTTACTATTTAGTTAAAATAGACTGCTTTATTTCTGTTGCTTTATGCACGCATGGTGTATACCTGCTCTGTAAAGGCCATTGTGAATGGAGCCTGTAAGACTGGACTCTTCAATTTGTAAAGTAAAAATATTATTTGAATGTCTTCTATGTGTAGATTGTTTTTCCTTTCTGTTACTCAAGCAGCAACAAAAAAAATCCAAACCCAAATCAGTTCCCTTGTCCTGAGATAGCTGTTCTGTGGGTTTGTTAAACTTGCGTATGAATCTCCCTCCTAGGCTTGAGTGCTTCTTAGTAGTCCATGTATATGAAATACTGGAGATGTTTATAATTTACCTACTAGTCACATAGTAAAAACCATTCTTGTGCTTAATGAATGTTCTGACAGATTCCTAAACAACTTAAATAGAAAGTATTATTTTGGCCATTTACCTGTAACCTAAAGTTCCTTGAGGACAGTAAGCAAGAAACCTAAATTATTTAATGAGTATTACAGCTGTGCCTCAAAATATCTTTGACTGTGATGACTGTGGGTGATTCTAACACATAAGACAGAACGACAAACTCAGGATGCAATGTGTCCCCGAAGCTGGGTTAGGTGGATGTTGTGTGGGTTTTTTCCTAATTTTCCCATTAACAATAGATCATTAGGCACTAAAAAATAGTAGGGTTTTAGTAGCATAAAACACATAGCATTTGTTGAAGAAATTATTTTTCCATAACCAAGAGCTATTACTCCAAGGCCAAGCCTCTGCACAGTTCATGAGAGGTAGGATTAAAACATTTAGCACTGCATGAGCACCTTTTTGTTTCTTAGTGTATGTTGACTTGAAAGTAATTTGTTTTCAGGTATAATCATATTTCCTTACTGTCATGGGATATTTCAGTTACTGAGATCTAGTTGCTGAAAAGTCATAAGTGTTTTAAACACAGATGTGCCTACTTCAGGGTTTGGATACATAGCAAATTTGTGTTTTCTTTTCTTCTCCTCAGGAAACACATGAGGAGCATGATACTTCTACTGAAAATGCAGATGATTCTAACCATGATCCTCAGTTTGAACCCATAGTTTCCCTTCCAGAACAAGAAATAAAAACTCTGGAAGAGGATGAGGAAGAACTCTTTAAGATGTGAGTAGAATATTTCTCCCTATTATCTGAATGTTCATTAGGCTTAAACTTGACAGTGTTTATAAAAATCTGCATAACTTGCAGCAATCTCTGTAAGAAGGGGTAATCTGACTTGGCTGGTCTGCACTGTGATGGCAGAGATTGAGTGGGGAGTGATTGATGTTGGCCCAAGAAAATTAAGTCTGGAACCATAGAAGGTTACAAAGAGTACAAATCTGGCTTTAGCATTGTTTGCATAAAAAAAGACGACAACTCAGGTAATAATTATTGAAATTGTGACCACAGTGTGAAACAAGTGTCTTGGGAGGAAGGAAATGAGATGTATGTGGTGTTGCTGCCATGCATCTCTGGGTAAAGGGTGATGTACAAGGGTACCGAAATAATAAAAGCAACAGCTGCAGTACAGTATTGGGGCATTTGTGGCAGTTCTTGTCTGTTGTGTTCAACACAGTTTGTCCTTAGATTATGCTTATTGTCAGATCAGGATGGCTTGATCTGCCTGAAGAAAAATGTAGTCTAAAGGCTTAAGAAGCGTTTTGAATTTGATCCTTGATATGCTTGCTTTAAATAGCTTTAAAAATTTCTGCTTTTACTTAATCACAGAATGGTATTGCTCCTCTGGAAAAGAGGTTTGAGTTCTCCTTGTACAGTTTCTGGTAATAACTAAAGTGATGGTCAGTTTCTGACAGGTAGTGTGGTGAACTCTAGCTATAGCAAAACCTGTTAATTAGCTGGCTGAATTTAAAAGGTTGCCTACACCAAATATATTTGTCATTCCCTAAGAGTGTCCAGAACCTGTTGAGTTTTAGTACAGTTATTACATAATTACTAATATTTTATTATTAGATTTTAATTTATCACATCAGTTTCTGAATGTGTATATTGAAGTAGAACAGGGCATCTTATTAAAGGAATTGTTTTCTTCTTGTGTGTGGCTTTTAAACAGAACTGTGCTGTTTGCTCAGGTGTGGTGTTTTAATAAATGTTTTAATACCTGCAGGCTAATTAAATTTTCTGTTCTCCAAGGCGAGCAAAGCTTTTCCGGTTTGCATCTGAGAATGACCTTCCAGAGTGGAAAGAACGAGGAACTGGTGATGTGAAACTCCTGAAACACAAGGAGAAGGGAACAATTCGCCTCCTCATGCGGAGGGATAAAACCCTGAAAATCTGTGCAAACCATTACAGTATGTTACACACTGCTATACTTATTCTTGATGTAAAAAATAAGCTTGTAGAGTTTAAGTATGGTTGTCTCTTGCTCTTCGTACAAGATTTCAGGCATCAAAACCCATGAGGGGTTATTTTTATTAATGGAAAGAAGCTGGAGGGTTTTTCCTTCAGAGTCTGATAGTGCTGTAAGACTTACTACAGTCACTTTAAAATTTAGCTGTGATAGACAGGCATTATGTGATTGCTTCCCCTGTGTGTGTGTGCTTTATTTTAATGATTAATGAGAGTGTAGACCCTGTAGGCCTTAATACTGTTTGCAATAAGAATTTGATGTATGCTGGCTTGCTTTTGTAAAAGAGTGAGAAAAACCATGATGTAATAATTTACTACTTTGAGCTAGACGTTTGAATTTCCAAAACCAATCCTTAACCATCAGAAAAGAGAGACTGAGGTGCCAAGCAAATCTGAGTCTGCATTTCTCTGCTTGTGAAATAAACTGAAATGAACAGGTTATATTGGGCTGACTCATTCAAAAAGGAATCCTCTTTGAATTAAAAAAAAACCACAGAAGAGCAAGAGAGACTTGAAAGTCAGCACAACTTGCAACAAGTAGACCAGTTTGAGGATACTTTGCTTGATTTGGTGATACTCAGATTTTTATATGAGGAGTCTGTAGTGTTCCTGGAGTTAAACTACATTTAGATAAATTGAACTAAGAAGTAGCATAATGCAAACCTCAGGAATGTCACCAACCAGCAGGAATAAACCTTTTGTTTAGGGAAATGAATGTTGCACATAGCAAAGCAGAATTGATGAATTTATAGTGTTCATGTCAAAAGTTGTTTAGGTTGTTTTTCCTGGAAAAGCTGCTCTTCATATAGATTTGTTTATTGAATTTATGCTGACTCATAGTCAGACAAAAGAACTCTCTTCATTTTTACCAAGAATTAAATGGAGCAAAATGTATTTTGATCTCTAGATGTTAAAAATGAAGGGAAGGGAGTAGACTCTTCAGATTTCTCCTGAGCTAGACAAGGCCCAAGGAGAAAAAAAAGCCCTGCTTACTTTGCATGTCTGTAATATAAAAAGTCTTAAGGTACTGTGGGAAGTAACATTTCAACTTCACCAGTCAAGTGAGGTAGTTGTAGTGTCTTGGAGGGACAGGGCCCCATTTACTGTGAGGGAACAAGCAGATGGAAAAGACAGTGTGTACACTTTGCAGCACTGCAGAATTGTGTAGTATCTGTAGTACAGCTTTAAACTGATGGGGAGAGGTAATTAACCTGATGACTAATTGAAGGAATAGTGCTTTTTAAAATTAATTTTGGTAGTAGTTTTGGTGTGCAGAAGAAGAATGAGTGTTGTTCGTCTGTCTGGATGCCTTTTCCTCCTAAATCATTTGCCTGTAGTTCAGAGCTGTGCTCAGTGACTGCATCTCTTAGTATCACAGTCATCTCTTTTAAGCAAAAATTAATTCAAGCTCATTCATAACAGTAGTGAATCTAGCATTCTCTCACACAGTAATGGCCTTGCATAATTTTATTTGGCAATGTAAGAAAAAATATATATGAACACCACTGTCTTGTATTTATCCCAAAGTACTTCTGTGTCAAGTGCTTTATGTAACCATCACAGCCCGTTGTCACTGAGATTTATGGAGGCTCGTGTGGAAAACATTTGCTGTTGTGCTCTGTACATCTTTTCATGCTTTCCTTTCAGTCACACCCTTAATGGAGCTGAAGCCTAATGCTGGGAGCGACAGGGCATGGGTCTGGAACACACATGCTGACTTTGCAGATGAAAGCCCCAAGCCTGAACTTCTGGCAATCCGATTTCTAAACGCAGAGAGTGAGTGGACTGGCACTGAACTTACACTGATTGTAAACTGTTCTGTTACCCTGCTTGTCTAAATGCTGCTCTAAAACATTGTTGGAGATGTGCTGTATCTTATCCCTGCATGGTAGTGTTAGCTAATTCATTCTTTATCTGAGAGAAGTCTGTTAATTTAACATATCTTAATTTAACATATCTGTTGACAAACAGTGTAGTAATTAGGTCTGCAGTAATGTTTGTATAGTTTCTGCCCTAAGCACTTTTTTGACTTAAGCCATTTCATGTAAGTGTAATGCCCATTAGAATAAAACTAAAGGCAGTTAAGAGACTCGCATACAACTTACTTTCATCTAATTCAGGTGCTCAGTTGTTGTTAAATTTAGATTTTTGCATTAGAAACAAGGAAATCCCGTCCAGATATTTCTGGTCTGTCTGCATTAGCAGAACATCTGGGTTGGTTTTTCTTTTTTTTAAATGAAGTATGTAGTATCTTTTGTTTTGATTAAGTGGAGCCCTAAGTGAAAAGTGTTAGTCAGACCCATCATACTAGTTGGTGGGTTTTTCTGGAATGACTACACTGAGTACCAGAAAAATAACTCTAGTAATGGATAAGCTAGGATTAAATCAAGAAGTGTTTGGAGGCAGAGGGAGTTTAAGTTGTTTTGTTTTGTTATTGGTTTGGGTTTTTTTTTTAAGAAGCAAAATGAAAAGTTGTTGCATTTCTTGCTTTACAATTTGCCACACAAGTTTAGTGTAGTATGCTCCTTTTCTCCTTAGTTACTAGATGGATCATAAAGTGGTTGTATATCTTAAAACTTGATGGATATGACTACATCAGGAAAGAACTTAGTATATCTTGCCTTTTTCCTTTGCCTTATGTCTCCCATGTCATTTTGTTTAGCCAAATAAACCTTTCTGGTCCACCTGCTTAGTGCTTGCTTCATGATCACGTAGGAAATAAAAGGGTAACTATTTGCTCATCTCTGAAAAGTCTTTCCCTCTTTCTGGTAGAGGCTGTTCAGCTTATTGAATGTTCTGTCGTGAGGGAGTAATCCTTTCTTCCTGTTTGCCCTTTGCAGTACTGACTAAGCAGATGATATAAGTTTGTCCTTCAGGTGTCTCTCCTGTTTGAGATGCTTGGAAAGGACTAGTTAGAAAGTGCCTTCAGAATTCCTGTGGGGCAACAGTGACCTCCTGTGGTCAGCCAGACCAGCCTGGGATACCAGGCCAGTACCACCTTGGTTCTGGTGTCAGGAAGCTCCTTGCCTAATCCCTTGTTGCTTGTATTGCTTGTGTAGAGACAGAATTGGAATTTGATCAGCTGCTTGGAATGGTTGTTGAATTAATTGGTGGCTTAGACCAGAAAATAATGAAGATTATGCATTGGTGGCTCTTGCAGTGAGGAATAGCCCTCAAGTACAGAGTCTGAATGCTGTACTGGTGAAACAGGCATTATCTTACTTTGCTGATGCTAAGAACTCCCAGTTATGGTCAGGTTGTGGAAGACTCTTAGGATGTAACATAGCTGCCAAGAATAGCAGTTCAAAGCTAATCTTCAGTCTTTTGCATATAGATTGTTGTATTAGCAGTCTCTGACATCATATTCCTATTCCTTTAGGCTGCAGACAGCTGGGAATTGCAATAACTACAAAAGAGCTCCTGCTGGCATTACATTTTGAGTATTTTGCAAAATAAGCTGTCTTAGTAAATTTGCTGAAGAAGATGAATTGCTTTTACACAAAGATATGATTGAAGAATTTTGCATCTTGTATGATCTACTAGCTTGTTTCATAAGTCCCTACAAATTTTGTTTACACAAAGCTTCTCCTGGGGTATCTTTCTTCAAGATCAGAAGTATTCAATGTTGTGAAGCAGTAAAAGTAATGAAAAAAATATTTTATCTTCCCTGAAACAGATGCACAGAAATTCAAGGCAAAATTTGAAGAATGCAGGAACGAAGTAGGCAAGACAGTGAAGAAAGGTAAGATAGTCTCAGTGTACTTGGTGCCACATTTCTGAGCTGTGTGAGTGGTTACAGTACCCTGGAGTGTTGTGTTCCAGCAGACTCACTCTGTGCTGAACTGCAGCCTTCAGTTCAGGTGCTTTTCTGTCTGCAAGAGTAAGAGCTCACAGGAGTGACGATGGCCTTCCTTCCTGTGGAAGGCTGTTACGGTTGCTGTTGGGACATGGCTGCTTGGGAGAGGCTGCAAGGAAATATTTATGGCTTACAGTAAACAAATGGACTGTGAGCACTGCAACCGGAGTGCTCTTTATTCCTTCCAGGTCCCCTTCCCAAATTTCACAAATATATAATCATGCAAGTATAATATTTAATGTTTTTATAGTTATCTAATAAATTATTGCACCTCCCTTTAGAATTGCCTTTGTGACAAGGTATCTCACCATGTAAATAAAACAAACATTTCTATCTTTCTTAAGTACGGACTACCAGTGGTCTGCAGTCAGTATTCTTCAAGATATTTAGATCGGAGTTTTCCAGTCACAGGAATTCCTATACCCCAATTTCAAACTGGGGAACTTGACTTTGCTTTTTTTTTTGTTAGGATGACAAGAATCTAAGGACTTGTCTGGATACTTTATTGGTAGCAGCACAGCAGGCCAGATGTGACACATTCCTCAGTCCCTGTGATTAAGCCCTCATGTAGTGATTAACAAATACGATTGGTGTTTCTTGAATTCTGACATCTGAATTAATTACTAGAGGAAAAGAAATGGAATGAGTCACTCCAGTGGTCAGTGAAGAATATCTTTATTTTTGCCCAAGACCAGCTGTCTCTCCCCACCCCCTTCACCCTCTACTTCTTTACTCTAACAGCAAAATCCATTACTGCCTGTATGTAATACTTTTCCTAACCAATCTTTTAGCAGGCACAGACAAAAATGATAGTGCTGATAAAGTTGCTGAAAAACTAGAAGAGCTTTCTGTAAAGGAAGAGAGCAGAGAATCTGAGAAGAAAGAGACCAAGGAAAAAACTGAAGAAAAGCAATAAAATCATCCTGGGCCTTGCAGTTTTTCCTTTACATTTTTCTTCTTTTTTTTTTTCTTTTTTCTTTTTTTTTGGTTGGTTATTTTTTTAATTTTTACAAGGGACTTTATATGGAACTGAATTTAACATTCACATTGTTTTTTCTAAGCTTTTGCTCTTTGGAAGGTGTCTTCAGAAAAATTCATTCCCCAGTCATGAAAATGTACTGTGCTAACTTTCTTTTCCATAGTGGAAACACTTATTTATAGTCATCCAAAAGAGTGAATAAAACAAACTTGAAAACAGCATCAGGGGACAGAACCGAGTTTTCTGTATACTGTAAAGGCTTATGAATACACTTGTTTAATTGAGCTACATATCATCATTCCTGTGGATTGACTAGGTTAACAGACTTTGTCAGCAGGGAAGATTAGGATTGCATTTGTGTTTCTTATATGGCTTCTAAACTGTAATCTAACAGACCTTTCACACCTGCTGCTGTGTGTACCTGAGCAGGGAATGTTCCTGTGCATCTTGAAACGCAGCAGACTTCTGGAATCAGGCAATAAGAACATTCCTGGCACACTGCTGATGATGATCCATCGGACAGTGAAAATAAAGGTGGGGGGACAAAATTTATTATGTTAGATTTGAGAAGCATTTTCCTCTCACAAAACAAAATTTGTGCTTCCCCCCACCCCAAATTTGTTAATAGTACAAAGGTGTGATTCTGGCAGAAAGCTCCTCCTGCTGTCCCAGCTCTTCCATGGTGCTGCTTGCTGACTGAAGGCAGCAGCAGCAGCCTGTTATGCTGAGGTGTGTGCAAAGGAATCTGAGCTATTTGAGTACCTTCCTGTGAGATTCCCCCTGCCTTTTTTCCCCAGGGCTTTGGAGCTTGTGCTTTTACAAACTGGAGGAGTTTTGAACTTCTCAGATGTTTGGTAGGGAGGCTGTCCCTCTTGGAGAGCAGCAGACTGGAATTCACTTTGGAACAGTTAATTATGGTGCCTGAGGAACACCCTCCTTGCCAGAATGGGCAAATTGGTCAAATCTCTTCCCTGTAAGTGTTTTTTGTTTATCCAGTTTCAAATTAGTGCTAGAGAGTAAGAAAATAAACTATAGTAAGCAATAAAATCAACACAATTAAGTCTGATAGATAAATTGAATTTTGTTGTTAAACACTAATACAAGGATTGTGTTAGGGTAGAGATGAAATTTTATAATAGTTTCCAAAATAATTATGAAAGCTGGACAAAACTTGCTAAACTGTAAGATTGAATGATGTTAACATGGGATAGCAAGACCTCTTTGTCTCCATAAAGAGGCTTTTAACTCAGTCAGGTTCTGCAGTCTATGTGAGGAAAATATATTTTTTAAAAATAAATCACGTCTTTCTTCTTAGCACTGCCTTTTGATGCTACAGTGAACGAGTCTTAAATCTGGAACTGTACTTAAGGTACTCACTTCATTCAAACAAAATAATTCCTTTGGTGTTTTGCACATTCCCCTTCAACTACAGCAGATATCAAAAGTCTGTTAATTAACAAAGATGGTTGAAAGGCAAAATAAAATGCTCTTTAGTGTTTCTGGTTTGGAAATAACAAGACAAAGCTATTTTGAAGTATTTAACATTTGAATGTAAAAGCCAAATCTTTATCCATGAATCACTGTAAATGATCTGATAATGTCAAGCTGTGTCTAAATTGATAGAAATGACTTAAAAATTTCAAAATAAACTTAAATTTTCATTTAAAGGATTTGCTTTTTATTTTGAGAACTCTTACTGGGAATGCATTTTTAGTCTGTAGGGGCAAAGTGATGAAGGCAGCAAAACGGGTGAGTTGCATTTCACTACGAAACATTGTACAGAAGGGGAGGGCAGCACCTGAACAACTTCATTTGTCTTAATATTAGTTATTGATAACTCCTGCTTAATGTTATTACCCTCTCTTCTTCCCCTCTTACTTCAGCATGCTTAAATGACTTCAAGACATTTCCACTCCTGTTTAGGTTAACTGATCTGTGTTGACAGTTCATGGATTGCAACCTCACTTGCAAGTCTGCAGTCTCAAAGAGCAAAGTTAAGAGAGACTACTCAGTAAAATAATTCCTCTGGGTAACATTTGGCTGAAGAATGTTTTAGTCCTCTAAGGTAAAGGATGGTCATTCAGTGTTCTGGTCACTTTAGCTGTTCTACACATTGAAAAGCAGTAAGTATTTTTAAAATTATCTCAGTTATATAAGGCTTGGGGTTTTTTGTGCAAGTCATTCTAATGATTTAACTTGCCTATAGGTAAAGTAGACTGCCAAGTGAGGATTTTTTAAAAGTTCTAATCCATTTTTTATAAAGAAGAAAAAATACAACAGGGTTAATGAAGCATTGTTGGGTGCTAAAGTCTGCAATCTGTGTAAATTTTCTGCTTGCTTCAGGTTTAGAAAGATGCTGTATAGCCAGGCTTAGTGATCCAGCCTTTGGTGGTACAAATGATTTTGTGTGTTTGTGCTGAATGGATGAATGGCTGATGTAAGTATTTGTTTGTGGGGATCATTTAGGAATCAGTCTGCAGTTACTAAAGTCTCATAGTAAATGCAGCTTGACATGCCCCATCACTGCTGTTGGGAAATACACCAGATCTGTTCTGAGCAAATGCCATCCCATGAAAAATATCTATTGGAATCATCTAGCAAATTTTGTCATAAAATAGTTGAGGCTACTGAGATGTCATTATTAGGCAATAATTTCTTGATTTATCTGGTAAGAAATGAACAACTAAATGAAAATTGTCATATTAAAGTTCCAGTGGTAACTTACTAGGCCTGGGTTGTACCCAGAACTGTCTGGCCCTTGCTTGGACTTTTGGCAGCACCGTGCAGCACAAGATGATCCAGGTGTCTCTGTTTTGGGCACTGTAAATCTGAGGGGAAAACCATCTTTTCTTAAATGAGCTGGTGATCCTTGAGGGTTCTCTCAGTGACCCTGAACAGTTTGCAGGTCACCAGTACTATGTGGGCTGGCTACTATATTTGTTGTAGTAAGAAAATGCAGTAAGAAAAATATTGCAGTCACTGTTTAATGGCAAAAGCAAATTGGAGCTAGGATCTAACTTGCAAGTGACCAGTAAAATATTCCAGGGATATTCAATACTTTCAAGTGTGCAAAATGAAAGAATTTTCTCCATCACATAGCTAAGATTTCCAGTGAAAATCAGTGCAGTGACTTGATATGAAAATTGTGTGGCTTTCAGGCTTTCTTGATTCTTGCTCTGTTGTGAGTTTCCTTTCATCTTACCAGCTCTGAGAGGGGTACCCTGCCATGTGGCTCCAACACAGCTTCTGTGGTTGGCCCTTCCTCCTTTGGGGTAAAACCTCAGAGTAAAACCTTGCAAGAAGACATGCAATTACTAGCCATGCTCTGCCAGATTATTTTTAGATTGTTCTTTGTAGCTCTGTTTGTTCTCTGTCATTAAACCTTTCCCTAACTCATGCTGCCATTGCTGTTTATCTCAGTGCTGCCAAAATCTTCTGGCACACTAATAAGGTAGTGTGAATCCAGAAACTGCAGTTCTTGAAATAAAAGTGTTCCAGGAGAGCAGTTCTGAGCCATGCCTGTTCTGCTTTAGTCAAGTCCTCTTCAGACATCCTTAGTGTTTGACAGGTAAAGTCATCTGACTGCTTTAAATATACTTGGCTTGTAATAACGAGCTTGAGTGTTGCTCAGCAGTGCTTTGTGCTGGCTTAAAAACAGAGTGTTCTTGAGAACTGGAGTGTTAGTGGGAAGGAAATGAGGTGAACTGTGGGAACTGTTGGACATAAAAGTACAGAAAACTACTTTCTGATAGGTAATCTACAGTGTGCACCAGAAAAAAGAAATCCCAAAGCCCAATTCAGCATAACACTGTAGCCTTGTAACATGGTATGTCTCAGCCCTCTTTTGGAAATGCTGGGTCTGCAGGACTGCACAGCACAGGTGTTGTGATCCACAGGATGACTGCAGCCCAAACCAGGTTGGCACTGTGATCTTTATGATCAGTTCAGTTTGGAGATGCACCTCTTCTTGTTGCTATGAAAGGTGCAATTCTTTGTGTCCTGATAACTCACATCTTTAGTCTCCCTCTAGAGAAGGGTTGCATGATTGGGATATGAAAAAAAGCCAAAGTTGCTTGCTGCTGAGAGCCTCCTTTCAGAACAGGAATGGCTTGAAAGATTGGCCCAACAAATGGGGGCTGATATAGCGAGATTGGGTCAGCATCAGTGTGTCAGTGATGAAGGGAAACCTGTTCTGAAGAGTGGAATGAGTGGAAGTGCTGAATCCTCCCCACTTGCAAAGCTGTCTTTGCGAAGCAGACTTTCTAGAGAGGGAAGAATCCTTAGGGAAAAATACAATTGAAAATAATGAGGTGCAAAGGAGGCATAGTCTCTTTAAGAAAAACTCCACAATTCACGTGAGGGAATTTTACTGTCCCAGAAAGGCTTTGTCTTTAAAAATAATGATTTAAATAAAATCATCAAACTCCAGATATGTATCTTTAAATGACCTCGTGCCTATTGCCTCCCAGCTCATGCTAGAAACTTGACAGGATGCTTTTATGGCTCACCTAGAAAGGAAACTTGCAGGTCCATGCTAAAAAAGCAGATATGACTGTTACTTGGGACAGAACTTCTTAACTATTTTTCAAGACCTAAGAAATGCATTTGAGTAAATCTCATACTGTCCATTACAGGATGCTGACCAAACTTCATAAACAGTCTGTAATGCTGCTTAGGATAACATTTTCTAGATTAAAATAAAAATATCACTGGAAAATTATTCAGAGTTCTGTTTACAACTTAAATTATTCATCTAGACTGTTGCTTGAGTGGGAAGGAAGATGATTACACTGATATAAATGATGAAGTCTCTGCTTTTGTCAAGCAAGTGGTGCTAAACGTATTTGTGGCCCAGAGTATTGGGTGTACTCCTGAAATGGATCTTCCAGCCCAGTTTTGTTGAAAGGGGACCCAGTTGGCTCCTTGGAGGCCACTCAGCAATACACATCAAACCTGGTAAGTGAAGGTGATGGAGAGATTTGCTTTGCAGGTGTGCCTTTGATCTGATTTGATATGCTCATGTAGCTGCACCTGAAGCCTTTCAGCTTGGTATGCAGAGCCTGGTTCTGCATAAAATTGTTGACCTTTTGATTAGTTACACAGGGTTTGAGAATAATTAATTCCAATAAGCTGGTATGACAAGGAGTAGTGAAGCATAGGAAATATTCAGTCCCAAAAGCATGCAAAAATAACTAACTTTAGGTAGATGCTTTCCATCCTATTTCTTAAAAAATCTAAGTCTGGAGATGATTTTAACTTGCCTTGTGGCTCTAGTCCCCTTTGGATAAGACTTTTTTTTTTTTTTAAGCAGGGCAGTTGTTCACAAAAGCTGAGATTTCACACAGCCATATGTCCTCAGGCTGGAACTTGCTGGCTTTGCTTTTGTTAAAGCTAATGCTCAAAATCTGGGGTTTGGTTTTGTTTGGTTTGTGGGGGTATTTTTTTGCAAACGGCAAAATTGAGGACCCTTACAGATTTTTGGCTGGGTTTTATTTGTTCTGAAGATTTCTACGACTGTGGAACTAATCAAGTCTCTTAAAACGAGAAATGATAAATGCCCTTTCTGAACAGCACTGCAGTGTATGCCTTCTAGGGCAAGCTTACTTTTAACAACACCCAGCAGATGCTGCTAATGTGGCTTTTGTGTTAGGCAGGGGTTACTTTATCTGCATGTTGGCAGCTGCAGAAGAGGGATTAGCTGAGAAAGAAAGCAGGAGGGAGGGAGGGAGCAAGATGTATGCGGATCCTGGTCTTGATTTCTAAACTTCCGAGTGGCCTTGAACTCTTCTTCCCATCGGAGGGTTTCCTTGAGACAGGCAAGCTGCTGGATGGTGCCCCCGGGGTGTGAGCAGAAGAGCCATCCTCACGCTTCTCTTGGGAAAGCTGATTCGGTGAACTTTCTGTTGTTACCTTAAATTACCTCTTCTGTCTGCCTGCTGATGCTAAGGGATAGATTTTAAAAGAACAGTATAGTGTTATTTCAGTTATGTTTGCACTCAGTTATGGATCTTGGAATCAGCTAAATTTGGCAGAGTGCAGCAGTTCCCTTAACACTGTGACTCTGGGTGTAGCAGAATGAAAAGCAAGGTTTATTCTCTGAACGAGCACGGCGGGATTCGTGTGCAGCCGGCCCTGTCCTGCAGGGCCCCGCTCGAAGCCGCTCCCTGCGCGGACCCCGCAGCGCTCCGCGGCTGCTGCGGCGGTGCCGCGTCCGCAGCCCCCTCTAGAGTCTCGCTGTTCAGGGAGCTGCTAAGGAGCTTCAGCGTCCCACACAGCGCCCTGCGGAGCTCAATGCATTGGCATTTTTCTTTTAGGGGCTGGGAGAGGGAAGCTGTCTTGTAGAAAGGATGGAATTGAGGCTCCCCCGCCCGCAGGGGCTGCCCCGCTGCGGGAGCCCAGAGCAGCCGCGGCCCGGCCGCCCTCCCGCGGGGCTGCGCTGGCTGCGCGCCCCGCTCCCATCTCCCCGCAGCGCTACCTTAAGGGGCTGGTTGACATCAGCCGAGTGGGCTGGGCGGTGTGGGTGGGATTTCCTGTGCTGGAGGTCAGCTGCTCCCGTCCCTCTCCCGTCCCTCCCAGCCGCCCGGGTCCCGCTCTCCCCGCGCCGGAGGGACCCGCATCCTCCCGGCTCCCTCCTCTCGGGTTGGATTTACATAGTGATGTGTAAACTACAGGATGCCCAGCAGCACTGGAAAGAGGTTTAAACCTACGAAATACATCCCGGTCTCCACAGCAGCTGCCTTATTAGTGGGTTCGACTACTTTATTTTTTGTTTTCACGTAAGTACCGCTCTAGCGGAGGGGGGGGCCAGGCTGGGGCCGCCCGGCCCGGCGGGAGGAGACGGCTGGGCTTGACAGTCCTCCAGGCCCTGCCGCTGCTGGTCCCGCTCCCCGCCTGCCTCCTGCTATCCTTGCCCGGCTTTGGTTTGCAGAGGCTCACGATCTTTCCCTATCATAAAATGTGCCTGACAGTCAGATCCACCATTTCACGGCACGTAAAACCCCATCAGCCTCCCGCAGCTGCCGGCTGTGTGCATCAGAGATGGCAGAGCCCCGCAGCCCCTCTGCCCGTCTGTGCGGGGCTGGTGGACGGGAGGGAAATGCAGCTTCAGCCGCCCCGCTGCCGCCAGGCGTGGATCCAGCCTGTGTCTCAGCTGCCCGGAGTCTCCGTGCTCCAGGAGGGAGAGCTGGCCTCTCCCGTCAGTCTCTCGCTTGTCTCAGGGTTTATCCGGCACAGCCTTTTGAAGTGGAAGGAGTCCTATTCTAAGCATTACCGATTTTACATATTTTTATGTAACTGTTCCTGAAAGCTCGAGGAGCTAATGAACAAATTTACATTTCCTTGAAGGAAAGACGAAGAAACTTTTCCCCTCGCTGTTTCTTTCTCTCATTCCCTTCTCCCTTAAATGCAGGATGGAGCTGTGGCTGTCGGCTTGCAGCTCTCCTGTAGTTATATTAATATGTGAGTGCTGTAGTGCTTCGGCTGTTTCCATACACTGGAGTTGTGTAGCTCGCTAACCCTTCCTGTGCGGGGGTAGCAGCACCGTCCCTACAGAGGTGTCCGTGTTTCCAGAGATGCTACAAAACTGTGCTTGAAGGGAGCTTTTACTAAACTGGATTTGGGATGATGAAAACATGGCTATTGCATATTAAGATTTATTGTTTCACTTATTTTGGAACTCTGTTTCCCTTGTTTTGCCGTTGCTATTTTTTAACCGAGCTCAGTGAAGCTGTTGGAAGCAGAAGGCTCTATAGGAGTGGGAGTATGTGTCTGTGTCATTATCTTTTGTGGTTTGGCTGTGATATGATTCTCGATGTTTCAAAATGCTCGTCGCTGGTATGGTAATCTCAAAGTAGGATTTCAGAATAAAATGCAAATGTCGTTTTGTCTAACAGTTTCTTAAATCGGAACAGATTTTGACACTGAGTTTTGCTCTTGCCTTAATGTACGTTGATTTTTCCTTGCTTGTTTTCAGTGCATTTGATATGAAGTACGGATAAATCCTTTCAGGATATTACACTGTTTCAAGAACTGGTCAAGTCTCAAGAGCTAGTACAAGTATCAGCCTATCATTCATCATTTTGGGCATCTAGTTATAGAAGTTGGCTTTTGTGATGAACTTGGTTGACCCTGGAGTGATGAATATTAAATGGTAAAAAAAAGGTGGCCTTAATGCCAGCATTTATTTTTCCGGCTGCTTGAGGAATGGATGTATGCTGATGTTGTTTTGGAAGCTGTATGTTTGTTTTCATATGATACTTCCCGTGTAGAGCTGCAAATTGCTTAGTGATGTAAGACTTTCCTGGTAACACAGTTGTTGTTGAAACATCCTTTTGGCAGCAGGTCATCAATGGAGATGTTAGTTTTACAATTTGTATGGAAGAAGCAATTGCCTTTAATCTGTTACCGAATCTGGAACTTCACTCTGCTCCCTCTCTTATCAGTGAATAATTACATGCAAAATGAAGTATTTTAAGGATCTCTCCATATTGTAACTTGGCCTGTGTATCTTGAAGTGTTAGTAAATTTTTTGAGGATTGTCCCAGACATACGTTCTCTGCTGCTGCCAAATCTTGTGTGTAATAAAAGTAACACATAATTGAGCAACTGTTGTCAGGCAGAATCTGAAGTCCTGTCCATTCAAAAATACTCAGATGAATTAGTATGAGATTGGTGGTGTTTTTCATGCTGAGCTGTTTTAGTAAAATCTATCTTTGTCGTGGAATCAAAGCAAACCATATGCATGGGATTAGTTTCCTTTTGTGTGGCGGTGGGTTTTTCCCCCTTTTCTCAGCATTTCCATTTTTTATCTTTTTCCACAGGCAGTGTTTTGTCTCCTGAAGATCTTTTTGTTGTCATATGTTATTAAAGGCTGAGAAAGACCTGAATTTTCAGGTGTGTTGATTTGTCCAGCTTGTTTGATGTTGGAAAGAGCTCTGACATTCAGCAGTTGAAACACTGGATTAAAATTGTTTTAGCAATTTTAGCAGTGCTTTTGATACAATCCCTGCTTGCTTGTCATAGCACAAGAATTTCATCAGATGAAGATTTACATGTGTGTTTATTAATTCCTTATTTGTGTCATTAAGCTCTAAGGCTGCTGTGTCTGCTAATGAAGTAACCTGTGTATAAATACGTGAAACTGATGATGGACAAGATTCCTATCAAATGGGTGCAGATCACCTCAGTGGGATGTCATGGATTAGAGCAACTTCAGCACAGTGAGACTGAATAATAGATGATAATATATGTGGAAAAATTGAATTATAACTATTTTTAAACCACTTACTGAATAGAAAAAATAAGCTTTTTAGGGCACTGGAAACATTTCTGAGTAACACGTATGAAAACAGAACCTCTGACTTGGCTTTTTCCCTAGACACGTTTGTGGTCTCATGCCACACATTATGAGTGTCTTCTGCTGGATGAAAAGCTCTTTGAACTTGAAGGCCAGGGTTAGCTTTTTAGCAATGTGGTCTTTATTTTTAGCTTTTTTTCCAAACACCTTTGCTAAAAAGCAACACATAAAGAGTGTTTGAAATACACAGTGTCCTCTATTAGTTCATCGTGGTGCTGATCAGTGGTACTGTTATACTTCAGGAAAATTCCATTTTAGATTCTCCTTTATTCTTTTTCCTCAGCTAAGCATTTAGGATTCACTATATCACTGTTGTATTTCTTCTTTTATGAGGGGGAACTAAACTATTTAGCTATCAAGATTATTGCCTGGAAAGGCAACTAAATATTGCAGTTGTATTATCGCAGGCTTTTAGCACTCCATGTGTGTTCCTTCAGTAATAAATACAGTGTCTGAGTAGGTGGTCTAATTTGTCACAGTGGGAGAGTAAACAAGCATTAAGTCTAAGCATTATGAAGGAACATATCAATAATGTTGTATAGAATGATTAAGTTAATTTACTTATATGAGCAAATCAAATGGTGTAATGAAGGAAGAACTAATTCTCCTTAACATAGGACAAATCCAGTGATTCAGTTGTAGCAAACCTGAAGTTATTTCTACCAAAATAATTTTTTCTTCATATTTCTCACAAGACTTTTTGTTAGAGGTAACAATTTAACCTGTTTCAGTGAAGTCTCGGCTCTTAAGCCTTGGACTACCAAGTGCTGTGATGTAAACCTAATTGTGTTCATTCAAAGACCCTGTTTCAAGAACTTGACATCTTATTTTAGGTTGTGCAACTTCAGTGTTAGCAGAGAATGCAGCTTAATTGTCAGCAAGCAGAATGTCACCTGTGACCAGTTGGAATCTGTGATCTAAAAGGATTTTTCCAACCTAAATGATTCTATAATTATTTTGGAGCTAATAGTTCTCTTAAATTGGCTGCTTACTGTAGGCGTTGGTGCTGAGACCTTCTGAGTTAGCTCAGCAGCTGCAATACCTGTGTCTGGAGATTACACTGCCAGCTGAAAGCATATGGTTTTAAGGGGAAACTGTGGCTCATTTTAGTAAGGAGAAAAAAGCTCGTCATTCTGTCACTGAGTATTGTAGGCCAGACTATTTTCTGTAGCATGCAGCCTCTTGAGCATCTTTGAAATACAGCAGAAACGTGTAATTCATAACAAAGGTCTAGGTGCCACTACTTCTTTGATATAATGGTAGTAACACTGCTGTATATTATTTCTTTAAATGGGATAATAAAATGGGTAATTTTCTGGGTGAAGTGAAAGCACAAATAAGGTGAAAACTCATTCAGTCAGTACTGAAAATGTGAACAACTTTGTTTTCAAGAGCCATAATGGGAGATAATCATAGATATACACCATAGACATCTGCAATTGGCACTCTAATGCAGTCTGTGGCACAGGGAGTCTAATACCAATAACCTTCAGGAAACAATTGAGGAGTGATAAACTGATGTGGAAGAGTAACTGAAGTTGAAGTCACAGTAGGGATGGAAAGAAAATAGAGAAATAGTTTAAACCTGTGCTGTTCAGATGGCAGAAAGAGGAAGAATGGCTGGTAGACTGTGGGGCTGCTGGATTTACCTTAACAGGGAAGAAAGCTTGGCTTCAGTTAATGAATATTTAAAGAAAAATTGGTGTTCCCCCCACATTGTTACTGCACTTCATGAACTGGAAAGACTCAGCATTCCTGCAGTTAGACATATAGGAATCCAGATGCACTTAGGATACACTCACCCCTTAAATCATAAGCATTACCCCCTTCCTGCAGTTATCTGGTCCTACACTGGAACAGCCTTAAAATAAACAGGTAATAGCACTTTAAAGTTTAAAACTACCCTAACCATCCTGGATGGTAGTTAATGAAAATATAGTGATATATGTACCTAGAGTTCTTGAACTATATGTTAGATTTTTTCCTCCTATGACTTGCATATGTTCACAGATCAAAAAGGGAAAAATACAGTCTGCTGTTTTCACTTGGGTTTGTTTAGTCACTAGCAAAGGCCAAGCTAATAGAAGATCATCTTTGCTTTAGTGAATTTGATTTGTATCCAAAGATGTTTTCCTTGCCTAAAGTATTTAGTTCCAGATGTGCAGATGTTTTCACTTCTGCCAGTTCAGTGTTCTGATTTCAGTTAGAATAAATGATAAGATGTGATTTAAAATGTATATTACAGATGTTATGGAGTGTCATCTGTAACACAGGTGTGTTTTTTACCAGCCTAGAGGAAATAGAACTGAATGCTGAGAAGTAGATGCACAACAAAGAAAATAAAGATAAAATTGTAATTCAGACTCTTTTATCTTGATATGTTGCTGGACAGCATGAATTCTGCCTTAGAGTGTGATCTTACATCCTTCTTATGGTTTGGCTTCTGCCTAATAACTTGCTGAAGGCTGCTTGTGGATTTGGGAGAGCTCTGGTGGCAGTTGCTTGTGCTGTGTGGTGCCAGAAGTTCCAGGTGTGCTGTGGGTGTGTATGAGAGCACATGGAAACTCTGCCACTCCACAGATCCACTTCCCCTCCATCCTAACCAGATGGTCATACCAGATATCCTTGGCATTCTGAAAACTTGGGAGCACAAAGCTCCTCTACCTTGTCTGTTTCTACCCATGCTGGGGATCCATTTGATAGTGGTAATGCGAATTATGAAACAGAACTTATTCCCCCCTCCTTGAACATTCTTTCCACACCATTCTTCACTACTTGGAATATTAATGTATTTCTGATTTTTCTTTTTTTTTTTTTTTTTTTTGTTTTCCATATGCCAAGCCAAGAAATTGCTGGAATTGGTAGGGAGCAGCTTCACTGACAGCCATGCAGGTGACACTATACAGGGGAAAAAGAGTGTGCAAAAAAGCATGCATCAGTTTAATCAGGTGAATTTTAAAACTGACTTCACAGTCACATCCTGATTTCAAGCAGTGCGGTTCAGCCTCTTGAGATACCTTAACATTTTCCATGTTAGATGCATCTTTAATGGCAGGTTTTTCCTGTCCACTCTACCTGCAAAACAGAAGAGGTGATACTTGCCTGGTTGACCTGAGTCATCTCAGTTGTCATGTCTGTAAGCTCCTGAAAAATATTTACTTTTGTTATGACAAAGAAATGTCCTTTTAAGCCATGGCAGTTTCGTCTTGGTATAAAGTCTTTGGAAATAGAATCCAGACAAACTTGTCATTCTAGATAAGACAGGCAGTCTCAACAGGAAAATATATTTAACTGAAGCGTGAAAAGTTTGGGGGGAGGGTTTTTTACGCTTTAAGAAGCCTCATTTTAACTGCCTTTAGCTAGCTGATTTTATGATCTTTGCTTCCAAGGGCAGTGATATTTGCTTCCAACAGCAAAGTTGGCAATACAGGACATTTCTGAAAGCTATTAAAATTCATTCCTTTAGGAAAAAAAATGATATTTTGTTATCAGTGGGAATATTTTTTTTCTTCCTGTAGTTTGAGAAAGTAAAAAGGAAAATCATGTTTGGTGAGGAGAGTAAATGGCTACACATGTTCAGCTGGGGATGCAGAGCTTTCTGCAGCCACTGCAGTGGCATTTCAGTTCTCACTTTGAAAAAGGCAGAAGAGCTACTGGAATGGAAGTTATTGCTGTACATGGGCTACAGCTGTAGTCAGTGTGTGATTTATGCCAGTAGCAATCTCCTTTCTATTTTTCCTAATAAGCAGAGATTAAGGTCATATGGAAATAGGAATGAGAGTGTCTCAATTAGCTCTTGGGGGGCCTCCCAGCTTTTGTACAAGAATATAGGAGCAATTTTTCTTTTTTTGTCTAAAGTCCGTTTCAAGATGCTAATTTAAATACTGTCCTTGTCTGTCAGAGTATGCCACATGTGTATCCTTTTATAAATAGAAACAATCTCTACAACATTGTTCAAGCTCAATTGCTTTGTTAGTAATGTCAACTAAGGAATATTATTGCCGAAAACACAAAATTTAAACTGAGAGATAAATACATGTGGTGATCTTGGAGATCTGATTTTTGAGATTCATTACCTGGGATAGTTGCTAATTATACACATAACATTATTGTGTAAACAGCTTATTCTGGTACTGCCTGCTTCTCAGCTGAAATCAGCTGTAGGACCCTGTGGTGTGGAGATCTCTGGGGGATCTGTGAGAGATGACCTGGAACCAGTTTTCTGTGCTCACATTGTGTATAAGCTACAAGGAAATTTTTCAAGGCCAACAAAGGGAACAGCAAAAAGGATATATGAGCTTTGTTCAGTTGGCATTGGATGATGTCTGAAATACAGCAGTGAAGTGGTGTAAGCCAATTTAAAGCATGAAGGAGATGTACACTGGATTGGAGGAGAACTATTGTAAAAGCTACACAAGCTACACTTGTTTAATCAGTGCAGAAGTGGAACACTGATTTACTGTCCTTTGATTCAAGCCAGTAGATACAACACTTATTTCTCTATAATCCAAGAGTAATGTTCAATTTGGCTGCACTGTTACAGAGCTACCATTAGTTGATCATTTGTCACTGGGAGCAGGTAATGAAATTGAGAGGAAGAGGCATGGGGGTTGAGACAGAAATGCTGCAGTTTTTAATGGAAATTCTGTATTGTTCTTTTGCAAAGAATACCATAGATTGAAAAAACCTACTCAGGGCTTGATCTTATTTTACCATGGAGAGGCGATTTTAGAGATCCTCACTTGGTGATTGGAAAAATTAATTCCAATGAGTATACCACAGTGTACTGTCTACTACATAAATCTTCAGCCAGTAATCTGTATCCAGAAAGAGGATTTAATTAGTCACTGATTGGTTTTTTGCAATTACTAATGCAATTTAGCTAGGCTTGCTTCAAAGCTGTCCAAAGTGCCTAAAATTCTGAGCTCTAAATGTATTGTGAAAACACTAGTGGGTACTTGATTCTTTGTTTTTCTCAGGATGGATATTGTGGAATAAACTGTACAGTAACCCATATTTAGTTATTGCAGTGGTTACCATGGCTCTCTGTGAAAATGTAAACACAGAATTTGTGCACTTCAAATATGAAATCCTTATGAAATACCTGTACTCTGCTGCTGTGTGTTCAGATCATCCAGCAGCAAAAGACAGAGGTGCCAGGTGCAGGAAAAATATCTCTTGAATTTGAAATCTAAACACCAAAGCAGCTGTTCATGTATGTGTGCACCATGAAATGACTGCTCTCCAGAAAACTTTGGTACACACTCAGACTAAACTAATCACAGAATATTCTTAAATGAACAAATTACCTTTTAAGTTGGAGCCCAACAAAGCAAACTTGAGACTGCTTAAATATATAAGGGCCTTCATAAATAAAGCCAGACAAAGCGTTACTCTCCCAGGATTCTTAAAACTAAATTGGCATTTACATTAGCTCTCATTCATGTCTTCAGGGAAATAATGTAATGTAATATCTGTATCAACACAATTTAAGTACAGTTCTGGGAATAAGGAAAGCTTGGACATTTCTATAAACAAGCATCATTTTAATTTAAACTTGGGTCAATCATAGAAATGCTTCAAAATGGAAAAGTTCAGCTTAAAACTCTTCTGCTTACTCTGATCCCAGTCGGCTAGGAGAGGCAGGTATTTTTTTATGGAAAAACACTTCTTCTCCCCCTTTTCAGCCAGTTCAGTTTCAAAAGTTATTTAGGATTATTTTCATTGTGTATAACCTCCCTTTCAGTTTTTTCTCATGAGTGAGATCTCGTTTTGCATGTTTAGCTTTCTCTGAAGATTAATGTTTGCTCCAGCAATAAGGCTCTCCAGATGTGTTATGATCTAATAATGCTGTGGTCAACCCTTGTCTGCTGTCAGCAGCTTGCTGAACCACCTCCTGTGTTTTACCAAGCCCCAGCATTTGATGATGTAGTTTCCTGGCTCCAAACAGCAGGAGCCATGAGTTGTGTAGGTGGGCAGTTCTCCCTCCATAGGGTTTGTGTCTGGCACTGGGCTCAGGAGCCGCTGCCTTGAGACTTCCCTGTGGAACCACGCTGCTAACTTGGCTTATCCTCCAACATTCCAATGCACAATGATGGAGCAGGGTCTTGAGGATATCTGTATGGTCATCATCATGTGCTCAGACCTGTGACTTTGACCAGTAACTCTAGGTCTCTAAGTCCTTGGTTCATTTTTTTTTTTAAATTATTGTCTCATTTCTCTGTTGTGTGGTGCATAAGTCTCACATCTTTCTTTTCTCTTTGAAGCTGGCTTTGCACATACTTGTGTATCTTGTGAAAATGGCTAATGAGTCTTTGTGGCAAAACAATAAGAGCATCAACAGGTGCTAGATTTCTCTTTTAATTACTAAGTTTTGAGAATTCTGTAGAAAGAGGTATATAAAATGGCTGCTTTCTGATATACAGTACAAGTCAAACAGAAGGAGATAGGAAGCCTCTGAATCTGATGACTTCTAAATCATGTATGGAAGTTGTAGCATCTGCACCAAAAAGGGAAATTAACATCTGCCACAGAAACTTCAGTGCAAAGACAATGCAGGAATAAAATAACAGGACTTTCTGGGTGTGGCCGTTGAATCAATGGAATATGTTTTTTTAGTTGTGAAGCAAAACATCTAATCCCTGTCCAGAGAGTTATGTATCAGAAATAAAATGCAAGGACCACCTCAGCTCCTCTTGGCAGAGCTCTGCTGAGAATGTTCCTTCATCTTACATAATCTATTACTTTTGAAATCAAACCCAGTCTGTATTAGCAGTGCTCTCAAGAATCTGGCGGGCAGTGGAGGAGGACAGGCAGATACAGGTTTTTTATAATATGAGAAGGGTTGGTTCCTTGAAGTGAAATGGTTCCGGTTGTGTCATCTTTGTGTATTTTTAGAATATGGCATTTGACAAATAGATTGCAATGATAATAAGATACAAGGTCTTACATGTGCCATTGAATTTGGCCTGCTGCTGCTGCTGATAAACAGGTTGGAAAACATCTGCTTTCCTTCTCTACTGCTTCAATTGAGAAGACTTTGCTTGGGAAAAGCCGTGCTACTCCTTAGGAAGTCACCATCCCTTCTGGTCTCCAGCAGGGTAACTTGTGAATAAAGTCATCAGTGCCATAATCCCTGTTTACTTCTTAAACTGAGGCAGAGAGGCACTGTACAACTGGAGTGCTGCTGCTTAGCAAGTTTTGCAGAGATGTGCCAGCTACAGGCTGAAGCTCTGCCAGCCCAGCACTCAATGGAGATCATTCTTTCAGAGAGGGCTTCTGAAGATTTGCCCAATTCTACAGTTTCTACTCCATCTAATGTCATTTTGGGCCATCCATCATGCAGCAAGACTGTTTTGTTTCTTGAACACTGCATAGATGTATGAATACAGAGATAAGTGTACTAAAGCTTCGTTGTCTCTCTTTAAAAGTTTAATGGTAACATTGTAGTCTTTAAACTTTTATTTGTATGTAATTCCACAATGACTAGTTACTTTTGCAAGTAATTTTTCTTGCATTGTATTACAAAGACTAGTGGGATAGAGCTAAACATGATATCTGTGGTTCAAGAACTGAAAAATTAATGATTCCTCCTCTAGCCTGCTGTGTTTGATTTATAATTCATATCTGATAAGAGACATGCTCTTCTGAGCCAGCTATCATCTCTCCATTTACATCTAGGTGTGGTGGTTTTTTTTAATTCTTCTTGTGGTAGGTGCTGGGGAGTTGTGAATTTTGGGCCCTAGAGTGCTCCTGAAGAAGGTTTCCAGACACATTTTCTCCACCTCTCCTTTCCCACCTGAGACTCTTTATCCTCTGTAGGACGGCCCCAGGGTTTGTGTTGTCCTCAAACGTCACAGCTGCTGTCACAGCCCACTGCCACGACTTGTGACTTTTAGCATAACCCAAGGACATGGTTTACCTTTCAGAGGCACTTGACAGCAGAAGGAAATGGAGAACAATAGGGGTTTTAAGTGTCCTGAGTAGCTGCTTCCAGCCGCTCTGTCTTTCAGGGAGAGGCATGGCTGTGGACTAAGTTATGAGCCCTTTACAGAACACATCACTCACTTCTCTATGTTTGATCTTTTCCATCATTCTGGATCTTCCTGGGCTTGTCTGGCTGCATCTTGTCTGTCTCCTGTACTGGTTTTTTTTGCTGTTCTCTGTCTCTCTCAACAGGTGATCTCCAGGTCAGTCTGTTCAGGTGGATAAGGCCTTTTGCCCAATACATACACAAAGGGTGATCCACTGCTTGTTTACCCACTGAAATGCCAGAGTAGAGGCCTTACAAATTGCAATTCAAAATCTAATCTCATCTGTCGAGCTGGGGTGGCTTTTAGGGGTTGATGAAACAACTCTTCTGTATTGAAACTGTAAGTGGTCTCAGTGGGCCACTGTCTTTATTGTGACTCACACATACTTGGCATCCTCTCCAAAGAAGCTGACCAACATTTCTATCTTCTTCCCTGCTAAAAAATTCTGTATTCTTTGTGAATTTATTTGCTCCAGAACAGTAAGCTGAGTTGCTGGCTGGTCAAAAGGGAAAGAGATGTGCAGCAGTTTGCCAGTTACATTGTCCTCCTCTGAACACAAGAGAGTCCTGTTTAGTGGAATGAGGCACTGATCCCACATTTTTGCGATTAATATGTTTTGTGCTTTTGTTTGCATCTTTGAGATGACGTTATTTATTTTTGTTGCTTCAACTGTTTTGGAAATGAGAAAAAGCTATTTTGAGTGTAATATTGTCTTGGCATCATTTAAAAAGTATCTCTTCTTGCCAGTTTTTTTTCTTGGTTCCCCTAGAAATACATTTATTTTGGGCTGCTTCTGCCATTGTGTATGTTGTGATAAGTCTCCAAAGCATCATACTATGCATATGTGGATGGTGGATGCTTGCGTGTCTGATGAGGGATTGATTCTCCTGGGCATGCGAGTCCTGGCAACTCCTCAGTTAGAAAACTTGAGGTTTTAATATACATTCTGTGTTTTAGTCCCAGTTTGGCCTCTTCTTTTGGAAGGCATTTCTTTTCCTTTTTAATAGAAAAAGCTTAGAGTTATATTGAGCTAGTTAATTAAACAGCCTGCATCTAATTCAGATCTCTCCTCTTAGTTTCCTTCTCACTTTTTTAAAACTGTGCCTCCTTAAATAACCTGATGAAGCTATGTAAGAATTACTGAGATGAGTTGAAGCCCATCTAAAACTAGAACCTAAATCTGATCTCCTGACCTGCCCATTAAAATCTCACTGCAAAGTGATTACTCCAAGGTATCCAAGGGACTGCATGCTTGGTTTAGATCCCTTGGAGGGCTCTTGGTCCTCCTGGCTGGGCTGATAGTGTTCCTTCAGCTGCCTTTATCATGTACATGTCCTGGGCCTTACCCTTCGGAAAGATGACTGCCTGTTTCCTCTTGGAAACATCTGAATCATTTTGGTTAAAGCCTAAATTGCCCTTTGCTTGAAGGGCAGAGGTAGCAGAAAGATTGCAGCCTAACAGTTAATTTGGCAAAGTGATTCAGAATGGAAAATATGCAATATTGCTTTTATACCTGTGCCTTCTCAGTCCTGTCAACAGATACCTGAACACATTCCATCAGCTTTTCCAGTGGCTGCTAGTCTTCAGATGCTTCTTTTCACTCTTTAGTTTGCAAGTTGGTCTTTCTAAATTTCAGGAAATACTGAGCTTTCCCTCTGAAAGTCAGTCCTCTTAAATCTGCTTCTTTCATAGGGTGACAGTCTTAAAAATGTATTGTTTGCTCTTTTTGTTCTTCTGAGTTCAGAAAACAGCGATTTAAGCTAAATTATCTCTTTTAGAAGAAATTTCAGACAATTTGCAGTCTGCACCCATTTAAGTGGTATGGGGCAGGATGGAAAGACAGGAGAATGTAAAATAGTGTTATTATGAATTATTGTGCAGTAGGCAAGGATTTCTTTCATTCTCTCCCCCTGGCCCCCACATCTTATATATCTAAGGAGGAAGTTGCAGGGTGAGAAGGGATATTCTGATTTCCAAGGCAGTAACACAGAAGGAATTTTGCATTTTCTCTAAGAGTACACAAACACTTTTTCCTGACATTACCTGTGATATTTTGAAGGCTTTTGGAGAGAAGGTACATCAAGGGAGGCTTAGACTGCTGATTCTTACTCTGTATTTGCTAGCTTTGACTGGGTCCATGTTGAGAAAGCAGAAACCTGTCAAAAGTCTATACATCTACACTGAATTTCCAAATTATTATTAGTATTCTACATGCAGATTAGCTTTCTTTTTGTCCTTATTTTCCTGTATCTTGGAAATAGCCTTCTAAAAATATTAGCAATAGGTGAATAAAGGATGAGTGCCACACTAGGCACACTTTAAAATGCTCTCATGTATAGGAAGTCTAAAATTCTTTATTTCAAACCAAAGAAAATAGAAAGGAAAGAAGTCAGAACCCCTAAGGGCAAAGTACTGCATGTTCAGGTCTCTTGTCATGCCCTATTTGATTTATAAATATTAAAAAGTGTTTGTGTTCTAGAGCTCTGGCTGGTCCAGTGATTTTGTTGTTCTCCCACAACATGATGATCATCCAAAAGGCTTGTTTCTGTGTGCATACCATGGGGTTTTAGGTGCATTATGGTATAAAAGTATATCTGGATATAAACTGTCAATCTCCATTTTTGTGTGAGCCTTAAAAGAAAGTTCAGGCACAATAAAATAGACATGTTTAGTGACAGTTCAGCATCACTTCACTTGCCATGTATGATCACCCTATCAAGAATTGCATCCTGCTGTGATGACAGTTTGCTGGAAACTCTCCACAGATTCATTGGAAGTTGGCTGAGCCCCAGCTCCACAAATTACTGGTCAGAAGAGACTGTTTGCAGGGCACAAGTCTATCCAATTTGTAGTGTTGATTTGATTCTTTTTTTAATTAACACTTTCAAAAGTGTGTCAGCAGAGTGCCAAAAAGACAAGAAATGATCAGCTAAAACATTTTCTTGTGACATATGATGCTGTTCCATATTATCATGGAAACATGGCACTTAGATATGGCAATATTTTATTTCCTGTTACTTTTGTTCATTTTATGGTCAGCAGCAATTTTAAATAAATAGTCTTCAACTAAATTCTGGGGTTTTGCCCTTTTTTCTTTTTACTTCTTCTCCTTGATTCTTATCTCTTTTCCCTGAATTCTCATTAAGTCCAGTATCTTATTGAATCTAAAGCTAATAAATTGAATGTTCCAACCTTTTAATTTTTTTTTTGTAAGACTGCTTTCTATCTGGTGTTTCTGACTCAAAGAGGTGATTGGCAGGTATTATATAAGGAGTATACTAGTCTGTAGTCCTTTGGAGATCCTGCAAGTACAGTCAGGATTAATAAAATCTGGCTGGCCGTTTTTTGATTAAATCATCCTTCTCTGTTTTTGGAGGGTGGGGTTTGCTTTGAAGCATAATTTTTCCCTTTTTTTTTTTTTTTTTTAGCTGTTGTTTCCTCAGTGCTGTGTGAGACCTGTCTCTCCTCCATCAATTCCTTCGGTCTTGGATGGTGAGGGTAGTCAATGTCAGCACGAAAGATCAGAGCTGGTGTTGACAGCAGTTTAAATGCACCCTTGCTTATGAATCGCTGCTTTATAGCCACAGATGCTGGAAATATCCTGTGCAGGGAGGCTGTTCCAGGTGCTGGAGTCGTCGCTACAAAGCAGAGTTAGTGCTGTGTAAGGGTTTCATGCTGCTCGCAGCCCAGCATGGAGCAGCCCGGGCCGATTCCCGTTCAGAGCTCTCCCTCTGCCCTGCCCTTCCCGGATGACCTCGGCTGGCTGCATGCCGCTCTCCCCCTCACAGGATGGGAGAAAACGAGATGAAAAACCTCGTGGGTTGAGATAAAGACAGGGACGTCACTTACCAGTTGCCATCAGTGACTAAACAAACTCAGCTCAGGGAAAATTAATTTATTGCCAATTAAAATAGATCCGAACGGTGAAAAGCAGAGATAAAACCTAAACACCTTCCCCTTACACCCGGTTTTTTGCGAGCTCAGCTTCATTCCTCTGTTCCCCGCTCCTCCACCTCTTCCTGCCCCCGATCGGGCCGAAGGGAGGGGGAATGTGGGCTGTGGTCAGTCCATTTCAGCCCCTCTTTGTTGCTCCAGTGTGGGCTCCCCATGGCCCGCGGTTCCTCTCCGCTGCCGTGTTCCCTCAGGAAATCCCGCCTGCTTCAGCACAGGCTCTGCCACAGGCTGCCGTGGGGGTTTGCTCTGTGCTGGCTGCCAGGGAATCCAGCACAGCCACTCCCGGGGACATTCCTCACACTTTTCCCCTCACTCCAGGGACATTGCTCACACTTTCCCCCTCACTCTGTGCGGGTTTTTGCCCTTTCCCGAGATGCCGTGGCCTGGCTGAGGGCTCCCCTCACAGAGCTCCCGTGGACCTCAGCGTCTGGGCACAGGCATCCAAATCCCAAAGAGTAAACATTTCTACATAGATGTTCCAGCAGTTCTACATTTGTATGAGTCTTTACACACAGGAGAAGAAGACTGTTACCAAAAAATGCAGTTTTGACCTTCATCGTCCTCACCTGTACCACAAGGTCTGTCAAACAAGTTGAGAGAAAAATGGATTTGCCTGTTTTTTCTGCCTACGAACTACTTGTTTTTTAGTAGCGCTTAACAATCTCTCTTCAGGAAAATTTCTGAATGTCAGAGTGCAGCAATGGCTCACTCTGATTTCTGAAATACCTCAGAATTTCCATTGTGATTTTGTGAGTCATGTAATGTGGCTTCTTCATGTGGCTCGAGGATCCTCCATTTGCACGTTCCCCTGTAGCCTCTCTGTCGCGGTCTGGGGGTTCTTGGAGGCCAAGCACAGGACACAAAGTCCATCAGTTCTCGTTCTCTACAAGCTGCTGGAGAAGAGAGTTCACTTGGGGGAGGCTGTGGCTGAAAACATCCCCACACCAGGGGCTGGAAACAGGTAGTTCTGTGTAGCTTCTCAGGCCAAATGCATTGATCCTGACTGGCTGCTGGAAAGCTTTGTCTCTCCTGCTAATCCCAGAGAGAACTTGATGAGGTTAGTTTTAACCCCTCTTAAATGCTGGGGTTTGGTTATAGGGCTGAGATTTTTAGAGGGAACTTTCCAGAAAATAACTGCATCTTCTCTGGGGACTGAAAAAGGTTTAAAGATGTGGAAACTGCCCACAGTAATATCCATGTAGTAGAAGGACGAAATGTGAAACATTTACCACAGTTTTACTGGGATATGTTTGGGTAAGTTTGGCAGCTGTACCCTATTATTGGAGACTACATAGGGAGAGCCAAGGAGAAATAATCATCTTCTGTCAATGTCAGGAAAAGTGACTAGGTCAGAAGCTCTGTGAGAAATGAAGTTTCCAGAGCAGAAACACTAAAGCTTCAGCCCAGTTTGCAGTTTTCTCTTTTCCTGTCCTGAAGCACTCCATCATAATTGCCTTTGTTCATACTACACCTGTCAAGAGATGACACTGTTATGCATTAAACTTGGTAATGTGACAGCAATGCATTTTGCCCTGCCAAAATGGAGGCAGCTTGTGCCCATCTTCTAGAACTGGCTCAGGTCTACCAGCTTTTTTCCCCCCTAATTTAGAAATAATGCCAAACAGTAACGCATTGTGTGTAAACCAAATTGACTGTCCTTCCTGGCCCCCTTTAAAAATACTGGAGAACTGCTTTTAATGCCTCTGTTTATTTTGGTACAGTATCCAGACTGCTGGAAGTATGTTTATAGCACAGTCTAACAAGCTGAGGCTCCTCTCTAAGATTTCAGTGCCTCATGGTTGGATAGAAAAAGCCGATGTGTTCTAAATATGTATTTATTTCAGACTCTGGCTGGCAGTAATAGTTAATGCCATCTAAGCTAAGTTTGAGCAGCAGTTTTTCCTCAGCACCTGATACAATGATCCTTGTTACTGTGGTGCTCATTAGTCAGACTTATCAACACCTGTGGTTGTGAATATCACCACTTATATTAGGTCATCTGTATTTAAGCTTGATGACGATGAGAAACCATTTTAATTTACTGTCTACCTTTGCAGCCTGAATTTCAGGTTAACTTTGAAATCTGGTTAATGTTTTAGATGCAAGAAATTCAAGTATATGAAAATAATGTTACTTACATTGAACTGAAGTTATAACTCTGCTGTGAGTGCCTGGAGCAAATATAATTGACATATAAGCTGCTCTTTTCTGCCCTGACAGGCTTTCAATCCACTTTAATGCAGTGCGTTTAATCTCCTATTCTTTGTACTTTCTTTCCTTTTGTTTCATGCACAAAGACTTTATTAACTGGAAGACATTTTTGGAAATGTTTTCTTTTTGATAGAAGTATCTTCCACACAGGAAGAAAGACTGAAACACAAAAAAAATTAGCAGTTTGTTTTGAAACACAAGAATTATTCTAAACATAGAACAAATAATCCTGGTAGTGCAAGATTGGAGTTGTTTAAATCAAACTTGCTGCTGGAAGCCACTATTTATTTCCAAATGATTTAAAAAGCCAGTTTGCCACATCTGCTCTCCCTGCCCATGTGAATATCCCCCTGCTCCAGTTACTCACGGCTGGCAAGGAGTTGGTGCTCACTCTCCCTTTTTTATCCAGGCTCAGACCACTGAACTTGTCAACTCTTTCTGACAGAAACTGGATGATACAGAAAAGTAGTCATCCTTTTCCCTTGCTCTCCCAAATCTTAAAGCCACTGTAAAAGCTTTGCTGTAGTTGATAGTTCAGTGACATGCAGTATGGAGAATTTTGCTTCACTGCCTGTTGGAAGGAACCAAACTGTTTTCCAGTGTGCCTCTGAAAAGTGCCTCTCTTGTGTTCTAAAATCTCATGCAGTCCCAAAGCTAATGTAAGCAGTGAGCTCTAAAGGCTGACTGGAGAAGAGAATTGATTTGGAGTATAGAACAGCTCTTCTGTCAATGTTTTGGCCAGCCCTGTGTAGTATGGGCAGTTGTTAAGTCTTCCTGAATTTCAAAAGAATGTAGGCATTTAAATGATTTACAGGTTATTAAAAACATTGTTATCATACCATGACTGCATTTTAATGAATTACTTTTTAAAATAACAATTGGTACAAATATCTGCTGAAGTAGGGTGTCCTTCAGTGCACAGCAGAGTTGTTGCCAAGAATATATCAAATATTTGAAGCCCAAATTAGATGTAGTGAATCTGGTTGGCTCATTCAATAAGTTATTAGCAAAGCATAAAAATCCTCCTGTAGCAAACTCATCCTGGGCTTTCGAAGAACATTCCTGTTCTTTACTGACAGAGTGAAGATTGTTTAAGCAGTTTGGGGATTTGGGGAGGAATGTCCTTGTGCATGCATTAACAGCTCGCTGTCTGTCTGGGGGGCTTACAGTGCTCAGCTGTGTGCTGCAATGTGCTGGTCTTCCTCACCACGCTCCTTCCCCTTTCCTGTGCTGAAACTGCTCACAGCAGCAGATCCTCTGAGGCACAGCCCTGGCTGGCACCTGCAGCACCTGCTGAAAGGAAGGGCAGTATTGAGTAGGGATGAGTCACAGGAACCTTAAACCTGCTCTGTTACAAGCGGGAATTGCAGCTTCCTGAGGCAGCCAAACACGATCCTTGTGTACCAAGTTCCACCTCAGGCTTCTGGCCTTTTCTGAGCACCTGGCAATGCCCCAGGCCTGTCGTCTCATTCTGGGATGAGAATTCTGGACTATCCCTCCTGTTCACCTCGGTGTTTTTTGCCTAAGCAGGTGAGGCCAAAATGAATGTTTTTTGGGGAAGAGTGACTGGGAACCAGTGGGTGTTTAATCTGTGCTTTTTCAACAGTGCTGTTCCTCACAGCGGTGGTTTTTGCTGGCTTGCAGGACAAACCTGCACAGGAGAGAGGAAGAGTGAGAAGTAAAGTGAGTCTGAGCACTTTGGTCACTTTTTGGATTTTCATTTGCCATTGGCAATTTCAGAAAAGTGCACAGGGCTGGCAGGGAGATTTTTTTTCTCCTTAGGAATGAGGCATGACAGACCTTCCTTTGAAGTCTTTGGGCAGGAAGAAAGCAAGTCTATGCTGCTGCCTCCTGTTTTGTTTCTGGGGTGAAATGTGATCCAGAGTGACCAGAGACAGGTGGGCAGTGTCAGAGGTCCAAAAGAAGAGGCTAACAAAAAATCAGATCCCAAGGCTTAAACTTCTTTTACACTCCTGCCAAGATTTATAAAAAGCCTGTCCTTCATTAGTTATTTTAAAACTTATTAGAATAATGAAGTGACTCCCACCTACCAGTCAATGATCTTAACTCTTCCTGTATACAAACAATTTCATTGATTTAAGGTAGTGCAAAAGAGTATTTGAAATTTTAGTGGAACTGATGTGTCTCTTTGTGTCATACTGAACGAATTATGAATACTTGAATGAGGAAATAATGCAAAGGACTGAAGCTGTCATGGTATTTAACACCATGACATAGAAAAGGAGATCAAGTTGCAATATGGGTTTTTGCATACCTGGTCTGTCACTGAAGAGCAAACATGTACAGAACAAATTAATTTTTTTTTAAAAAATTATTTGGCTAATTTTCTTGACTCTGCAAAGAAAAGTGATAAACTGCACTACAATGATTACCAGTCTCATTCCTGTAGCTGTATGAACAACTAATCTTCGTAAGTGGGTGCTAGCATGGATGGAGAGGAGGACTGAGAATTTTGTGTTGTAATTTGCAGCTTCTTTGATCACTGGTGTGTACTGCATGATTTTTGTATTCTGGTTACAAAACTTGAACGTGCGCATTCTCAAAAAGTTATGTTCTTAATGAAAAGTGCAATTCACTTGCTGAAAGTTTGTCTGTCCTTTTTATCTCCTCTGTGGTGAAAGGGAGTAAATACTTGGCCTTGATAAACTCTTGTGCCAAGTGTTCTTTTGAAAACAAAAAAGATATTATGGTCCATAGTTATTTTCAGCATAGCCTTGTTTGGAAAGCAAACAGAACTTCAAATTAAGTAATTGCTCTCCACAGATTAAAGCTGTGGGTTTTCTTCTCCCCTGTGTATCGCCTACTTGTTCAGTGCTTCAGCTTATACTAAACTCTTCAGAGCTAAGGATGTAGTTGGGCTAATTAATGAAAATGGTTTTCATTGATTGCTGTGGAAAGAAAAGAACTAACTGGTTTAATTAACTCAAGACTATGCATACCTAGAAGAGTAACTATTGATCTGCATATGTTTAATTAAAATAAAGGACTTGCAATTTTTGCAGGCCTTGTCAGCTCACTCTCTGGTTTGAGTAGGACTGCACAGTCCGGGTGTGCCCTTTCACAGCAGCTCCCTTTGCAGACCCTAAACTGCAACAGCTGGGACTGGCACCTGGGCATGAGGGAGCAGAGTGCACAGCTCCAGAGAACCATAGCAGAGTGAAATGACACTGTAATTTCTGCTCTTTGTCCTCCCATTTGAGCAGCAAGCTTGTCTGGAAATGAGATGACTAAAGCTATAGGAAGCCACTGCTTATGCTGTGTACTACTTCTAAAGTAGACACTTTGAGAGGGGGAACCCTTCTGTCTGACATTCCCAGGTTTTTCATAGATTAATGAGATCGGAGATCCAAGGTATTATTTAATGTCTTTTTTTACTGCTCTTTTGCTTCTGTATTTATTTAGCTCTGTCAAAGTAGAGCATATCACTAGTCCAAATCAGAGCTTTCTGCATTGCCACCAAGGTTTGCATTGGATTGAAAACTGCCGAGGTTTGTACTGCTAGAATAAAAATAGTAATTGTAATGTAGTCCTCTTAAAAGCAAGTACTTTCAGATGCTTCTCAAGCCCTTGGTCAGTGTTCCCTGTCTCTTAAACTTGTTTACCTGGCTTCCATCTGGAAAGCTTCCAAAAGTAAGGAAACTGAACAAATAAAATATGTAGACTGTGATTCTAACTTTTGCTGGCCACTTTGGGTACTCTGTGAATAGAAGGGAAAACATAGGAAAGCAGTGAAATGGATTCTGACATGAATGGAAGACAGAAGCAACCAGTGGAATTACTAAAAGCTGTGATGGGCTTTGGGACATTGTTTATGACTGCAGGTGACTTACCCTGTGCTGCTTCTGAAAAAATTACCAGACCGTATAGCCTGTGGCGTTCCTTTACACGCGGTGTGTGCCAGCACTGATGGTGGCTTTCATCACGTGTGCTGTCATGGCTGGGTTCCTGTGTAGCCAGTACCAGAGAGGGTCGGTTCTGTGCTCTCTCTGCAGTTGCCACTGCTGTTGGCATCAATTTTTTGTGAAACTGTACCCTTAACCTCCCTTGTGCATGAAATCACTGCTTTGAAATTTAAATTGCAGGTTGCAGTGTATCTTAGTTGTAATTATGCCCAGCACTTCCACTATAAGACCTTAGGTTTAGTTCTGTGAAATTTGCCATTTGAGTGAAGAAATACGCTTCACACCAAGGGGGTTTTTGTGTGCTTAGGCTAAACCAGAATGATTAAAAAAAAATGTTTTGCCTATCCGAATCTTCAAGTTCAGCAAGACTAAACAGTAGGGACTTGAAATGGGACAACAAGATTACTTTTGTGGTTGGACTTTTTCTGTCTCTACAAGAGCAACGGAGTTTGTGTTCATGGGCAGAGTGCTACAGTTGATGTTCACTCTCACAGGGCATGATCTGGTGCCCAGGGCCTCTGCCCTGCCCTGGGCAGGCAGCTCTGCTCACTGAGGAGGAGACATGAGGCTCTTTGCCCAGGCTTTGAGTCCTGCCAGCAGCAGAAATGAGCACAGAAACAGATATTTCAGATACAGTCGTGTGTTTTCTCAGTGCTTCTAAGGTGGCAGTCAGGAAGCTGGGCAGGGGCAGAGGAAGGCAAAGAGCTTGAGAGCACCTGAGTGAGCTGGTTTCTGTCATCTCACAGTGACTGCAGTCTTGGTTTGTTTGCAGAGCAGTGTCATCTTGACTTCTAGCTCTGAGCAATACAAGTTCATGTTATGTTGGCAGTGCCCCTTTCACTGACTGCCAAATGCCAAGGTCCCCGAGAAGTCAGATTCTGAGGGACATACAGCATTTTGGGTTCCCATTTGCAAAATCAAACTGAGATAGAGAGATGATAATAACTCCTGGGGTGTTAAAATGATAAATGCTGATGTTAGCAAAACACTCATATGAAGTTAATTATAACATAACATCCCAGAAGGAGAACAATTCTATATTGAGTATAGAATGTGCACGGCATGCAGCGAGTATGTCTTGAGGCCACATGGCAGGGTACAGTGATCCTGAACAGTACCTGCTCAGCCAGCCTGCAGAGCAGCAGCAGCCCTTTAGGGAATACAGAAAATAAAGAGATTAAATTTGGCCCTCTTGTTACATGCAAGTGACTTTAAAGATTCATGGACAGTTTTACTCCAGCAGTCCAATTTTCTGAGCACTTGCCTTTATGCCAGTGTTGTCATTTTAATGTATTTAGAAAATACGATGGTGAATATGAACTCACAGTGTCAAGTTGCAAAAAGAAGTGCTGGGCTTGGGGCTTTTTTTTTTTTTTCCACTCAATTATTAGTCTAAGGAAGGTGAGAAATCCGATATTGTATCTATAAAGTGGAAAAGCTTAATGGTTATAAGCAACTTGGGTTCCCTTGGATTGATCTGGGTTGTTTCAATGCATTTTTCTTCTTTATTGCCAAAATCATCACAGCTGATCTTGGAGCAAGTAGAAGATGTTCCTGCATGCAGAAACATCCAGAAAAACGCTTGCTTCCCCAGGAATTACAGTAAAGTCTAATAATCTTAGTTTACAGCCTATTTTTACAAATAGAATTATGGGTTTCAGTTTGTTGTGGTCACATTTCTGCAAGACTATCTTGGATGCTTCCATCTCTCACTTCTAAAAAGGGATCGTATGATGTGTTAAGCAGTATCATAAATATAAGTGTAATATTTTAAGAACAAAAAATTGGGCCTCCTTGCATTCTCCATGATGTTTAATATTTCACAAGTTTGACTCTTTTGCAATCCTTTGTAACTTTTTAAGTTGTGGTTTTATGGATTAGAGTTCAAAAACTGGTGGCTTTTTTATAACTTCAAATGGATTGGGTGAAAGTAGTTATTAATCTTTGAAATAATTACAAGCATGGCAACTATTTGAGGCAGAAATAACTGGGATTTCAGCTTCTTACAGGCAAAGCTATTCATCAATCAAATAAATCAGTCCCTGATGGGAAGGGGAGAAGGAGTAATCCCTGTGTTTTTGTGGCACAGTAAACAAGGAGGATATTGTGTCCTAAAAGTCCTACTGCATAGACTTAAGATACCTTTTTTCCTGTAGTACTTTTAAGGATTAGGGAAAAAGAAAAACCCAAACTCTATGTCTCTCAGGCTTTGAGATAAGCATAAATAATTTCTTCTCTAAATGTAATTCCCTACTTTCTCTAAAAACCTTCAGAATAGTTTTTAGAATAAAAAAATGCAGTGGGCATGAGAAGACTAAACTGCTAAAAATCTGGTAACATTCTGGTTGCCATGAAATTCCAGTCTTTAAAAATTACTAAGAAAGATGCTTTATTCCTACAGGAATCAAACTGGGGTTGGTAGCAGCAGAGAGAAGGGTGGACAGGAGTAGAGTGGGAGGACTTGGCTGCTGGGAAAGTGGTTACCATTCCAATCTGGAATAGTATAATCAAAATTTATTTATTCTATAGCAAGAAAGAAGCTTGGGAAGAAAAGAAATCAAATTGTTTTATATTTAGACTTCTTTATATCCTAATGTTGGTTGGCTTGCATTGTGAGAATTGTGGGTTTCTGTCTGTATTGACAGCTGTCGCCTCCGTGTCTCCTGGCTGCTTGAGCAACCAACCATCTTCTTAAAGCTTGTTCATTCCCCAGAGGGCAAGAGAAAATGTTTGGACCATTTATTTTGAAAGATAATTATTGCTCTAAGCAACCATTTAAAATTGACACTATTACATTGATTTGAGTGTAAACATATGAAAAATGTTATAGTACTGTAAAAGAACATTTAGACTGAGAGTCTGTTGTGAAACAGTCACAAGTTTTAAATCACTGTTGCTCTAGTAGGAGTCCTATTTCTTTTCTCTGTAGGAATATGGGTAAAGAGTTCAAATTTTGATTGTTAGAACTTGAGATAGACGAACAGTTCAGGGAAGGGTAATTCTACCGTGGGATGACTTTTCTTGGAAAGAAAATTTCCAGAATGAAGCACAATATTCTGTAAAATGCCAAGCCACCCTTTCCATAGTCGTGGGATTTTTTTCAGTTCAACTCCTGTGTGTCAGGAGTTTGCTGTTATTCTAAATTTCTTATAAACTTTAAACCTGGTTTGGCTTTAGCAAAAAAACCCATAATGAGATTTGGTCAATGTCAAGATGATCTCCAATACCAAATTAAGCATTGCCTTGAGTTCAGGAGGGTTTGTAATAATTTCGTGTGTTTATTGCTTGTCCTCCTCCCTCTCATGTAATTTGTTTGTTGAAATGTAAAAGCCCAGTAAGTGCTGAATCATCTCACCAGAAAAAAAAAAGCTATTCTGACCTCTTTTGACAGGGGAAGAGGAGGAAAAGGGAAGAAAAAGTCTGCATATTCTACACTTAGGAAAGGATTTTATTGGCAAACTTGGCAAATGGAAATGATGCACATGGATCCTTCCTAGTCTTTCCATGTTGGCTACTGTATGTGTAGAGTTAAAGTCCAGCACTGCTTAACCCTCCCTGTCACCAGTTATGCTTTTTTTCATTAAGTAATAATTCACAACAGGATACGATGATATTGTCCAGTCTGGCCACACCTAATCTGTGCTGGGACACACTGACTTCATTCACTGGTAGGTGTGGTGATTATTAGACAGTTTGTCACCACACCCTGCAGTATTTTATTGCAAATATGAAGTGGTTCAGCTAAAGGAAACATCCCTTTTTCTAGTGGGGGAAAAAGAAAAAAGGCGACTTTCTACCTCTAAAAGAACTCATTCCAGGAATATGTAGTGTAAAAATTTCACAGCCTGGAATAATCATTGAACTTGTACCAAGTGTACAAAGAATTGCATGGCTTTTTCCATTGAGTAACAGCATACTGCAATATTTTAAAATAATTATCTTGGTTTGTAGGGTTCCAAATTTTCATCAGATCTTCTGTAGAATGGCTGAAAAATGGCTCACATTTCTCTTCTTCCTCTGGCATGCAGAAAGGCTCATTTTATTGTGTGAACTTCTTTGTGGGCAATCCAGAAGGGAAACTGCAGAGCTTCAGAAGTGGAAATATTTTACTTTTTGGCTGGTAGGTTGTTCATGACACAGAGCAACACTGGAGGGCAAAAACAAATAGAGTTCGTGTATTTCTGGTGAATATCGATGTTAATTGGGTTTTGAGCATCAGTTCAGTTTACAACACTCTTTTGCTTGCTGTTAAAAGAAGGGTCTAACCTAATCAGAAATGATAAAAAGAAGCCATTGTGCCTTGCAGAGCAACAGAAATGCCACTGATGAATGACCAGTCTGAGGTATTTTTAAATTCAGGCTTGCTGGAGGGAACTGAACTTGGAGTCACTTCCAAGTAATTAAATTAGAAGGAAAGACTTCTTTAAAAATAGTGTAAGGGATGAACCGTATTGAGATGTGCTAGTTTCTTACTGTGAATGCAGTTACACTACTGAAATGATTTCCCTGGGTTATAACTAGGGGAATTGCTTAATACTGACCAACTGGAGGTGTGATTTCCTGTAAAAGTAGGAAAGGACAGAAAATCCAGTTTAAAGCTGATTCGTGACCTCAAGGAAAACAAGATGAGACAAATGGTAGAATTTCAGGAAGTGATGAGCTGCTCATGCCAAGCACGTGGCCACTCACAGGAGATATTTTCCTCTTTCTTTTACTCTGTGCTTCATCCTGTCTTGTTGTGAGCCAATGATGAGGTTCCAGGAGGGTGCAGGGTAGCTGGGCAGTAAGAGCCTCCTTAAAGCAAACTTGCTGATCTCTACTTGAACTGAGTTTAAATCATTATAGTCAGGTAGCTGGGGACAGAGGGACAACTAAGAAAATTGAGTGAACTTGATAGTCCTGTGTTTGTTAGGAGAAATAAGAAAGAAAGGACACTGTCTCACAAAGCTGAGCTGTTATGATGATCTTCCTGGGAAATGGTGTGTCTTTGTAATAATTTTCAGAAGGGGCTGACAGCTTTGATGGCAGGGAAATCTTTCATTTCATTTATTGCTGTTGTCAAAAAATCTGTTTTGTTGATGCTGTGCTGAGTATCCTTTCCCAAGTCCTTACATCTATAGTCTCTCTTCCCCAAAAAATTTACATGGGAGAGAGAACATGCTAAACTGGACTGTCTTGCTATTTGTCACAGATCAGTCCCATTTCCTCATTTTTTGCTTATAAAATGAGATGTAGAAGCCAAATATGTTTGCCATGCACATTTGGCATTTTGAAGAGACTATTTTTGTTCTGAGTGGAGGAGTATTAAGAAATCGTGATGGAAAATGTAGAGAGGCAGCAACACTGCAACTGCTTTGAGGCTCAGTAGTAGCATCTATGTTGATTTCTCTGCATTTATCTGTGTTGTGATCGTGGCCACCACCATTCTAAAGCCTCCCTTTTCCTTGCAGTTAGTTTCTTCCAGCTGCCAAGCTATTTCACGTGTCCCTATCAATGGGAAATCCCTTTTCCTAGGCAGGGAATATAAAAGAAGCCAAGATCTCCTCCCCTTTCTTGCAGCCATGAGGTGATGTCCAGCTCCTGTGCTGCACTTCTTCCATCAGAGGAAGGAAGTCTTCTCTATGAGAGTCTGCCAGGCTGAGTGTGGGGAGGAGCACAGCACAGATCCTGAGAGGCATTCCTCTGGCCAGTTTTCGTTCCAGGAATCTCGAGGCTGGAGGAACTAAGCAAAAGATGCTACACCCGGAAGATAACATCTCTTGGGTTCTGTGTATGATGGATGATTGACACTTTTTTAATGCTGGAGGTCTTGTAATGCCTGAGTTTTGGGCGGTTTGATTAAAAAATGCACTCTTGCAAAGGTGGCTGTCTCCATATCAAATGTTTGGGCTGCCTACTTGTAAATCACAGACATTTTCTGAGCTACCAGCATTTAGGATGATTCATATCTTTCCCTTCTCTTTTTATTGTATTTTCTTTTTTTTAATCACTTTATAAATCTTATTTCTCCATAAGTGTAAAAATATTGTCTGGAGAGCAGTAAACAAATTAGGAACCTCACTGTGCTTGTATACAGTAAGGCAGGAAATGGACTTCCTAAATGTGTGTGCAGGTGTGACCATAAAAATGCTAGAATGCTATTGTTCATTGGAAATGAGTTATTCTGGTGAAAACCCTGGAGTACTTGAGTGGTTTTGGAACTAAGAAAAAGCTAAACTTGGCAGGGCTGTGCTTTACAGACCCTATGGTTCCCCCTGCCACTTCTCTGGCTTGTTTCTCGTATGTGGGTTACTGATGAAGCTTTTTTCTCCTTGAGTAACTGAAAGTAGTGTGGGCCACAGAGCTCATCTTTCCTCTCCATTTGTGGATTTGCCTTATTAGGACGTAGTCAGACAATTTTGTACAAGTGCGTGACTAACGTTGGACTCCTTTTTGTAACACTTTTGTCTATAGAAACAATTAAACAATTCTTCAATTACAAAAGAAGGAAGACAGACATGCTGTTTTCCTTAAGTTCCTTCTAGTGTGTCCCTAATAAAGGGCGTGATTAAAGCATTTTGCATTGCTATTACACAGCCTAATTGTGGAAAGGGTCTGATTCTGGTTGTAGTGAAAAGCTCAAAAGCTGGCAAAAGCAGGCTGGCAGCATCTCCCATTTAGACTTGAGGATCCTCTAGAAGACACTTCTGCTGGACATGCTTCATGTCCCTTACAGATCAGCTGCCAAGCTGTTTCACCTTGCACCTTTCAATGGGAGAGCTTTAAACTCATTTTAATATCTGCACAAATTGTGCAGGTAAGAAACTCTCCCTCTTTTTGAGGCTAAGACTGAATATTTAGTCCAAGGGAACAAGAGCTTTATAGCAAGAGCAATTTCTCTGGCAGAGCTGTAGAAATAAGACAGCTTAGCAGCATTTTTTTTTTAAAGTATGCTTTATAAAACATTTTCTGGAGGGAAACTTCACATCAGCAGTGATTTATCTTCCTCTAGGGGAAGGACTAGAGGCAGTGAAATGCTTTGCTGTTTAATATCCAGTGGAAGAAATGGCTTCACTCTCATACTAGTGATGTTGTGTTAGTATCACTGAGGTCATATACTTCTGTGCCAGCCAGTCTACTGGGCAAAGTTCATTGTGGGTTCTGATGGAAGCTAAACAGTGTTTTCTTTTTTTGGGAGGGTATTCTGTCCAGTCTTTGGCATTTCACTTTGTATTGGAAACATAACAGTTCCTTCCTAGTGCACACATGATTTACAGTAATATCCTATTCTTTAGGTATGGAGCACAAGAATGTGTTTGCAGGAAAAGGCCCTGCTTTAGTACGACTGTAAATTAAATGAAAAGGTGCATTATGGGGAGGCTGCTTTTTCAAGATTTCTAACAGACCATAGTTGTAAAGCTTTCTAAACAAATAAAAAGAAAGCCACTCTGTATATGTGGAGCTTTTTGTCCAAGTTACAGCTTGGAGAAATGTTTTATTGGGTTACTAATTTTAAAGGATTTTTACAATTCTAAGTTTTCAAAATTTTTATTTGTATTAATAAGTTCTTGTTTATTGCTTCAATTTAATGGCAATGGTGCAGTCAATATGCTTATAGTGGGCTTAAATAACAGCTAAGCAAAGATTTTGTTGTGTATTCCCAAGCTGTAGTGAGGGGACACCAGCAATTCAGCCAACAATTGTTTTGGTTGCCACTTTTACAGTAGGAACTCAGAGAATTTAGAAGCTGTCTGCCCTTACCAAGGAAAGTACATATTTTGAAAGCTCTTGTTGAGCTTTGATCTAATTAAAGACCTGATCCAAAACCGACTGAATTTAAGTGGAGTGATTCCAGTAATTTTGAAAGAGTTCTGGATCTAGCCCATATTTTTAGCAGAGCTGATGAAGGGCGGTACCTCAGCATCTGTCAGTTCTTTCTAGCAAGGCCACATCTGGGTTCTTTTGTAGCTTGCTTCTGCTTTATCTTAGACTTCAGTTCCATGCCTGTGGGCCAGGAGCCCAAGCTTCTGCTGTTTTTTATACTCTCGTCCTTCCCCCCTTCTTGAACACCCATCATGAAGCAAGCAATACAAAGTCCCGGTGTAAAGACAGTAAGATCTTCCAGACTTTGCATGTTTTGGCTTTCTTTGTGTGTTTTTCTTAAGTTTGTTTTTGCCAACATCTCCCTCCTGTGTCTCTCACATATTTGCTGTTTTTCTGAGATACCAGAGGAGCATTTCTAACAAAGAATAGCACAGATGTGGCTACAAAACTGGCAATATATTCCCTTGCTGGAAAAAAATCTGTGAAGTGGTCTGCCCAGATAGGATGTTAAGGGAATGATTTTTCCTTTTCCATCATATCAGATTGTTTTCCAGGTATATTGTAAGTGGGAGGATGCGTTTAGGACGTGTTTTAGGAAACTCTTTTCTTATCTGTGTAGACCTGACTGACCAGGCCAATTTCATACTCTTGATAGTTTCTTTGCAGTCAAATAGGTGTGGGTATGAATTAGTGCATATCTTCAATGTACATCTGAAAATTACAATTTCCTAAGGTTTGAGTTGTATCAGAGGCAATGCTGGAACAGTGGTGTATATTCTTACACATGTCAGAACTCTTTATTTAAACAGTCTTGGGTGTAAAATTAGCTTACAGATGTGTTGGACTGGGGAATCAAGAGCTGCTGATGCCTCGCTCTTCTGGCAGCCCTTGTGAACACTGTGCTTATATAATGCTCTTTGAGGGGGCACTGTTGCATAAACACCTCTGCATTGCCTTACTGAAGGTTACTGCTTTTGAGCCACTTGTTCTTAGTACCCTGTACAACAGTCTGTTAGGCAAGATTGAGATGTGGCTTTGTACACTTGCTCTTCAGATGCTGGGATGTTTGGAGGAGTCAGGTGGGAAGGAAGAGGACAGAATGCAGAAAAGACCAGAAAATAACTGCAGGGAGAAATTACTGCAAATTTGTCAAAAGCTGTCAAAACCTTTAAATAGCTTGCTGGGCCAATAAAGCATCAGTAGAAATGCATTGCTGCAGAGCTCAGTTCCAGACAGCCTCAATATTAGTAAGGAATGAGGAGTGATCCTGGCTCTCATGTCTCTCTGTGACTTAAAAGTCATTGCTAGATCCATTGGTTGAGGGTTGGGCTGTGAATAGGACCCCGTTTCTTGTGTTGATATTTCTAGAATTAAAACACTTAAGAAAATGTCATTTTTGATGCCTTTTTGCTTCTTGGGACTTATTAAGATGCTTCAGGAAGGATTTGAGGTAATTGGGTGGGGGGCCAGGAAAATAAACTTCTTTCTTTATTGTTTTCAATGATTTATGCAGCATTAACATACATACATACATACACGCATACATATATATAGATAAATGACACACATTTATATGTAAATAAAAACACCCATAATAGAAGTAGGACAATTATACTTTGTTCAGAAGAGTCAGCAGATCAATTTTTCCTCATCCCATGCAGTTTCCAACCCATCAAACAGAACCTGAATTTTCTTTCTACTTGGTTTCTTTGTTGCTGTGTTTGGTCCAGCACAGTTTGTTGTTCCCTCCCTCTGCTGCACCTAAATGGTTTTTTAAATAATTTGCTTATGAGGGATGTGTGAGTGAAAGCCATGTCCAAACAGGAGATAATGTTTTGAACTTTTCAGGTGTTGGACTAGTGTATTGAAACTACTCCAGGATTCTGTTTGGTTTGGAAAAGGAAACTGTGGGGTTTTTTGCTCTTAGTAATAAAATCTCCAGGGTGAATTTTGATCGCTGAGGTCTGTTTTTCTCAGTTTAAGCATCCAGTGTGCGTAACTGAGATTTTTGCCAAGGCAACTGGAACTACTGTGATTGATCCTTTGGAAAATTTTAAAGCAAGGCTGTACCAGAGTGTTGCAGGTGTGTTCAGGGCCTCATCCTTTTAATGTACAGTTTGACTTTGGTCCAGAGGGGTATGAGAAGATGTGGGTGTCTGAACAATATGCTGGATAGGAAACTTGACTGAAAAAGCTCTAACAGGACCATGATATTACTGGACATAGCCAGTAATTGTTTTTAATATTTTTATTTTGGACTGTGCTACAAATTACTTGTTCTTTATGAGTTGAGCTAATTGGATCACAGAATGAGAAGGATACAGAGAGAAAGGAGGAGTAACTAACAATACTCAAGTTGGCATGTGCTGTGGACTTGCTGTCTCGTTGAGGAAAGGAATGGAATCCATTGAATGGAAGTGCACAAAGCTGTCTGCCAGTGGCTGGGAGCTGGTTAACTGCTAATCCAGGATGCATGCCTGCGTGCTGCTGGCTCTGAAGCTGCAGGCTTTGCTTGGCAAGCGGATTTTGAAGCATTTGGGAAAGAATGGGACTCGACTCTTCTTGCGTCCTTGAGGATTGACACACGCTGTTTATCATGGCTATTCTGTACCAAGAATGAGAAATCAATTCTGAAGGAGAAGAAAGAAATTTGAGCAGACTTGAACACATAGTGGAAGTGTAGGAACTCTATTTGTGTAAAAGAGAGATTAGAGGACAGTGTGCACCTGGAGCACTGCTTGCTGGTGTTCTTGGTCAGGTAACTTAGGGCTCTCCAATCTATCAGCACATGCAATGGCCTTGGGGTTTAACTGTGCTGTACTTGGGGAAAAGGCAGGGCTTTGGCCAGACACAGCAGAAGCATAGTGAGAGGTCTGGGCTGTGCTGCTGGGGGAAATCCTCTCTTGCTCAGCTCTACTCTGAAATGGGCTGCTTGTAGATGTAGAGGGAATAATTCATAGTGAGAGGGGGTTTGGGAACAAGTTAGTTTAAACTCCTAAGCCATTCTTGTCCTATCCATGAGAAAGTGGTATTCAAGCTTCTGCAAGAATTGAAATTACCTATAAATAATGGGATAGGGTGGCTTAAACCAGAACATGTATTTCTTTGCTGACAGTGCACAGCATCTGCTTCTGCTTTAAGCAGGGACTGAAGAGACTTGGCAAAAAAAGCCTTTGGCATCACATGCAGGGGGAGCTAATAAAAGGCTATAAATCGAGCAAATATATGGGCCTTTTCACATTGACAGTTCCCTTTGAGAAAGTAATTAAGGATGGGGATGAAATTTTAAAGAAAACACATGCACTGGGAGACTTTGAGTGGATCTCAAACAACAGAAGAGTAAAGAATGTATCAGTACTTTCTTGTGGAGTATAAAATAACCAGCCTTTAGAGGTTCAGTTGGAAGTCAGAAATTTTGCCCCAAACTCTGCTGCCTAACTGAGGAATGGCTTAGCCTATGGTATGTCTTCATTTCTGATGAATCTTTGAAATGAACTGTGTTGCTGGATAAAACACATGGTATTTATGTTTTGACAGCAAAACAAATACCATGTATTCATATGCTTGGACACTAATCTTTTGAAGAGAAAAACAAAACCCAAACTCAGCCGTGATAAAATCTTGGCAGCAAAGTAGACCCAGATGAACTGCATTTTGTATGCAGTACAAAAAGGCTTCAGTTTTTTCTTCCCCTTCCCTGGCTGACTGGCCTTAACACTTTCCAGTAGATAGTTTGCAGTTGCTTCCAGGTTATTTCACAGGCTGTAGTTATCTTCGTGGTTACATTCAATATTCCATCAGTGATAAAATTCCGCTGATGGTTTTAAGGAGAGTCCATGAATGTGAGGTGCTACAGGACAACTAAGCAATGGAATTCTTTAAAGAATCACTCTTGACTGTGATTCAAATTGTTTGCAGTCTGCCCTAAAACACACCAAGACTGTATATGCTTCTACAGTGGCTTTCTCAAAAGGGTATTTTTTCGCGGGTAGTAATTTCAGGTGGGACTGCAATGACATTGGTTGTACTAGACAAAGTTATAGTTAGAGAAAAATCTGCAAGATTGATTTTTCTGCTTTGGCAAGAGTGTTTTTATTCAAGCAATAACTGAAAAAGTGTTGAGCAAATTTGGACTTCTCAGGATCAGTGGGAAGAAACGGTAGATTGGGAAATGGCTCAAAGCCACCACGTATTCTTTCCTGTATATCCCTGATACAGCCAGGGCTTTCAGCTGAAGTTGTGATTTTTAGAGGTAGGAGTTCTAGAGGTCTTTTTCTGTAGCGGGCTTTTCTCAGACTGCTGTGCAAGGCTGATGACATTCCAAGAAAAAATCCTGCATTAAAGGAAGGCATCAGCAATACTTGTGCTTCTTTTAAAGTCTGGATTCCATTTTCTTAACTCTTTGCCGTGCTTTAGCCCCATTATTTCCAGTGGGATTTAAATAAACTCTTCACTGTAACACAGGGCAGACTCACTGGCCTTTGGTTAGCGAAAAGCAGGAGTTGAATTAATGTCTTTTCTGACAGTACCTCGAGAGTTTAAATAGCCATTAGCAGTAAATGACTGGTAATTACTGTGGTTTCCCAGCCTAGCAGAGACCCTGCTGCTGTATTAATCTCCTGGCTGTGGAATGCAGCAGAAAGGTGTTAGGCTGTGAAGGCTGCCCTGTGCAAAGCTTGAACCAAATCTGTCAATAGATGAGCATAACCAGCTGCTGCCTTTTGATCTGCACTAATACAGGACTCAATAGCAGGATGCTCTCATTAGGTATCATGTAATGTTATTTCTTCATTGAATTTCTGTAGAAGTTTGCACTTTACACTGCATAGTACTGGTCTAGGAAGAGACTTTACAGGACTCTTGTATTTTCACACAGCTCTAGGCTGGGAGCTGCCACTCCAGAGATGTTTCAAAAGGAGCTCTTCTGATGATGTGTCACTATTGTGATGGCAAAGTTCTGCAGAAGAGCTCAGGAAGGTGTATTTAGTGGGAAGGGTTTGGTTGAGGACTGCTGACCACCTTTCTACTGTTTCAGAACTTTGAGTTCATGAAATCAAATGTATGCGTTATGCGTTAGCACAATTGAAGCTGTGTTTAATTTTATAATGTACCACGTAATAAAGGAATGAAAGGTTTTATCTACAGGGAGTGCTATACTTAAAAGAAGGGCTTTTAGTCAATTTTAGTGCATTAAAACAAACCTGTGGGTACTTTTTAAATCTGCAAGCTTCATGCAAACATCCAGTTATGCTCTGTAGATCATTTGCTGGCTGGGGGTGTTTTAGCTAACACATTCAAGATGGATATTTGGCAGTGTTTACTTTGAACTGCCCAGATGGCTGAAAGGCCGAGTGCTTTATGACACATCTCATACTGGGGCTGCTCTCTGTGCTACCAGAGGCGTGTCAGTTTTTCTGTTGGTGAAGTCGCTAGTAAAAGTCTTGGAGCGCGTTTTGGACAACTAGAAAGTATTTGAAAATCTCATCCAAGAAACAGAATAGTGCAATCTGTTATTTTTGTGGGATGGTGGGTGGATTTACAATGCAGTTGAAGAAAATAAGATCCTGCATAGGCTTCTGAGTCTCTGTAGTAATTCTGCTTCCTTCAGAGCTCAGCTTCTGTTTTGTCTTTTTGTAAACCTTCTCAAACAGTACAGTTTTAAACCTGTTCCTGGAATTGAAATTATCAGTTTAGATCTGGGAAAAGCTGATCCAACAGTTAATTGATGTCAGTCACAGCCAATGTGTTCAGATCAAAGGCTCTGACTTCTTTGCCAGCAGAGACCAGGACCATAAGGAATCCCAAGTGTTGCAGAGCTGAATCAGTGATACATTGGAGTCATAACGCCAAAATTACTGCTTACTTAGATATCTGTATATATAAATAAAGAGATTTAAACTTTTGAAGCAGATTAGAATGAACTTTTAGGCCATTTTTTTCAGTGGTACTTATCAAGATGGCTGGGCAAGGTCCTACAGAATACTGTATGTGGGTTTGGGTGATGACAAAATAAATTCTTAATGGTTTCATACTTTCTCCCTCTCTCCCTACTCACCGGACATGTAATCTTGAAAAGAGCTTAATAAATCCTTATTAACATCTCAGATGTTCTAAAACTTACTCCCAAATTCTGTGCTTTTGGAGCCTTATTTCCCTAATATTTCCCACAAAATAATGCAATAACTTGGGCTTTTGAAGCACGTGATATAAGCTGTGATCAGATGCAGTCTGCCTAACTTTTGCTTACTTACCCCAGCTGTTTCCTTTCAGGGATAAGACACTGGTGGTCCTAATTTCTCATTCCCAAGAAATGTGCAGTAAAACCCCAAACTGTCTGAACTGCAGGTTTACCCCGATCCCAGGGTTCAGTTCAGTCCTCATTTTGATTTGTAAAGAAAAGCCGTCTCTTGTAGAGAGGTTTAGGAGACATCCTGCCTTGCATGGTCTTTCATAAGAATTGAGATGCATTTGAAATACAAAACAGATGCATTTGAAATACAAAACATTTTCTCTTCAAAGTCTCTTTTCAACTATGGATAAAAGTCAAATCTGATGGGGTGGATTAGCTTTATCTAGGTGAAATTCACTCTTCAGCTTAAATACTGGTGTGCTTCTCCTCTGCATTTCCTGGGCTTCAAACTGAACTCAGAAGTAGGAGGGTTTTGTATAGGTGGCTGCTGATTTATTTTGCCTCTTCGTCAGAGCAAAATGCCACCCTGCAAATCCGAGTGGCTAGGAAGTGCATGGTGAATTGATTGTAATGGGGCGTTTTTCTGCTCTCTACTCTTTCTTCTGTGCCTGTGCAATCCAACCAGGCTTGCAAGTGGTTCAGAACATGTCAGTTCCTGGATTCCATGGGGCATAGGGCAGCCAAGCAGATAGTACTTAAACCTACCCAGTGATTTGTGTCCCCACTTAAACTGTAATTCTTAGTGTCAAGCCTTTGAGCTGGAGGTTGATCAAAACCACCTTTGTTCTCGTGTTAAGTTACAGTGTCAATCCTATAGAACTAAGTTTTTTCACTGCTGAAATGCAGGTGCTGTTCATTCAGACTTATTAATTAATTACTTCAGTTTGTCATATATTGGCTATATAAGTCAACAACAAAAAATTAAAAAGACCCATCCAAAGCCTTTAGGGAGCTCATTTAATGTCTCACATAAATATTGACTTACAGAAAGGCTTATCTTTTACATTAAAGGATGAGTATAAAAGAACCAATAAACCATTTGCTAGAATTGTGATTCAGTGGCCAGCTAAAAGAATGTAAGATTTTCATGGAGCTTGATGTGCAGCATCATAGGAACTAGAAATCCCAGGGATAGGTTACATCTTTAATATGTGAGTCTGTGTTTGATGCTGTTGGATACTGAGAGGGTAAAACAGGGAAAGAATGCGAAAGAAATATCACTAGTTCATGATAATTTAAAAATGGTCTAAAATTTTGAGGGCCTGAATTTGACAATGTCTCTTTTTAAATATAATCATAAATACATCATTTATCCTGTGCCTAGTAAGAGGTAGAATATGCTAAGCACTACATAATCCTTGCCCTAATGAATTGTCCTGTGCTCAGGAGATGTAGGGCACCAAAAAGAGCCATGAAGGTGTCATTATGGATATAATAGCTGCAGTAGGTGGGATTTGAAGATGCACAAAGCACTGCAGATACAATGAAAAATCCGTCTGAATAAGAAGCAATGCAATAAAAGTAATTTGCATCAACAGATACCAATGGTCAGAATGTGCTGGTTTAGAAGCTCCAGAGTCATGGTGACACTGACACAGAGGGTACCAGCATTTCAAGGTTCAGGGTACAAGAGGAGTGGAAGAAAGAAACCCTTTGTAGGAGTAAAAGTAGCTTAGTAAGCAAAACAGCTGCCAAGACAAGATCCGTGATCGTCTCCTGCATGCTTGACTGCAGGTAAGAGGCAGCTCTGAGATTCTTTCAGAGAACTCTAATACTCTGTATATTTTTAGCTGTCATAAGTGTTATTCAGGGGTGTTAGAACTGAAGGGGAAACAGCCAAAACAAAGCGATGTTACAGACAGTTTTGAGCAATATGTAATTGGTTAAGCTGAGGGATAGACGCTTATAGAGGCTGTAAGGAACGAAGGCCGCTACAAAAGTGGCTTGAGCTCTTTAAAACCATGGAGGGAAAGAAGCAGCTGTGTGTATGTGTTGTAATTGTTTATTAAGTAGAAGCTGGCTGTTTGTAGTTACTACCTCTCAATTGAACTCTGCTTCCCAAAGACCTAAAAGCCATTGGAGCTGGGAGCACATGTCCTTCTGGGAGCTGGGAGCATTAGAGAGCAGTTGGAAGAGAATCTGGGAGCCTGGGAAGAAGGAGGTCAGAATTCTGTTAGTCCCTGTCAGTGTGATACTGCAATTGCTGTCTCTGCTTCACTTTTCAAATGGATCCCATCCCTGGGCTGTGTGGCCCAGGGTTGTGCACACAGTGCTTTTCCATTTGTGGTTCTACGAACAGCCCTCTTTTAAAGCTGAAGGCAGAGATGAGTGAATGCAGCTCCAGATGGGAACTGACAAGTTTGAAAACATGTCAGCATGTGTATATTTTTAATTTCAAAGGCATCACGCTAGCATTAGAGTTGCTTTAATTCTAGAAGTAACTCTGTTGAACTATACAATTCCTAAACATCTCTACCACAGAACAGACATGCTGGTAAAAACACAAGCCCCTGTGGGCCACTTAATCTGTAATGAAGGTGAAATATCCTTATTCCAGTCTTTGGGACTGATCAGCCACTTATTGAGGATGTCGTTGTTTGGACTTACTCTGACATTATGTACATCAATTGCAGAAAACTGAGGAGGAAAAGTCTGTTATGGATACCTAAATAATCTTGGCTTTTGGAATTCAGTCCACAGAGTTTGGTAAGGTTGAAACTGAAGATTAATCTAAACAGATTCTATTAATAGTGGTGCTGCTAGGAGACTGAGCCTGAATTCTCTGTACAACAGCTGATGTGTGCTCTGAAATATGTTTGGTGTTGGTGCTTGAGATGTAGATTTGGAGGTGGGAAAGATTCCTAATGCAAGATTTCATCACATGGGGATTATTTTATTTCCTAGTTGACTCTACAAAATGACATTGCCCTCCAAGACCTTTTTTTTTTGCCGGTAGGGGTGCTCGAAGGGAATGGAGGGTGTGCCTCCACTTTTGATAATGGCAGTCAACATGCTGGACTATTTACAACTGCTTCTCACTTCCACTGTGCAGGACTGACAGAATAAGCAGCAGCTCTGGAGGTCGTATCTGCTGTGCCTTGTGTGTTGACAGGAAGGCAGTGAAAGGTAAGATTGAGTCCTCAGTGACTGTGGGTCTTTGAGACCTTTAGGAATGCCAAAATGTAGATTACAGTGAGGTATCTAAACAAATACACATCTGGATTCAAACTTCCCTCCACACCTACACCTGACTTGCTGAGTTGTAAGCTAAAGTGGAACCTGAGTGCCTGATTCCTACATGACTTCTCTTCTGAACTGGAAAATATTTGGTCAAATAAATTGTTAAGTAGTGTCCTATTTCAGAACAGAAAGAAGGATTTTTTTGTTTTCATTTGCATGCCTAGAAAAATGGCTGATGCTGCTTCATCATGGGCTTCACTAACAATGATTTTTGTTTCTCTGAAATAGTTTGTCAATGTCTGTATTACTGCTCCTGTGCCATAAATCTTAGAACAACGACCTGTGGTAGTAACTGGTACAAAATGTTTGCAGGCTTAATCAGTGTCTCCATCAACCACTTTCATCTCAGTGAAAAGAAGAGAGGAACAGAAATAGCATCTGCTGAAGTGATAACCTGAGGTCCTGAGGCAGCCATTGCTTTCTGACCTCCTTGCACAGTTTCCTTCATAAGGAGACCCATTTCCAGAGCACAGCTTTGTTTCAGGTGTGTGGAGAGCCTGGAGGTGCTAGGTTAGTGGCTCCTGGCAATTGACCCTGGAGGCCTTTGCCTTTTCTGCTGGAATCATTTTATTGCCTTCCTGCCTGAGAACAATGAGCTTTTAGTTCTGACACTTAGTGAGATTGGACCTTATATAAATGGCCCTTATATAAAATGCAGTAGAATGGTAAAATTACCTAATTAGTAACACACGAAGCAGACCACATAATTGCATAAGAAGTGAAAACTACAGATGTGAATACCTGGGCATGCTGTGTGGTGTTATTGTAGGAAGCCTAGTTATGGTTTCTGTTTTTTTTCATGAAAAATGTTTCTTGAGCAAGTTCTAATCATCTGACTCTGCAGAAGAGATTAAACCAAAACTGACCTTAAAAGACAATAGAAACTGTTAATATACTGTCAGGCCAGGTTGAAATGGCTTCCCAAGGCCAAGCTATGTCCAGGTGAGTGCTCTCTGATGGTAAGAACTAACCTGCCAGAGGTCTAGTGCTGAAAACCACTGAATGTGACAGTTAGAGCTTGCATGCTGCTTGGATGATTCAGATATTGGTATTTCCCAGCTCCACAGATATCTGCAAATGTTACATTCCTAGTTTCTGCTTTTAAAAAGACATTTCTATTGAGCAACTTCTTATCTCTCCCTACTATTTTTGGTATTCCAACCAAAGATGCCCAGACTGAATCTGAATACTGTATAAGGCTATTTACTCTATTTAGACTGCTTCCTAAGGAAATGCCAAGCTTTTGCAAATGCTCTGTCAGCTGAATGATTCCTGAATTCATTGGTGAGTTTTCATGTTTGAGAAGAGAACTGGAAGCCTGGAACAGTATTGCTCTTTCTGAAATGGAGGGATGACACAAATGAACATTTCTGCTCAGGAGGAAGCAGCAGCACTTAGCTGTTGCACATCATTTGGCAGGAGCTGACCAGTGAATTGGCCAGTGTGGACAGATCATCTTTACTTAGATTTTTCTCTTTATATATGAAGTATATACACATATATCTCTAAAATAATGAGAAGAGCTGTAAGAAATACCTGAGTGTGTCAAATGAGACCAAACAACAGAGAGGAGACTACCTCAAACCTGAAATTTCCTCTGAAATACAGCTGTGATCCTTGGGTTGTTTTTCTTTGGGGCTCATCTCACTGCTTGAAGTCAAAGAAAACAAAGTGCTGTTTGATTTGATATTATTGCAGGGAGGAACTTCATGGGTCATCAAATCCAGCACTGTGAAAAACGTGCATTCAACCAAAAGCACAATTGATAGATGTACCTGCCCTTCATCTTGTGTCATGAACTGCTTCAAATTTGTGATAGCTCGGATGTCTTGCTTTGAATGAGAATGGAACATTTTACTGCTGATGCTAAATTATGAGCTTGCTGACTCTGTCTGCCCTGAGCTTTACTGTGAGTGGCACAAGAATGCTGGAATAGATAAGAAGTGATGAATGAGTAATTCTTAGGGTTTTTTTCCTAAGCATCTGCTGTTGGCTGCTGTCAGAGACAGGAGGCTGAGCCTGCTGAACTCGTGCTCTGGTATCAAACAAGTGTTATTTTCTTAACAATTTTGAAAATCCTCTCTCCCTCTGAAGCAGAGGAGAGGAAGGGGGCAGGTCCTGCATGACTGGACTGCTGTAATGCATCGTGCTTGGGCCAAGGAGGAGGAGGACTGCAATTTCCAAACAAAGCATTCATGTTGCCTCCCTTCACCCCAGGACTGATGGCTGCACATCGTTCCTGTCAGCCACGCTCCATTATCCCTTGGACTTGCTCAGGGAAGCAGCTTTGGCAAATGGGTTTTCCCCTCCATCATGCTCATGTGTCAGAGAATATCTGTGGAAATGGGAGGCTGCTCCATCACACTCATATTTTGAAGCAGAACTGGAAGCTGTGCAGAGAGATGATCAGAGGTTCATTACTCACCACCACCTTGGAAACAAAATGTTTGGTTTTATCTTTAACTTTGCAAAGCTGTCTCTGTCTTAGCCAGAGATTCTGGGTTTTTTTGTGTGAAAGGCATGACTGAATGTGAAAAAGACTGAATTGGGATTTGTGTATACAAGGTTTAAGACTGTAAATGATTGAATCTACCATCTATCTAATATCTGAGTTTCTAAGGGGGTCTTTAGATTTCACTTGTGCAAATGTGACCAGTTTAAACATCTGAAATTGCAAATAAGTAAGTTAAGCTTGGTGCTATGAATAATAATGTTTTTACCATCGTTTCTGAGTTTGCTGGTTTATTGGTTCACTGCTCTTCCTCCCTCCTTGATTAATTTGAATTTCTAAAATTTCCTGACTTTAAAATCCATGAATTTAAAAAACCTGATCCTACAAACACTTGCACAGACACACAAAAGGGATCACTTTATCTTTTGACATTAGAGCTTCGTGAGCAGTAAAAACATTAACATAATCCTAGTGCATCTGTTTCTAACTGGATCATGAGTCCAATCCTGATTTAATAAGGAAATAAAGGGAAGCAGTGATTTGTATCTGAATATCCAGGGCAGATATGATTGGAATAATCTCTCAGTTAAACTTCTAATTCTTTTCCTTTGTAAATATTTCAGGTTTTGGGTCTTAAACTTTTCCATTACTCCTATGGGGATCATGTTGGATGAGCCTTGGACAAGGAACATGTGATGCTCTTTAATATTGACAGGTCTTGAAAGCTCCTGAATAGATTAGATGTCTTTTTGCCTTCTTAGAGATGGCCTTCTTGCCCTTTTTAGAGTTTGGATCTAATCCAAGAAAAGGCTAGGACTTAGCTCAGCTGCAAACAAAACCTGTCTACTGGCTCCTGAATTATGAATTGAAACTTCACATAAGGGAAATTTGAGGCCCAGTAGTCTAAACATAAAAGTTGCCTTGCAGTGTTGTTTTTGAATGAGTGCAGGTAGTTTCACTGGGTTTTTTTCTGCATAGCTTTTGCTACCCTTCCTGTTTCATTCTTACTTGTTTTAATATGTAATTGTAGGCATACAATACATAATTGAGAGGCTCTGGTACAGGAAGCTTTCGAAATGCATGTGAGATTTGGAAAACATAGCTCTTTAACTTCATGTTTAAAGGTACAGTGTGATAAGGGTCTAAGGGAATGACTGCAAGATTATGTAAATGAGTATCTAATACCAAACTAGCTTCATATTTTCTTGTCCCCTGTAATGTTCAGGGGAGATTGTAATATTGATTCAGTATTCCCAAACGCTAATTTTGGCTAGAAAATGTCAATATTAATTTAATGACTTAATGCTTCTGTCCGTCTCATCATTATGGCCTTGATTGACTTCCTTTTCTTTCTCCACTCTCAAATTTAACATTGAAGTAACTCAATGTTTACTTCATATCCAACCCTTACTAGAATGATACAGGTGTGCATGCCCACAAGTATACCTGAAAGTCTCTGTAGGATCTGGCACAGATGTAAAAAAGGAACAAGTAATTATCTTGTTTCACCATCTCTAACCCATGGGCATTACCATATCCTTGTTGATTAAAGTACATTTTTCTGAAAAGCTGATAGTTCTGATCTAATGACACCAAGTGAAGGATTTTCTGGTTTACTTCTTGTTTTCTTCCAGGAATTAATTGGCCTCACCCATAAATTGGTATCATATTTCTAATTTGTCTTGCTTGAACTGTGCAGCAGCTTCTAGGACTGAGCCCCACTGTGCCCTCCCTCCTGGGTAAAGAGTCTTTTAGCATCTCCTCAGGATTACTTCTTGCTGTTAATTATGGTCACTACCCAACAGAGTGCCTCCTATAGAAACCTTTTGTTTCAACCCTTTTTTTCGTGGTGACTTCTTTTCTGCCACCTTCAATTTTCCAATGCAAATAAAAAAAAATTGGATACTAAGATTTGAATGTAATAACATTAATGGTGCCACAGAATCACGTCCTGACTTTCTGTTCCCTTGTTTCAGGGAGCTGCAGGCTCTGTGAGTCATTTATTCGTTGTGCTGTGGCAGTGGCTGCTCCTGAGTCACTCACCTGCCAGGATGTTGAAGTTCTTCAAGACATCCTCCTTCCTGGAGCAGTTGCATAGCTCTGTGTTACCAGAGGTGTAGCTCTGTCTCTGGCTTTGCATGTTTTAACTGATGTCAACTGAATCTGTGCACATTTCTCTTTCTTCTTTATGCTTTTTATTTCATTCTGCCAATCTATGCATTAGCAGAACATTTCTTCCGAGGAATTGGTTATATCTAGACCTCAGCATTTTTATGTATCTGCATGAGCATTTGGCTAATTCTGATTAGTGCAAAACCAAACTAAAGCAATTTCATTCCCCAGTGACTTTATGCTGTCAACTACTTTGAGATCTGTCAGTTAGCCAACGCTTAATCCATTTAGCATGTGCTTTATTGACACATGAGCCAAATTTGTAGTCGGAATATCATGTGGTGTAAGTCACGTGCCTTGAAAGTCTTAAGTGCTCGATCAACTCTACCAGCCAAACCCGTGATTTCAAATTCTGAAATCGGGTTTGTTTGGATGTTGGTATCATAAATCCCTTGAGATTGCCATTAGTTGCAGTCCTGTCCTTTAATAGAAACCTATGCAAATTTTTCAGTTTCAGTCCAGCACTGGTTTTGGACAAACGAGATTCCAGTGGCCAAGGATGAAGTTACCAGTCGTTTCTTCTGGGAACCATGGAGAACTGCATCCAGTGAGATTTACATTTAAAAATGAAGTCATTACAGGCTGAGTATCAGTTAGTGCTGTTAAAAACTGCAAACAGACTGGAAAATTTGGAGCTGATGTATTGTTAAGTATTGGGTGAGGAAAGTGTTTCAAATAGATCACAGGCTGCTTGCTTCCATCAAGACATTGGTGGCTCTTGTAATTGTGCTTCTGTGTTCCAAGTGCCTGTCAGAGGTCAGCATCTCTGGGAATGGCAGTGTTTGTACTTGATGTCATTGTTTATACTTTGATTCACAAGTCTAGTTTCTTCTTGTGTTTTTTTCAGTGGAAAGAGATGCTGTTAATGTTCCCAGATAGGAATGCTCATCACAGTTTAGCTAAACTTAACGTGCATTTCTTAAATCTTTGAACTCCTTGAGTGGAGAAACTGTCCTGGCCTTGTAATCAAAAATTAAACTGGGGCTACTGCAGATTTCAGCTTGATCTCTTGCTTTAGATTCTCAAGTTCAGTGGTTGTTGCAGCAGCTTCCCAGGACCCAGTGTCTCGGGAAGAGGATCTTGCTGTTAACATCACACAGGAGGAGAAGCAGAGCTGATTTGATAAGTTCTCTGCTTGAAAGATAATATTGAGGAAGCTTCAGAATATTCAAGGGCTTCCCTCTTTGCAAATTTATATTGCTATACTGTAATTTCAGAAGAAGAATCTGTTACACTGTGGGAAGAACGTCATGGAGTTTAAAATCAAGTCTATTTTAGTTTTGCATAAATCCGTCCTTACTAATCTTAATCTGCCTTTACTAATCTTGCTAGCCTTCTGCAAAATTGGAAAAGGCTGGTTTGAAATCAAAATTGTGCAAACTCGAGTCAAAACCCACTTCCTGAAGCCAGCTGGTGCGCAGTCAGCGCCCTTTACGTGCTTCTGATGGAGGTTCTGATAACTTGAATTATCCATGGCTGATGTCTTTATCACAGCCTCAGTGCTGTAAGGTGAGAGAGCCATCTGCTCACAGCAGGATTAATCCAATTGATGGCCCATGAACACAAGCTGCTGCTTCATGGATCTGCCTCTCTGAGTGATGGGAGAGGCCATTGCTGTCATATCGCTGTAGAGACAGGCATGTGGCTTACTGCACTTGAAAAAAGTCCCCCAGGATGCCCAAGCTTTGTTTTCTACATCAGCAGCGAAAGGAACACTTGTTCAGGGTGTTCTTACCTATGGCTTGTACCTCAGGAAAACAAGGCTGGCACAAAAACCCATAGTATGCTCAGTATAATCTCAAAACTGAACCATGGATTAAATCTTCTTTTGCTTAAGGAGTGTAATAAAAATTTATTTTGGGGAAATGGCAATGTCAGCAGAAGACTTAAATACAAAAAAATAGTTTGAGATTTCTTCTTTTTCCTTTTAGTTCCTTTAAGCTTTTCCTTTAGGGTTTCATTATTAACAATGAAATAGCAAACCTGCTCAAGGGCAGCATTGTACTCTGAGAATCATAAGCGTGGTTATAAAAACAATTTTCTCCTCCATAGTATACCAGATAGCTTAAATTTTAACCCTGTAAAGCAGGATCTATGAACTGGGCCATATGAATTTTTGCTGATAAGATTTTGAATTAATCCCATTTTGTACAGACCTGTGCTTGCAGAAGCTTAAGGAAATTCATCACAGTTGCAGATTGTTTTCCAAGTAATATCCTCATGGACTATGAAGCCTATCATTTTATGATAAATGCCTAAAGGTTTTGCTTAACTTCATTTTTGAGCCACTCCATCTCTAATCTCTGTTGCTCAGTTTTTAAGTAGGCTTTGGCAGTCTGGCTGAACTACAGTAGTGCTGACATTGAAATTGCACAGTACGAGGTTGGGGGAGGGATGCTAGAGAAGGTTCACTGTAGACACAGCTTGGATTTTTCCTCCCCTTTGATACAGCTGAAACTCTTACTTCCTGCGCAGACAAGCAGTCAGCGTGATTTTTGAATATTTGCGTAGAGGATAATATACAGCAAAGTAATTCAACTGTAATCCCTAAGGACGGGATAACAAATAACATCCCTGCTGAACAGGCAGCTACAATTATTCAGGAGGTGTAAAGGGGCTTTAATGTTGTGAGGAGCTGACTGTAAAGGGTGCTTTTGAGTAGGCACATCTGTAACTTTGCAAAGGAAATCAGAGGCAGGCGCAGACGAGGCTGCTGGGTTGTTTGCTGTGCTGAGGAGGTGACTAAGCATCTGCAGCCGCTGGCAGGTGTGCTCAGAGCGGCAGGTGTGGCTTCCAAGGCCGCTCTGCAAAACAGGCATTTGCTCGCAGTGATGGAGGCATTGTTAGCACTGCTCGTTCCAGAACAATCGTTGTTGAGATTACAGCATTAAGTAAATATTTTCCTTTGTATCAGTGTTATTATCTTTTAATCTGCCTGGGTAGGGGGGAACCACAGTAGTTCTGGGAAGAGCTGTAGTGGGGAGCTGGCTCTGGGGTATTCGGTTCGGGGCTGTTCTGCTCCGTGGGGCTGTGCCAGGGCTGAAACGGGCAGCGAGGGACATTTGGGTCAGCATTTAAGATGCAACTGCCAAAACCTGGGCCAAAGCATGAATGGCTTTGCTAATCAACATTCCCATTTTAGACATGGTTGCCTCTTGCTTACTGTAAGCAGCAGATGCTAAAGTTTGAATTTCTACGGGTTGAACTACTTTGAGATAACTACAAAGGGGAAGGATTGTGTGAAGAGATACTGATACACTGTTCTTGTTTGTGAGTACACGTAAAGAGAGAACTATCCAAGCATTTTTTTGTTATCTGTGACATGAGCTTGCATTACATATGTGTCTCTGAGGCACATGACAAGCTTTTACTAAAAAAAAACCCTAAAAACAAACCCAAATCTTAAAACTCACTGATTGTAGCATCCATCCAAGGTAGTGTTTGTTAAAAGTGATTGTTAGTTGTAGAGGAGTGTGTTGGCCTGTTCCTTCTTTCCTAGTTTGGGTTTTACAGCCTGTGGTGTGGTGTTAAGCCGTGGCAGAAGGGGAGCTGTGGCAGCGTGGGAAGCGAGCAGGAAGTTGGCACATAGCAGCTGCAGGCAGGAGCTCCATTCCTCATCCATTCAGGATCAGATGGCCCAAACCCACCCCAGGTTTATTTATCATTCTACAGGCTTGTTCATATTTCTACAGATTTCTATCCAATTCCTTACTTCTTACTGTCATCTATGTTATTGTAGTTACAGAATGAAGGCTTATATGACAAATAGCAATGAAATGAAGTTGTGCACAAGTGGGTGCTGTTAATTTCAGTTACAGTCATTGAAAGTCTTTGAAGAAATTAAAAGGCTTGGGGTTTGTTTGGGGTTTTTTTCCTAAGAAGGTATAAATGAAAAGTGAACCTTTTAAGCAGATGGATGTGTGAATGATGAGGAGGTAATCTGATCTATAAATATAAATGGAATTTTGTCTACTGGCTTCAGGCCAAAAAGCAATAGGTTTAAAAATAATTTTAACTGCTTTAACTTGAAAATAGTTTTTCCTCTGAACAGAGTATTTCAGTGAATGACCAGAGAGGCTCTTGATGAGAATTGCTGTTCAACTGAGGAGTTCTGTCAGGCATGCAGATCTGGAAGTCTCAACATGAGACTCTACCCTTGTTGCCAAAGTTCTGCAAGCCAAATTATTCCCAGTATGACACCTAAAAAACTTAATCTGTGTTGATGTGTCTTTCCTCTTGTAGTGCTCTTTTGCAACTATGAGTTCAGCTGTGCTGGGTCCATCTAGCCCTATATCCTGTCTGTGACTGTAGCTAGTAGCAGTTGCCTGAAAAGGACTTGGAACAAGCCACATGAGATGCTTGGCCAAAATACTGTCCCTGATTCCCACAGCTGCAGTCCAGAGCGCTCTTAAATCAGCACTGGTGCCTTCTTTGCGCAGTGTCAGGCCAGGATCACAGAGTGTGTTGCAGAGAGTGCCCTGGCAGCACAGCTCGTGCCAGGGCTGGGTCTGCCAGCTTTTGGCTCCTCATGTGGAGGAGTCAGGAGATCCAGCCCCAGCTGTCTCCATGGAGAGGCTCTGCTGGTGCCCAGGTTGGGAGGGACAGTCTGCTCAGGTGAGGATGTGTCTAGTTTGTCACCAGCAGGTCCTGGGCAGCAGTCCCACACCACAGCTACAGCTACACAGAGCAGAAGGGAAATTGTTTTCCTGAGCTCGAGCAATATTATGTTTTGGGCATAACCGAAGAATAATGGGTTCTTAGTCTAAATAATTGTTGTAATAAAGCTAAATTAATCAAGTTAAGAGCACCTTCTGTAGTCAAAAACTGTTCAGCTAAAGCAGAGAGTTGAACTAGGCAGAGGAAAAGCTTTCTCAAATGAAGCAAAGGGCAGCAGATGTTATTAGGATCTGTTTTACTGTCACAGGAGTGCTGATCCCAACTCTCCCTCCATTTCTAGGCTGTTGCTTTTCTTCCTGGGAAGGCTGTGAGAGTCATATGAACTGTGCTTCCTGCTAACAGCCCCACTGTTGAAAACTTAAGAGAGCTTTTCAATTTGCCAGACTTCTGGTGAAAGCCTCTGATCTGCGTTACACAATCGAGCCTCAGTTCGTGCCTGTCAGAGGCCGGTAGCTGGTAACATGTGGGCAGCTCCAGTATGCCTCTGAAAGGTTTTGTTCAGTGTGTGCCTCTGCTCAGCCCCGTCAGGCCCTTGTATTTTTCAAAATGTTAAGTACTCAGCTTTGCTCCAGTACATTATCTCACAAATCTTCTATTGTTTGCCCTTTTCTGAAGGGCACATTATGTGTGGTGGCACGAACCGTGGCCAAGCCGTGTCTGCAGTGCATGCAAAGGTGCTGTGGGCTCGAGCTGGTGCCGCCCACCATTGGGTGGTTGGGGCTGTCTGGGTCAGGGGTGGGTGCTTTGGACTTGTCCTTCTTGGCCTAAACTTGTCAATGAAAGCATAAAGTACTGTGGTTTTGTTCAGTGGGGACAAAGCAGTGACAGGTACATAGTGTTCCTATCCTTCTTGTCAGATGGAAGGGAGCTAATATGATAACCCATAATACTTCGTCTTCTGTGATCCTGAGAGATAGCTATGCTTGTGCATCTAATTTCCACTGGAGAGGGTTGGAGGAAAGTAAAACAATCCCTGTTAAGGCTCAAATCCAGTCTAGCCAAACTGCAGAGTTTTCATCAAAGGCAGGAAACAGACTGGCACAGCTGCAGGAGGAGCTGCAACAGCTCTGGAAAAACTACCCAGGCATGTGCTGCAAGCAGGGACACCAGGACAGTGCTGCTGTTCTGCACAGAGCCTCTGCTCTGTGCCAGTGGATGGATGGTCCCACAGCCCCTGCAGCTCAGGGAGAGGCTATTTTGGGGAGGAACCTGCCTGGCATTTCTCCCAGCGCTGTAGGCTTGCCTGTTTCCAGGATTTGCTCACCGTCCTAGAAGAAGAAAAGTGCATCAAAGTCTTAATTGTGTTTCCAAGTCTTACATCTCTCGACTTTGCTGCAAGCCCTGTCCTAGGGGAGCTCCTTTGCAGCAACACCTCATTGCCCTGTGTCCCCGCTGAATTCTCCATTTCAGAGTGGGCAGTTGCATGATAAAGAGTTCTTGTACCTTGGTGGGCTCACAGAGGCAACCAAAGGAACCTCTAGGGTACAGTGGGGTGTTGTTTCTTATGTTCTTTGTGAGACAGAAAAGAAAAGAAGGTGCAACACTCTGTCCCTGGTGTGTGCCCAGCCACTCACCCGGAGCCAGTCTGACAGTCAGTCATTGCTCCTGTGAAAAATGACTCAGTGCAGGTTCTTCATCTGGCACATTCAGGTATTGACTACTCCTATTTACTTGGAGGGTGCAAATATTTAGATCTCCTCCAGAACAGATCTATGTTATTGTGTTATTTAGAAGGTTTCTTTTCTTAAGCAGTTTAGGGTTTTTGCTTCTTTTGTGTAGTTTTTGCCAAAATCAAAGATTTTTCCAAGCAATTAGCCCATGTAAGCACAACCGTGTAGTGGGGAGAACTTTTCTCAGCTTGCTTTCCCTTTTCTAAAGACAAAAGAGCCTTATTGAAATGTGCTTCCTTTCTGCCTGCTAATGGCTTTTCCTTCCTTCCTCCTTGAAATGAGCTTAACATTCTCCCATCCTGTTGGGTATAAATTTCAGCCTGGACTGTCGAGGTGTTGAGTCACTGGCCTTGAATGGGAACCTGTGATGAAGTAGGGAGAAGAGAAGGCTTGGGAAGAAAGAGTTTTTCCAGCAGTTTGGTGGTACATGGGATGAATTTTTTAAGAAACAAGGGCAAGGTGCTATTCATTTTAGCTCAAATACTCTTTTCCTCGTTTTATTTCTGGATACTTTCTTATGATGGATTTGGATAAATTCCAGGACAAAATCATACACAAAATACATAAAGGAAGAGCTGGTTCCTACTCAATAACAATGTTCCATTTTAAACTGTCTCAGGTTAAAGGGGAAAAAAATATGATGCCATATCACTCAAATCCATTTGTCTCCTGGAGGAATGATGCGGAAATCTTGTTTCAAAGGCTCTGTGTAGGAATTATGTCCTGAACTCTGGATATTCTCCAAGGCTTAATTAAGCTTATTCATAGAAACTCTAAACTTTATGAACTGGACAGCAGACCTCTAAATTTGGCTCTAAGTGCAGAGAGGGTATTGTTTCTGCACACTCTGATTAGCAACACTGAACACAGACATACACTTCGGAATAATTAGTTAAATGGACAGGAATTAAAGCAAGCTTTGCTCTCAAAACAAACCAGATGAGCTAAACAAGTCATTTTCCTATCTGCATTCTTCTCTCTTAAGTAAGGTTTCATTTTGTGTGGTGTTAGGTTGTGTCATATGGGATGTATCTTCTCTCTCTGTCTCCCCTCCAGAAATTCTTTCTGGTCTAAAGTCCACAGTGGCAGATTTGAGACAAAAATCTGCATCTCCTCCCATATCATCTTGCTCTGCAAGATGAAGAAAACAAGGCTGAGCAATGGCATTAAACCAGCGAGAGTAAGGTTAGGTTAGCACCTCACGTGAACTTTTGACAATCTCAGAGAAATCTGAACCCAAATATCTCTGTTACTAATATTATCTATGCTTTGGAGGTTTCTTTTGCCCTTTTTCCCTCCTCCAAGCAAGAGAGCTGAGAAATTAATTTCTAGAATCAAGACTCAAATAATTATTGTAAGGTATCTGAGCTTGTGAAAGCAAACTATTGTTCAGTTGGCTTAGGCAAAAAAGGATGAGGATTTTTTGGTAAAAGCAGGTGAGACTTCAAAACCAGTTGAAACCGATGTGTGCTGCTGCCTTCATGGATTTGTTTAGTTTGCAGTCCTCCCTCTGGAGAGCCAGCAGTGCAAGAGGGTCACAAAAGTAGTTTAGAGGGCGTTTTTGTTGGTGTTTGGGGTTTTTTTTATTGTTCTGCTTTAAAACGGTTTATAAGAGATAAGATTCTTCAGTAATACTTCCTTTTTAGAAAGTTCACAGGTAGGTGAAACTGAAGGGTTTGCTTGGGTTTTTTTTAAAAACTACCTTGAAAGAATGTTTCCTTATTTTTGGTATTACTTAGGATTTATGTATCAGGAGGTTTTTTTTTTAATACAACTTTTTCACAGTATCTTAAATAAGTGTGCAAAAAAGCTGAATAGAAGTATCATTTGGAAGAGAGCAAGTTGAATGGTTTGCTGTTGTCACGGTTTTGGGGCAAATTGGAAAATGTCTTCTGTTCAGAATTTTGTCTGCCCAGAATTCCGCTGCAGATTAGTCTTGAAACTTGCTGCTCAAAGGAATTTAAGAAAAAATATCCTATGTAAAATTAAAAAAAAAAAAAATTGGTAGTGTTAACAGATAAAAATGTTGATTGACTTTATTTTTTAATGTAAGTCATAACATTTAGACATGTAAAAATATAAGTGCTTTTTAAAATGTAAAATAGCTCCATGAGACTGCCTAAACTCTCTGTGCATGACATCTCCAGGCTGCTTAAGTACTGTTTGTATTGTTAGTGAGATGAAACAAGGATTTGAGAATGATAGACAGTCGTGGTCTGGAGAAGCAATTGTTATCAGGGAACTTGGTTTCTTGGGAAATGAGGCTCTTAGAGCTGGAAACTTTGGCTTTGCCATATTGGAGCCCATATTTCACACAGATGTGCAGGTCTTGTTCTGATGACCAGGAGTCACCATGGATTTCAGTGAGCTATTTCAGCTTCCATCCTGCTTGAAATTGTGCACTTTCCTCCTGTCTGTGCTTGAATAACGAGGAAAGAACCACAGGCTGGAAAGCAGCTGAACTAATGCACGTTAAAGGGGCTGCAGTTTGGGATAGCTGAGGTCTCCTTACTATGGCAATTGCTTACCCAAGTGTAGAGTGTGAGTAAAGTGTCATTACAACATTCACAAGTCTGGCAGCTGCTGACCTGATATTGGAAGATTTTAATCTAACATAGAACAAATATCATCATCATCTTTCATATCTCTGAAAGCAGCACTGTGCTCCATGTCTTTTATGTTTGATTCTTGCAGGCACTTTGAATGTGTATCTTATGCCCTGTATCCTGCTTTTGAATTTGCAGTGCAGTATCATAACACTCCATCTTTCAGTGAAAGAGCCAGCTGTAGGATGAAGCCTAGGAAAAAACCTCGGGGTTACACTCTCTGTCTGAACTGCTTTAGAGATCAACCCAGCTGAATTCTAATGCAGAGAAGAAAGCTTCCCATGCTACATTTGCACTGTAAACATTTAGGGAGGTTTGTAAGAGTTGATCTTGAAGTGTCCTTTAGGCTGATTGTTCTGTTTTTATGAAAATTTTGCTTGTGAGAGCCCTTGAATACACATTAGTGAGGAAAGAGGGGAATAGAAGTAGACCTCAGAATTCTGAATCTATGTAACATCATATATCAGGAAACTAAACTTTGTCATTAAATATTGAACAACTCTATCCAAGCCTCTTCAGAGCTCAGATTTGAAGTTCAGTAGTGTGGTGCTAGCCCATCTTGAATCATGTGTCCATCAAAAAATTCAAGGTCAAGAAGGCTCAGATCTACCAATCAGTTCCTTTTTGGTTGGGAATGCTTGTAAGAAGGCTCGTATTTTTAGTGTTTGACATTGGAGATTGGAACTGGAGTGGGTAGAGGAGTGGAGATCCTTACAAAAAAACATCAGACCAAGCAACAAGGCTGCTTCTCTGAGGATGGTGTTTGGCTGCCAGAGTCCTGGACAGCTGCTGTCTGAGCAGTGTCTGAGTGGAGATCAATGCAGGGGTATTCTCTTTCTGTATCTTTTTATAGAGCATGGTTTTATGGGCAGAAGTAATTTCAGCAAATCTTGGAGGATTCGGGTTCTTCCTCTGCCCTTTGGCTTAAGGCTGTAGTTATCTGTAAACTGAAAATACCACAAATCACAACGCTCTGTAACAGGTCACCAGCCTGCCCATATGGAAGTGGCCGTGTGTGAGAGGGACAGATATCTGTCACCTGGGCAGGCAGCAGGGAAGTCTCATTGACTGCTTGGTTAGTGGAAGCATCCTGAGCTGACAGCCTCATTAGGGCCACGCTGCTAATTTGGTCAGGCAAGGGCTGCCAGGCTGCATTGTGTGGGGTTAAGCAGTGTGAATAGAGCCCGTAAGCAAAGCTGCTGGAATCTACTTTTGTGTTCCCTTTGGACGCCTGTCCTGCGCTTTTGGCTTCTTTTCCAGTTCAAAGTGGCCACGTGGAGTTTTGGCACGGTGCGTGCTGTCTGTAGATGAGTTATAGATTGCAGAAGTGATCTAACTTGTGCTGAGAGGAGTTATCCAGTTCTCTTCTCAGCTGTTTCAGCATATATACACTTAGAGTGTCAATTCACTGCTTCCTGGGACTTAATTAGAAATGGATTAAGCCCTTTCTCTCTAAAACCCAATTTGAACTGCTATAGGTATTTTCCTTATCATCCCTGCTCACATGTGCTCCGCACTGCCTATATAACAATTAGAGTTTGCATTTCTTTTCTACCATCCAAAGATAACCCTCCTCCCCTTCCCACAAGCCATGGAGTCCTGCAGGTGGGTTTGGAGGTCTGCCAGTTGTGCCTTCCACACTCACTCCAGTCTCTGGAAGAGCTGGGAGGTTGTGGACAGACCTTTTGGATTGGTGGTGGGGAAAACCTGCCCCATGCAGCTTGGCTGGGTGGGCATGCTGGCTCTGTGTGTGCCTGGCTGGAGCAATTCCTCATGGGATTATTGTGAAAGGTTGGGCAAGGAGAAGAGATTGTTTTCGTCTCATAAAGAGAACAACCAGATTGTCTCACTGCTGTCTTTCCTCAGCATGCGTCAGAATATTGTTAATTTAGGAGTTGGAACCCAGTGGAGGATTTTCTGATTCTCTTCCATGTGTTTGCCTTTGTGACTCCAGTTTCTCTCTCATCCTTTGTGGATGTTTTTCCCTGACATCTTCAGCCTTACCAGAACTTATTTTTGTTTCTGCCAGAGAAAACACTGAAATTAATAGTTTCTGGTAACCATTTTTCTACATCTTCATCTGATTGATCTGATTATGTTAAGGCTGAGTCGAATACTCCATTAAGAGTTTCAAATGCTATCAGAACTGAAGCAGGAAGAGGTTTCCCAGGAGACTGACTGTGTGTGCCTGTGGGGAACAGACTTGGCAGGGAATTGGCCTGCACAATTCCCTGGCAGAGAGCAGCACAGCTCCAGCACTGCTGTCACCAGATACCTGAGGTGATCCTGAGCTGGGAATAGACACCTGCTGGGTCAGGATTTTTATCACCCCTGGGGGCTGCCCTGCCCTCCAGAAACAAAGGGAATTCGTGCCTCTGCCTGTTCTTGTACAGGGATATTGGTGTAATGCAGTGCCCCATTTTGGGAAGCAGTGTTTTTCCAAGGGTGGAAAAATGCTTGCTCTGTGGGAGGGAATACTTCTTGCAAACAAGCGCTGAATTTCCTCATTTTACTTTACTAGGGATTTCTATTAGAAAATAAGGCTGGAGGGGGGGAAGTTTGGAATGATTCTGGGAAGTTTGACTCAGAAAAGGGAGAATGATTCATATTATTACTGTTATTTATTAAGGAGAACAGACCATGAACCTGATCTTTTACTTATCTTTGGAAACTTAAAGCACTTATGTGGTGACCCCAAAAGAGTTTGTGGGTTTGAACCAAGGTCGTTCAACATGAAAGGTAAATCCCAGCTGTGGGAGCTTGCCCACAACATTTTAAGAAGATTTATTCCTATTACCTTCATATTTGTTAAGTATTTTAATATCCTCAGTGCATCCCTTCTCTGTTTCTGAAATGGAGTGGTAAATAAGTCTTGAATCTTGACCCTTTCTGTGCTGTAACAATGGTCAGTTTATCTCTGGTTGTTGCTGGAGTCTCAGTGTAAGAGGTCATTCATTTGAGAATCAGTCTAGTTTTGATGAGGAGAATTTGGTTACTGAGAAAAGCTGTTTGTTTAGTAGCAACTTTTTTGTCTTTTTAATTTGGAAATAAACATTTACTTCTCCAAAAATAACTTTGCTGTTAACAATCAAAACCTAAGATAACCAAAGGTATACATTAGAAAGAAGGTTTTAAGCTCCATCTTAAGATAATACTGAAAACTGTGAGATGATTTACGTTTGTGTTTGTATTCTGCTGCTATAAAGAAGTGCAACCTAAACGATGTTTTAATTCTATTTGGCAAGAGAATTTACCTAAGGAAAACCCAAAACTTGGCACAGTCTATGTCCTACCTGTAACTTCATTTTTGTACTTCAGAATGTAGTATAACTTAATCTTTTAGCTAATTCCTTAGGTCAGTTCTTTAAAGACTCAGTCAGACAAGGTTCTGTCTATTTTTGTTTCCAAAATGGAAAGGCACCTGACTGTGGCCACACAATTTTATCTTCTCTTTTGGGTGTGCTGTCAGTGGCTGACAGTCAGAGAAGTTAAGAGAAAGTTTTAACTTGTAGGCTTTAACTTTTAGAGTTAGAGACTGGAACAAATATCTCCATTATCCTCCTGAAAAATCCTGTTAGCAAAGCAGTCCCGTCATATCTAAGTTACTGGCTTGAATATTCCTTGTATTGTCTGTTAAGGCATAGCAGCTTAATCTCAGCAGAGATTGAGAAGGCATGCAAAGACTCTGCCAGCGAGAAAAAATGGATAGAAAGGACAAATTGTCACAGCAAGTATAGGAACTTGAACTTACACTGTATTTTACTGCATTGGGGAAGGCAGAAGTCCTCAGCTTCCACAACTGTGAATCAAACACTTCTGACCAATTCAACTCCCATCCCAGAAGGATTTCTTTACAGGCTCAAGAAAACTGACTTATGTCAGTTGGAATAAACACACTGTGCAAAGTTAAGAGCTCTCCAAGGCTTTGGATAATCAACAGAAATCTTAATTACGTTCGACCCCAGAATTTATCAGTAATTACAGATAAATTTAGTTGACATGTAAGCAGTCCTGTGAGGTAACCAAAAAACATTTCTTGGATCATACCTATTAGTGGAGTTGAAACTTTTCTTTGCTTAAAGGTCCAAAGTAATGTCAGCCACATGGCCGTGGAAGAGATGTGATAAGGCATGGAAAATCCATCAGTGATGTCTACATAAAGCTGCAAAATAAACACATTGAACTCTCCTGTAGTCAATTTATGCCTGAAATCATCTTGTCCTGTGTCCTGTCAGAGAATCTGAGTAACTGTTGTGGTAGAAATAAGATCCTCTGTCAGGATTGTAAATACCTTCCAAAACTGCACTCCAACTGAGCCATGCACTCAAGTGCTGGAATCTATGGGTGATATTACAGGGAGGGGCTGTGTAAGAACAAACATATGTCAAACATATTGTAGAGGTTTCCTCCTACCGGGCTTGGACTTCGTAGCTCACTTAGGCTGCCAGAATTAAACACGATACACAGTTTGTGGCTATTGTGTCGTATTTCTTAATGCAGTGCCTGATGTTCAAATCGAATACTGCAGCAAAATACAGGGATCTAGAGTTACCCTACCAAGTGACCTGTCTCCTGACCTTGATTTGACCTCTGGAGCTCTCCTTGGCTATCCTCATCTGCCTCCTCAAATTAACAATCTCTGCATAAAGAAAATGAGCATCAAGATGATTCCCAACAAGAAGTATCCTCCATTTCATGGAAACATTTTGTGAGTCAACATTCTAAAATCCACAGTTCAGGCAGTACATCCCAAAGATCATTATTAAGTAGTCTGGTTAAGAACTGTTTTCCTGGGAGTGATTTTGCTGCTTGGGCAAATCTCTCACAGGTGCAGCCTATTAGGAAGTCCAGACTGCTTCCTATAAACAAGCAAGCAAAAACAATCCAAAGGACAGCAATGAGCTGTTGCCTTGCCAGCAGGGAAAGTCCAAGAGAAGACTTGGACTTCAGTGGAAGTAGAATCTGGAGGGGGGAAATCCATAGTCTGTAATGAGATTTTTGGAAGGAACCATTTATTCTGTACAAAATTGTCCAGTCAAAAGAGCTGATAAGTGTAAGGAACAAGCAGAAAAACCCAAGGAAAAGCTCAGGCAACCCAGCCTGGTTATTGAATGGAATGCTGCCCTCTCTTTATATGGTAGAAGTGGGCCTGAGAAGAGATTCAAGTCATCTGCTATGCAACATGATTTACTTTGCCATAGCCAATTTCATCTGCAGCAGCCAACACTGATTGTTCAAGTGGGGTAACACCAGCATTTGCAGTCTGAGAATGCAGCCCCCTTTTCTCTCTCTCTCTTTTTTTTTTTTTTTTTTTTTTCCAACTGAAGATGATCAAAAGAACCCAAATTACAGGGACCATCCTCACCTGAGAGGCACAGAGTTTGGTAAGTAAAGAACTTTTTAAAAATTCTTTTAAGAACATCCCCAGCTTCAGCCTGGTGATGCAATACTGATATGTTCCTCTTTTCTCCTAGGAATGAGAATTCAAGAACCAGCAAGAAGGTAAGCTGTGTAGTGCATTATTACGAATTTCACATCCATTCTAAAAAGATTCCTCTTAGAAATCCTTTGACTATGAAATTAAAATACTCTTTGAAGTCAGTTGTCTTGGAAAATTTTCCAGTCCTTTTTTAAAAACCCAATTCATGTAGAATGTGATAATTTATTCTTTTGTTTCCTTGGCTGAGGGGAATTCAGTGTGTATTTTTGCTTCACCCCACTAGTTTGAGTGATTCATCTTGCCTTCCAAAGTGATTACATGTCCATCAATCCAACCACAAACCCCTTTTTGAAAACTCCTTGCTGCTGTTATATATACTGAATAAATCCCAGCCAGACTACCTCAAATACATGTTTCTGTGACACAATAAAATGATTGCAGGGATTATAGCTCTCTGTAGCTGCAACTGAGAGCTATTTCAGCATTGAGCAAATAAACCAAACAACCTTCCTATTCCCACCCCACTCAGTAAAACCACTGCAAAGTGTGGATAACCTGTATTTGATCTTTTTCTGCAGCATCCAGAAGAGTCTGTGGAAGCAGCTACCTGGAGCAGCCCTCTCACTGTTTTCCACCTGCAGCCTCATCCTTGTCTCCAAATAGCTGCATTTGGGCTTTCTCCTGACACTGAGTACTCTGCATGGTGTTAAACATTTTCCCATCTGGTTTTGGCTCCACAATGGATTCCTCCTGAACCCTGAAAGCAGTGAATTCTTTTGAAAGAAAATGACCTGACTGAAGCAGAATACAATTTGAAGAGTTTTCCACATGCTAGTGTTGTATCCTGGAAGCCTCCTTTTAGGATTAGTGATTCCTCAGATGCTTCAATGACCAGGGCTGGCAGTGCTCTGGCAGGCAGAGCGACTCTCAGGTGGCCTCCTTGGCTCTGGTTTTGCCTCAGGTTGTTTTCACTTCTCTTTCCTCATCAGCTCCTCTTTTTCTTCTTTTACTTCTGGGTGTTGCTCTTCAAGAGCAGATTCTCATAAACTTACATCATGGTTGCTCTGGCTCCACCTTCTGCTCTTTGTATTTCAGTATTACATTTCACTTGTTATGGTTTATTTTTAATCAAACCATATCACATTACTTTTTGGGGCCACAGAAGTGTGTTTGACATGTTTAAGTTGCCACTGTGAGGTTCTTCCCCAAACAGAATTCAAACCATTATGTTGCAATCTGTACCAGAGCCTTTCTAGCAGCTGTGTTTATACAGCTTCTAGTAAAATGGATCCCTGATTAGGATTTTTGAATAGCTCATTCACTGAAAAAAAATGGTGTTTTGAACCAGCTAAAGCTATTTTAAAAATTGGGATAATACATGATTAAAAGTTTTGGTTTGAAGAAATCAGTGGCAACACCCTGCCAAATTTTAGGCCCCAAACATCACCATTAGTATCGTAAAGATAAGTTACTGGATTTTAACTGGGCAAGAAGTAGTTTTCTTTTCCTTTTAAAGAAAATTAACTGAAAAAATAATTTTTCACAAATTGAAAATTTTATGTTCAGTCACCCAAAATTGTTGAAGTTTGGTAAATTAGATGAAACTGAGGACAGGTTCTTTTCTTTGGAATCGTCAAGCAACAGTGATTTGAGGGCTACTTGATCTAGAATAGAAGCTGAACATTAGGCAGTTCTGGGATTGCTCCACAGTTAGCAAGACAAGCTGTTTGAAAAACCAAACCCCATCCTCAGCTGAGTGACACTGACACACTGACACCACAGACTCGGTGTGTTGGGCAGGTGAGTTTTCAGGAGCTTGTCTGTTTCTTCCACGCCAGGCAATGTCCTCAGGAGAATGGAGAAGCAATAGCTGCTGTGGCAGCTTCTTCCTTCTGCAGGGAACCCTGCAGGCTCTTCCTCGCACTGGTGAGACTGGAGGGAAAGGGTTCCTCATCTTTGCTGTTCCCCACAGTGGAGGTGGCAGCTGCATTCCCAGAATTCTGCAGGTTTGGTTACTTGTGTTCATGCTGCAGGTACTGGCACTGTACAAAACCAGTAAGGCTCATTAAGGCAGGGAAACACAAGTGCTGCTTCTGCTCCATTAAACTGGAACTCAGGATTAAAGGACTGAAAGCTACTTCGACTGACAAACTCCATATTTAAATGTTTTTTTAATCATAAACTAAGAGCAAAGATTTATAAGTTTGTGTCATGATCCATAAATCTAGATCTTGTCCTTTGCCTCTAGACAAATGGCTTGTAGAGGAATTTGTAGTGGTTTGGATAAGTCTAGGTTTCAGCAGTCAGCCCTCTTAAGTCAGACATATATGAAACATCTGTGATTATTTGAGGAATTTGGCAGACAATCATGTACTTAAATCACATTTTCCCCTTTCAAAATTGGAAATTCCATGTATGAATTAGGCACACAAGCCATATAACTCTGCACTTGTGAATTAGACAAGGTGTCAATCTGCTATTACCTTGCAAATCCTACTGCAGGGTAAGAGCAAGTTGATACCTTGCTATAGTGAAAGAGACCAGTTAAAGTTCTTTTAAACTGTGTACCTTTTTTGTGCCCCAGAATAAAATCTAAGAGCTTTGAGGGGAGTTGCTGCTAAATGGCAGGCTACTTTAGTGTTCAGAATTTGCCAGTTAGCCAAAAGACTAAGACTGAACTCAAAAGGTTCTTTGAGTAAAATTATACAAACCCTCCTTTCTAGGCAGAATTGCTGAGTTACGTGCGTAGTTGTCACATGCTGGGCCCCTCAGTACATTCACCATGCAGTTGTGCAGAGTCTGTCTAGAATCATCTCATCCTGTAATGAGATCATGTGAATTCAAAGCATATTAAACTTAATCCTAGTTTTCAGGATTATACCCAGTAAATTTAAAATTGCAGTGTATAAAAAACACATAATGTTCCTGACTGCTTATTATAAAAAATGGGGCCCATCTTATTGTGAACCAGCTTTGGTTCTGCCACTGAAAGCAGAATTTGGTAAAGGGACTTCAGTGGGAGATTCAAGCTGATATCTGGTGACCTTTGTTGAGCAGAACAAATGATTGCTGTGTTTGCTAGAATTGTATTAGTGCTGGATGCTTCTGGTACAGCCTGAGCAAACAAAGTTTAAAAGTCTGGCTGCCTATGAGCAAACTTTGCCTTTTGATTGAGTCTACAAATGCTGCAGCATGGACCCTCCAGGCAGGAATTGAGGCTCTGCTTCATTTGATGCCAGGTCCTTCAATAGTTCCAGAAAGTAATTTTGCTGGTGATAGAAAAGCATGATGAAAACAGACATAATCCTAAATAATGTGCTAAAATCAAGTCCTATGTGTCAGATTCCTGCATAGCACGTGTCCTTTGATACACACAGGAATTGCCTGAACAACCCGAGGAAGAGGCTGTCACACACACAGAAGGCTGCACCTCTGTGATCACCAGCTCTGGAATGACAAAGCAGAGCTATCAACTGTTTAAGCTTAACCCAGCTCATAGAGGACACAGAGCCAAAACTAGGAGAGAAACGCTCCTCCAAAAAGAGAAGCCAAAATTTGCAACTAGCCATTATCTTTTGTATGAAGAGCTAAAGGCTACATGATTCTGACTTGACCACTGAAATGCTGTAAATTTACTGTGGCAGTGTCCTCGGGAGCTTTGAGATTGAGGACGTACAAGATTTCTTAACAGCATTCAGTGACCTGTCTTGTGTGTTGCTGAGCCTTTCCATATTCAGCTCCCTGCTTTATTCTAAGGACAAGCTTAGTTGGTTGCCAGTAGTCCTTCTGAGGAAGAGATTTTTACTATGCCTAATTGAGCAGCATCACACTGGAGGGAATGAAGGTGGAAGGATTGTCTTCCCCAAAGCCATTGCTGGAACAAAAATTACCCACACTGCCTCCAGTATGTCACTGCTGTGGAAAACAGGCTCATTGTTTTCTTGCAGCACTTTCTGCCACCTCCTTTATCCTTGTTTCCTTTCTGTCTTCTGTACTTTGGCCTCACTGCTCTCTCCTCTGCATTTCTCCTGTTTTCACTTATTGTTCCTTTATACACTTAATCCAAGGCAGTCAGTTCTAACTGGATGGTTTTTTTTCCCTTTATTCCCTGGGAAACATCTATATCCTTTCTATTTTTCCCAGAGCATAATTTTATGCCAGCAATGGTGCATCCCAGCCAGTTGCAGGGTTCCCTGTCCTCCAAGCCAAGCAAGAAGTTGATAGCAGCAGACTGGGTGCCTGGCTGGACTCAGCTGAGCATCTTCCTTTGGATATTCCTGATGGCTGCTGCCATGCTCCCCACAGCATGGCCCAGTTTCTCTCTTTGTGGTGGCAGTGGCAGGGAGAGTTGGCACAGAAAGTGCAAACCAACCTGGCATCTTCCACAACTATATTTTTTTACCCCTTGAAGAATATAGGTTTCTTTTTAAGGAAGACTAACCTGTTTGGAAGATATTCTTGACATCTTAGGGGTAATGCAGTGTGGTATTTCTCCTGCCAGCCTATCTGAAGCATTTCAGGAGGTTGTGGTGGGTTAGAGCTGATTGGCAGCTGTCAGTCGCTGGCTGTACATTGTCAGTGTTTATTCCTAGGCAGGCTGAATTGCCTGATAGAGCTCTCTGGAATGTAGCAGGAGGCAGTGCAGCATTTTCATTTAATTGCTTGTGGAGATAGCTGCAGGATTGTGGTGTCAGAAAATATTGCTAAATCTCCGGGGATTTCTTGGCATTTTGTTGCCACAATAAAGTCATAGTTGTCACAGTGGTTTAGTACAGCCACCAATATATGAACACTTATTTATGCAGCCTGAAAATGTAGTGCAATAATAAAATACTCTATTTACATTTCTGTGACTTGCATCCATTTGAGTCTTCTAATGCTACTTTTGTCATTCCCTGTATTGTCTAAATGCGTATTTCTTATATATGAAATTTATAAAGATGTTAAGAAGAGTTGTCAGTAAAGTCATATTTTGCAACCAGTCTTAAACATGATCCTACTTGTGGGTTTGTGTCTCTGTGCTGTTTTTATTACCTAAGCATTTCAGTTTTGGAAATCCATATTTATAAGGAATTTGTTCCACAGTAGAATTGCCATGGCATTGTTAATACCAAGATGACAAGTGGCCTGAAAATGAATTGTTGAACAAACACAAGCAGTTTCCACTTGAGCTTTTTCTGACTGTCCTGAAGCCCAGCCAGCCCATGTTGTGGAGCATTTGCAAAGTAAGATTGATGCAGTGAAGAGCTGCTGCTGAGTTACAGGAAGGCAGTCAGTTGAGACCAAAAAATGAGGTTTCTGTGTCTCCAGCTTTCCCCTAGCCAGTCAAAAGTTTGCTTGCTTTGAGAATGTAAAGGTATCTGGTTTTCTGTGTGTCATAGTTGAAACCTCCATGTTCAGGGTTATGTTCACTATATGCAAAATATTAGCCTGCAGGAGGGGTGGATTTTTCCAATAGAAATTATCTGAGTTGCACAAGTGTGAAAAACACTTTCTCTGTATGGTATTTTTGAAGATCATTTTCTCACACTGTATTTGTATTTGTGTCTGTTCCTCTTGTCTCCAGTGAGATGTTTTGGTTAAACCATTATGGTTAAGTCAGAAGAGCATCCACCTTGTCAGCAACATGGAGAATGCTTCCATTATCTTCTTACCCATGTCTGTGGGACTAAACTATGAACATCCCTGCCAGCTTGCTCAGTCATTCTGGCCCAAGCAGGACTGCTTACATGGATAGAAAATTCAATGTGATCCTGCAGTGCTGCTTAACAGGGTCATGGGCACACTGATCATGGTAGAGTGTTGCTGGAAGAGCTTTCCTCGTGCTTATCTGTGCTTTTTCTCCTTCCATTTGTAGTTGCCTTGGTGCCTCTGCCTTCTGGGTTTTTCTTTAGGAGGAGCTTTATGTCTCTATTAGGATATATGTGTGAATTCACTGCTTTTTCTGCCAGAACTTAAACTGGAGAGAGATTTTTAGTGTGTCTTACAGAACAGATGTGCAATCCAAGCTAATCAAACTAAGCTGATAAAATAGGTTTTAGAATTAATCTAATATCAATCTGCTGCTCTGTAAAAAGCACACGTCAGCAGTACTTATTGTCTGTAACTACAAGAGAGGGGGGAAAAGCCCACATGCATTCAGCTACTGCAGCAGCAAAGAATTTCTTTAGAACAGTGGATGTGATAATCACAGTGCAGTGTGTTAGCCTAAACTTGCTAATGAAGGTTTGTGCTCAGACCCAGGCTCTGAGAAAGGAGAGACTGAGCTGAAAATCATCCCTGGAAACCTGGCAGGTTTTTGGGTTGGGTGAAGAGGAGATAAAATATGATTTTCAGGCTGTAATGAAAGATGGCTTTGGAGGACATGTGCGTGTGCAAGGAGCCTGAGGGAGGAAGTGGAAGATAGGAAATTCTGTGTCTTTGAACACTGACAAATCACCTGGCTCTGCTTAATGATCTGACAGCATCTTCTCACCAGCTGCATCAAGATTTGGGCTATTCATCACCTTTATAGATTCATAGTATTAGGTAGCACAACTTTTCTGTCAACACATGATTTTTCCTGCCTGGTGAGCTGAAGAAAAGCTTCTTAGAGTTCCTTCAAACTGGCAGGTTGTACTCCATGTCAGATTATGGGATTTATGTTTCTGAACCATTTTTTTCTGTCACAACCATTTCAAGTTTGAGGCATTGATTCCAGAAACTGATATTTTGCTATTCATCATCAAAGACTTGGTCAGAGGTTTCTTCTGATTGAATTATTTATGTCTTCATAAACTTGCCTCTCAGTAAGACTTCCCAATGTCCCCTGTGATGAGTTTAGGAATGGCTGAACATCATTAAAAAAAAAACAAATTGAGAGGTTTTCATAGAGATAGCATTCATTTGGGGAAGCAGTGGTATCTTTACCATTTATTACTGGGAAGCAACTTTGTCATCACATTTGCTGGGAGACAGCTGTGTACAGCTGCTGGATGGTTTTTAGAAAGTTTTATAAGAAGTGACATTCATCACTGATCCGCTGAAGGGCCTTGGTGCTGCCAGGACTAATAGGTACACTGTAACATCAGCAACCATATTGAAATAAAAAATGAGAGTCTTACAGTGTTCGGGGGTTGGATTTAATAACATTTTAAATGTTTTTGTGTGAAGGTGGTGTTGGTGGTTCTGGTGGTGATGTTCTATTGGTTGCTCACGTGATTTGATGTAGATACCATGTCCCTGAGTGCCGCATCTACGCTTTCAAATGTGTCCAGGGATGCTGGCTCAGCCACTGTCCTGGGAAGCCTGTTCCAAAGCTTGACAACCCCTTCAGTGAAGACATGCTTTCTGATACCCAACCTAAACCTCCCCGGTGCAACTTGAGGGCATTTCCTCTTCCTGAGGGTCTTCCCTCAGCCTCCTTTCCTCCAGGCTAAACAGCTCAAATTCCCTCAGCCACTCCTCACAGGACTTGTTCTCTAAACCCTTCACCAGCTTCATTGCCCTGCTTTGGATTAGCTTTTGGACCAGGAAGGACTGTCCAGAGTTTTTGCTGTTCAACTTTAAGAGAATATTAACGTATAAAGTGATGAGGTTTTATGGTTAACTGAAGAATGTGTGGAAATAGGGAGAGCAGGACTGGAAGTGGGGGTGTTACATTTACAAACAACAGACCCAGCCCCTGCTGTTCATAGTGTGGAGTTTCTGTCCTATTTCTCTAGCACAGCAATGGTGAGAAACCAGTCAGAAGCGTGTTCTGATTTGAGTGTACTTATAAGCTCTTTTGTTTTCATTAAGTTTATTTGCATATCTGAATTTGCCTAAGAGAGACCTACTAAGCAGTGTTTAAATGAAACTTTAGCATTTTCCAGAATAAAAATGAACATTGTACAACTGATGACAAAAACTACAGTTTATGCAAGTATCAAAGAGGACTTTGGCATAACTAACACAGTACCCTATGCAAATATTCTTTGTTGAAAAGGAATTAATCCCTTTCCAAAGGGCCAGCACAAATCTTTCAATGGCACATAAGCCTGCTTTTGAGGGAGCAGGTGCTTAGCAAGCCCTGAGGATTCTGATTTCCAAACTGTACATTGCATTGACACATGCAAAGTACTTTAAAAACAAATTTCCAAACTCCTATTCTCTTACAAACTTGCTGTAAATTCTGTATTTTGTGAATTTAGATGTAACTTACATGGCAGGCAGAAATTCTGCAAGAGCAGGATCATGTCATTCTAGAACTGAGCAATATCATCTTTAAGTTGGGGTTGAACAAAGCTGTAATTGAAGATTGGCCAGGTCCATTTGCCAAGCTGCTCATTTTGATCATTCATAGCAAGACACCCTTATTTTGTAAAAATCCTTTCGTTGGTGAAGACAGCAGGCAGGTTCTATTCTGTCCTCGAAGAAGGTGGCTTGGTGCCAGTGTCAACAGCCAGCAATCCAAAGTGTTTTGTTTAATCACAAGATTAATTTTTCCTTTTATTGGCTTTTCCTTTCAATATCACCAAGCATGACATGTTGTAAAACAGAAACACTGGTTGAACAAGGGTTGGCGAGCATCTCTAAGCCCCCTGGCTATGTTGATAGCAAAGTGAACATTTGGCTTGATGTGCAGCCAGTGGAGGCTCCCAGGAAACCAAACTGGGAGAACACATTTGTCAATGCATGGGCCGTGTGCCTGGTGAGGAAGGAGGGAAGGGAAGCAAGATGCACCTGGGTGGAAAGGCTGTACTGGGGCTCACGTTCTTTTCCTCCTTGAATGTTTCAAGCATCTGCAGTTTCAGTAGCACGTCAGACACCTGAGGTTTTGTGCTGTAGATCCAGTCCATGGATGGTCTGTGATTCCATTAGGATGTATTCATTTTAGCCCTAGTGTGGCCATATGCAAGTTAGCTTCTAAAGGGAAATGGCAGAGGATCCAAATCAAGTTAAAGATTTGTGCTCATGCCACTGAACACAAGGACTTGTGCCTTGCATTGAGTGATACAGGAAAAGAATTACTTTCTCTCTTTTTTTTTTTTTTTTTTTTTTTTTTTTTTTTTTTTTTTCAGAAGAATGATGTTAGATTCAAAACTTCTTTATCGCTAGAGTTTTCAGCAGTGACTGGATGAGCATCCCTGGTGTTGTGAGCCATCATGCAGAAATCTGGTCATGAGTGGGAATGCTTATGGTGGAGAGGCTCTGTCTGCTCCTGTATCTCTTCTTCTAGAGATCCTTCTGCAGTGAAACTGTTCTGTGATTGATAATTTCATGAAAAGATTTCAATAACTCTAAAGTAAAAATTCACAAATGTCATTTTTTCAAACAGACACCATGTGGCAGCTCTCAAGGAAGCGGCCTAATTTTTTGTTTCAAAGATTAAACTTCTAAGCCCCAATTTCCACTCTTTTGCCTGCTCTCTCAAGGAGCTGAAACTTGAGGGTTGGGGGGATTATGTACAGTTATGCATTTGTGTAAATATGAAACATTGACTGGAAATTGCAGGAGGAGACTGCAACCAAACAGCTGTCTTTGCAAATTTAATATTTACTGCAGAGTTAAACAAAATGCCTTATTGTTTAGAGCATTATTTGCCTTGGGCATTGGCTTAGGCAGACGCGTTGGCTGAAAAGAATTTCCTAACTCCCTTTTCCATGCAGCAGAAGATTAAGTAGATAATAGCAACAATTGGCTGTTTTGATCTGGCCTTGACATATGTTCCAAGCATCTACTTCATGATTCAACTACATTATTTTTCTCTTTCATGGCTGCAGCATTTTACTCCTACTTTACCACTGCTGCCACTTATGAGCCATCAGGGGCTTCTTTCTGAGCCTTCTTTCTGGTCAGAAGTAAACAATTATAAAAGATTCTTGCTGCATAGTATGTAAATTCTTTATGCACAGGGAGTATTCTTGACACATTATTAAGTATGCAATGTTTTTCAGAGTTAAGGAAAAGCTTCATTGAAGGTAACAAGTTCAAATCAAAAGTTAGAGGAATTGCATGAGGAAGATTTAGTATCCTTGGTAGTCAAAAGCCCATAAGAGTTGTGATGCTACATGGTGGTGGTAATGAAAGTTGGAGACAATGAATGGCAGAATATTTCTGTGCAGAGCTTTCCCCTGAAGCTTCTCTGGCTGTCCTCATGCACCATCTCACCGTCTGCTAGGAAGAGGCTTCTGATCAGCAATCTAAGTGGGTCACATAAGTTTCCTGCATCTTGCCAGGCCCCCAGGCAGCTGTATTCAAACCTTTTTCAAAATGCTTACTTGGTTTCTCAACAGAATTCATCAGCTGCTGTGGAGCAGTGGTTTAACTAGTTCACTTCTTGATGCAAATGGAAGTTGTAGGAAAAGCTGTGGAAGTCCTGCTTTCCTTTCTGTGTGCTGCTCTGTAGACAAGGCCAGCTGGTACAGCAGAGTGTCAGTGACAGTGTTGCTGCCCATCTTCTCTAGAAGGCGAAGGTTTGAAGCTTCTGTCTGTCCTTTTGATCAGGCTCAAGGCTGGCTCCAAATGGTGCTCAGTTCCAGCTGTGCTGGAAGGTAGTTTTTTGATTCATGTACATGTCCTACGGTCCTGTTCCTGTCAGATCTTTGATCAGAAAGAAGGGATGCACTTATACCCAGGGAAAATTGCCTTCCTGTGTGCTTAGGCAATGCGTTAGTCTCTTAATCTGTTTTATGTTATCAATGAATTGCAAAGTTCATGTTGTAATTGGCTTAAATGTCAATATAGAGTAGAGTCTGACACCATGGAGTTGCAGCTAGTGGTTGCCAAAGCTTTGAGGGGCCAGAGTTTGCAGCCACATTATGACAGGGCATAACTGGAAGTATCTGAAAATTGAGGATGTTTCTTTCCTTGACCCATTTTCCTCTCACACAGCTGTAGTGGCAAGAGATGAGGGAGCACTAAATGTTTATAATACCCACAGCATTGTGGTTTTTTGTGCTTATTTACTTGCTACGTCTGAGTCTCTGAGCAGTCTGCACACACTGCAGGCACTGCCCCTGTTTCAAACATGGGTGTTTCAACTCAGTGACCAAGAGTTAAGGTCAGTTTTGCAGAATCTGACACAGAAGATCCCGAGCAGTGAATTGGTAGAGTTGCTTCAGTTACCGAAATTAAAATATTTAAGCAAACTGACTAATTAGGCTTCTGCATCTGCAATGCAGATTTGCACTGACCTGGTAGATCGATGTTAGGCTCGGCTGTGCTAATACAATTTTTCTACCAGACTGCAGTTAATTACCCAATACCAGCTGACAACATCCACTTGTGAGGGTGTATCCACTCTGCAGAGATGGAATGCTTAAGGAGCAAAACATTTCAAGGTGACTCTCACAGCCTGGCCTCCACTTGTGAGTGCTACAGTACAAGAAAGTCCATATAGCACTGGAGACAACAACACTGACTGGCTAAAAGGTGACTGTATGGAAACTGAAAATGGAGGGGAAGGTGCAGTAATGCAGTATGGTAGTGTTGGCTTTCACTGAGTATATAGAAAATGCCATCATAAAAGACAAAGGTAAAACATGTTTTTCCTGTTCACTAAAAGAATTACTTTGTGCCTACTGAAAAATCCAGAAATTTCCAAAACTCAGAAGTTTCCAGAGAAATAATGAGCAAATGAGTGTGTCTATTCTGAAAATATTTTTTGATCCAGGAGATGATGTTCTTATTATGCCTGTTTGTCTTTGTGAACTTCTGTGAAGTCACACTGCAGTTAATATAAGTGTCAAGCCAAACACAACTGTTTGTAATACTGTTTGCACACAAAGCAAGGTGTGGTGTTAGAAGAAATTTTCGGCAGAAAAGCAAATGACAAACAATAGATTTCACTAGTAGAAAAAAAAAGATTTGGATTAATTCAGCCAACAACTTCGCTAGTTTAAAAAAAAAAAAGCCTGAACAAACCCTGTCCTTTCTGATGGAGGTTATCCAACAAATCTTTCACACTGTTATCAGTCTGCAAATCAACTTGACACAGTCATTGGTTCCTATAATTTGAGATCAGGTGGTGACTGCTGGATTTTAACTCGCTTAGGATCACTAGCAGAGCCCCTTGGGACTGGCACTTTCACCATTTGACATGGCTCTGTGAGGCAGCTGCAGGTCATTTACTCTGGCTCCTGAGTCATAGTGTAGGAACCCTTAATCCAAAATGAATGCTGGAAATCGTCCCCTATGGACCTGGCAAAGTCATCCAGGCTGAAGACAGATGTGAAATTACAACAATTTGCAAGAGAGATGTTCCAGAGGGGTTCTGCTTTTCGTGCTTTGTGCTCCTAACTCAGGGAGGGGGGGCTGGAGGTTGAACTCTCTTGCAGACAACAGTGAGTCTGTGTGCAGGCTTTTCTGGAGCTTCCCAAACTCCATGTGCTCTGTGTGTGTGCATCATGGGGTGGTGGAAAAACAAGTCACGCATTCTCTAGCCTGTCACCATGGGCTTTCTTCCTGTTTGAAGGGTGCTGAGTACTTTAAGTTCTTTTCTTTGTCACTGGCTGTGCTGTTGTAAATGAGCATACACAAGACTGTGTAATTTGAACAATTCAACGCCCGGGTGTTTGTGCAGGCGAGGGCTCGGAGTCGAATCAAACACGTAGGAAACAAAATCCTGGTAGAAAGGGAATCTGTTCTGCTTGCCTGCTCCTCCCTCTGCCCAGGCAGCCTTTCTGCCAGAAGTGCACACCCAGGTTGACTTTTCCAAAGGGTGCAGCTTTGCCGGGATGGTTTAACTGCACGGATGCCAAGAGGCTCCTCAGTGTCTGGAGCACTGGCACAGGGGCTGCAGTGGGAGCACACCCTCTGCACAGGCTCTGCTTTTTCTACATCCGTTAGGATGTTCTGAATTCACTTTAACCCCTTTTTTTGTTTTGCTGGCACAAATTGTGAATAATTGAAAACGTTTCCAGTTCAAGGCAGGGTTCTGCTGTCTTGGCATCTGTTCCTATTCAGAATGAGGATAGTTGCATTTTCTTGCTGGCTGTGTTTACTGTATCTTTAGCACAACCATATCATTCTCGCTAGCTTTTATTTTTTTCCAACATCCACAAAAAGTCTCTGGGAAACTAAGCCATGGTTCTGTGAATTTGAGAGAAGCAAGGAATACCAAAGGAGCTGGTGCATAGCAGTTACTAAAGAAACAAGGCAGATGCATTTTCTCATCTTGAACAGTTAAGACAACTAACATGGAGCTTGTCTTTTCTTTCTAATAACCTTCTGAAGGAGGGCTGTGTTCTCTACAGCCTTTGCAAGCATGGAGTTTTGCAATTCAGAAATACTAACAATTCCTAAATAATTATTAATTCATCAAAACTGATTGCTTTTGTTCATGGCAGGAAGGGGTGTACTCAAACCACAACCTCCAGATGTCCTGGGTACTGTGGTTTGCCTTGAGCTGTTGTGAGGAGGGAGAAGAGAGAATAGGATGCTTTAGAAGCAAAATACAGAGTTAAACTGCTGTATGGCAGTGCTCCATTTTGAGGGAAAAGGCAGCATCCAAACAATCTTCTGTTTAATTACAAAAAATCAAAGCACCATGAAAAGCAAGCAGATTTGTTAACTTGATAGATCTGGTATTGTAAAAAAAAAAAAAAAACAAACCAAAAAACCTGCTGATATCTCTGTTTATTGTTGAACAGCAGATGTTGAAGAGCTGATAAAATGAGCGTGTCACTCATGTCCAAGGAATAAACAATGTTAAAGGTTCTTTTCATCTCTGTAGTGTGTGGAAGCAGGCCTGTAAGCATGACAGAATTAGTATCACAAGCAAGAAGCTCTGGGAGGGCTGTTGTGACAAGACGAGGAAGAGGATGGACCCCACTCCTCATCTGCATCTCATGGCCAACCTGCAGCAGTTTAAGGATGTACCAGTCTGTTGCTGAAAGTCACTAATTTCAGCCACTCTTTTAGTCAGTCTCTGTTCCTAGTTAGTGAACTTCTCTTGAGATGGGCTATAACACTTTCCAGTTAATTTTTATTGACATATCTTTGTATTGTTTTAAATGGAAAACTTCCCAAAATTGCTGAAGTTAATGTTAAAAGTGAGGAGTTTTTTTTCCCAGAGGAAAAAAATGTGCTGAATTGTGGAATATATAAACAAACTGGTGAAAAAAATAACCTCCAACCAGGTCGCTCAAACTACTGACTATGCTTCTTCAGGTAAATAAGCAGGAGCCTGATTTTAGTCCAGTGGGTGAATGAGAAAAACATTATCTGGATGACTCAAATGTTCATCCTGGAATTAAAACATAAAAAAGCCACTCTTACGGCTCTGAAAAAGGAATTGCTTTTCATATTTACCAAAGGGTACTTCAAGAATTTAACTTCCCAGAACATGGTTCATTTCTACCTGGTTCTTGCCCTGTGGAATCAGGTGCACTGTACTACAATTTCAGAAATTACAAGTTTTCTTCAAAGTTTTCCTCAGAGTATGAATTGCAGCTCCATGCTTAGATTTTCTGATTACTCTGATTTTCTTTTTTTTATTTTCTCTCCCCAGTCAAAGGAGATGATGGCAAAGTTTTATCTTAGCAAGCTTTGCTTACGTCTCTGTGGCTGTTCTCCTGTGATGTGCAGCTCCAATTTCCCCTATCCATTGTGGCAGACTTATCTGCTGTTGAAGAGGAATGTAAAGGGCAGCGAGGTATCCCAGAGTTAAAGAAGTTTCCTATTATAAGCCAAAATTAGTTTGCTGGTGGTTTATGACTTTCAGCAAATATTCAAGGAAGAAAGGACAGGAGGCATAAGGGATTCATTCAGAAAAACTGAACAGTAAATTATTTTCGTTACACTGTGACAGCTGTTCAGCAAGAAGTAAATGTTCATCTTTTTTCTGAAAAGCAGGATGATGGTCGGTACACTTTAAATTAAATCAAGGGAAAAAAAGCACGAATTAAGAATTTAACAAAGTTCAGGAGCAGCTGGGTATTTAAAAAGTACACATACTAATGCAAGTTATTGCCACTGGAAGCAAGGACAGAAGTCCATAGACAAAACATCCCACAGTTCAGATCTGTAGCCAGACCTCTTGCTTGAAAATTTGGCCTGGAAATTTCTCAGCAGTTAAATCATAAGATGCTTGACGCTCCTCATTCTGGTCCCAGCTGGGAATCTGGAAAGTGTAATGTTTAAGCTGAATACTCACTTTGATTCTTGGAAATGGGAACAAGATTCGTCAAGAAACCATTTCTTTTTTTATTTTTCTTTTCTTTTCCATCCCCGAATTGGTTTGCCTATTGCACATTGTTAGCAGATGGTGGCACATATGTCATTTCCATAGTCTTCTATTTTGGTACAGGAGCTGCTAATTGTCCCATTTTGACTTGGGAGTATTAAGCTTTGTTAATGCATCTCAGGTAATTATAATTAGCTTATGCTCCTGAATTATGGCCACAGAGTTGGAAGGGTTTTAGTTCATCACATCCAGTGCCATATTTGTACCTTTTCTGGTTACTCTGTGGTCCTTCCAAAGAAATGCACCCCAAAATGACAAAACCCATGGGTTTTTAGCGAAGTATTGATAGGGACAACAGCTACCCTGTGTCCACTGCACTGTGTGAGAAGCTACTCTTCTGCCTTTAAAATTCCTGAGTTTGGGGGGTATAGTCAATAATACAAAAGTAAAGCACTGACATTTGCCCCATCTTCGTGGCTGCTGGAGGGATCCTCGCCTTGTGCACTTTGGACTGGAATTGGCAAGAAACAAATCTATATACCAGGCTGAATCCCATTTCCCTGTCTCTGTAATTAAGATGCTATCGCCTCACAGGATGTTTTCTAAGAAAGTAATTTTGTTTTCTGTCAACCTGAATTGAATACCTGTGCACCAACACAAATATTGGAAGACTTGCTTTATATTTTGTCCAAGCTGACAGAGACACTTAGACCTAAGGTGGTGATGCTGCTGGGTTTCATCATTTAAATAAAAAAAATTTTACTGTTAATGTGACAGTCACTGTGGTCTGTTTTAGGTTTTTATTGCTCCCCAAAAGCATTTTGGTTTTTGATGGGCTCTGTAATAAGATTTTCCCTGCAGGAGAAGCTGCCTCCAGAAGCCTGCCCTAATCCTGTTAGATGGTAAGCAGAGATGTTTCAGTCATTGATGTGCGGGCAGGGGAGTCTTGGGACAGTGATTTAATAGTTTGAGAAGGCTGTGACTCTTCTCCCTGAGTGATTCTTCTTGGTGTCTGTTGAGAGAATGCATGGGAACAGCCACGAGTCCTCTGCCTGTGTCACTTTTGCCCTGATCCTGGGATATCTGTGTGCAGCTCTGCCCATGGGCTTCCAGACCCGTGGAGGCACCTGAGGATGCCCTTGAGTGGCCACACACCCATATTAAAGCAGCAACTGCACCGTGTTGCTCTGCTGCAGGAGGACGTGTGGGACTGCTCAGTCATTTGATTTAGAACAGGACAATGGGAGGGAGAGGAGATGAAACAGTGCTTGAAAGTCAAGCAGATCCAAGAAAAGGAGAATAGTTCCACAGAGGGAAAGAAAAGGCAGATTTCTAGTAGAGATGTTTAGGAAAAGGCTCTTTTGACTCTGCTGCTGCCTGGGGGTGTCCTTCCCAAAATTAGAAAGGGGAATGAAGATGATGTTGTTACTGGGGAAGGGTGGAGATAATGAGAACAAGCCGAGTTTGATGCATTTCTTCATTTGATGAATGCAAATGGAGGCATGTGTTTAGTTTTGTAACATTTCCACCGGGTTAGGCATTGGAGTTGTGGTTTTGCACCCTTGGTTTTGTTTGAACTCTTGTGTATCTCTCGCTTGCAATTTAATCTTACACATTTTCTTGCGGGCTTGTGTGTCCCACTACCCTCTGCTGGAAGAAATGAGGATTTTTCAGCTCTGTCCTTGAGCCCCAAAACAATCCCAAACCTCCAGCAGAAATGGGCTGGGAAGCAGTTTGGGAGGACCTCAGTTCTGCCTTGCTGTTGCTGGCATCCACCCTGCAGGGAAGAGATGCGGGGTATAAAAATGTGTTGCTGGGTTTTGGAACAGGGGGTGGCCAGGAGAGGTGGTGCTCATGGTGTTTGTGGTAGCAGGGGGCTGAATGGGACAGTCTTGGTCTGTTTTGTTACCTTGGCCATAATTGGTAGGTCTGTTCCAGTTTATTATTAATGGTGTTGCCAAAATAGGCTGAATCACTGCTGATTCTCCTCTGATGTGCAGTTTGAAAAGGTGAGTGGTAAAAAGGTGACTGGTACCAGCTGGAGGCTCGAGAAGGGGGGAAACATCCCAAGGCAGGTGGCCACAGGAGCATGTTCTTTTCAAATGCAAAGTTTTATATGTTGAAACATTATAGGTCTCTTATATTTTTCTTTTCTTAAATCAGCTAAAATAATTTTGATTTTTTTATTGCCTGCTTAAAATCTTAATATGTTAGGGTGCCTTTATACCTGCTATGCAAATGTGCTTTTTCAGTGTTGTGAGCATGAAGTATATAAAGGTAATGCTCCCAGTTCAGGTTTCCATAAAAACCCTTCAAGAGGATATTCCAGAGGGAAATTAAAGATGGGATTCTAAGGGAGACTTTTGTTTTATTATACATTTGCTTCAGTACTTGATATATGAGAATGTTTACGTTTTTCTACCCTATCTTCTGTATCTGTTTGCAATAGAGGTGCCTCTATCTCTTTGCTTGGTTGATCTCTTCTATAAAATATGGAGTCTCTAATCATTTGGGTTCACACAGGGGAAGCTTGCATTAACTGCAATAATTTTGCTGTATCATGTGTCTAGAAATTTTGAAACAAGAGAGTTCAGATTGGAACTGGTTTCCCTTCCCCACGTAAGCAAGCAATTGCATAGAGCAGCGACCTTGTGTAGCATCTCTGAAGCATGTCATTCAGGCCATGGACAGGTATTATTTCCAGATTTCAAAGGCAATACAAGATCCAGACAAGTCTGCAAGAACCTCTGGTCTCACTTAGTTGTAAATTTCCTGAACAGCATTTTCCAGTCGTGGAAGAAATTTAACTGTTATCACTCACCAGACAAGATTTTCCTGCCCCTCCTTTGTCCAAGTCTCTGTAGTGCCCCAGCACTGCAAAGAGCAGCTGGCAGATCTGTCACAGCCAACTGGGTATGGGGTACCTTGGTACATTTGGTACCTTGGTATATTTGGTACCTTGGTACATTTGCCCTGCCAAACACCTGGGTCATGGAGGCAGTGTCAGAGCTCACCTGCAATGGATGGTCTGTCCTGTCCTTCCAGCTCTGGCAGGGCCGGCTGGCATCTCTCTGCCTGTTCATGAAGGAGCGGAATGAGTGGTGGAGGGATAAGATCCTCCAGTGAGGTATTCCCTAACCCTCCAGCTCTTTTCAGAGCAGTGTTTTAACAGGGCAGCTCACTCCCAGATGCAGCCCCTGACACCAGAACACCCAGCCTGCCCAGGATCAACCTCAGACACCTGGGCTGTCTCTGCTGGTGTTCCCTGCTTTTTCTCTTTCCCTGTATCTTTGAAAGCACATCATGTTACCCTGTTCTCTCCTAATCCACCGAGGACATGATCACAGAGTTCAGAGCTCACAATGAATGTTCCTTATGCTTATTGGCTCATTGTTAATTTAAGTGGCACGTACTTTAATCTAATAGATGCTGTCTTTTAGTTAGGTAATTGCTCCAGTAGCTGTAAAGGGATGGTATCATGTGAAGTTTAATTTCTTTCTACTGAGCTCATGTGGAAAAGGAATATCTAAAAAATCAAATTAACTTTTCAACTAGGGTAATATAGATTGTCTTTTCATTGATGTCACCACCTCCCTCCTTATATCATAATATTTCTTTACTTGTTTCTCTCTCTCTCTCTCATCATCACATAGTTAAAATGAGCTGCCTTGTTTCCACTACACCACTGTCTCATGAATTCAAACATTGAATGTTTACTAGAAGTTCTGCCAGTCTGTGGCTGGGGAAAACAGTGAGCAAGTGTATAAATCCTTGAGTTCCAGTAGCTGGGATCACCCCAAATATGTGAGAATTAGGCTGCTGATAATTTAAACTTGTTTTAAAAAGCAACTCTGTAGCAGCAGCCCACCTTAGCTTTCCACATTGCTGGATTCATGTGTGTGTTGACAAGGATGAAGACAATAGAGAAACAGGAGAATATCCTTCAGCCAGGGAGGAGCTATCCTGTGCTTTTTTTTTTTCCGTCTTGGGATCTGGCAAACACAATTCCATCTATCCAACAAGAACTTGTGTTACTGATTGCTGAGAGTTGTGGAAGTTGACAAGAGTCACTAGTGGTGACCAAATAAGTGGTGTTCTTTGTAACTCAAGGAAATGGGACTCTGGTGGACTCAGGATGAGGGGCTGTCCTTTTTAGCACTGCTGTGGTCGGTGTGACGTTCATTCCATAGTTCTGATGTTTACAAATTAAAAGCGCAAGTTTGCATTCCACATGGTGTTTTCAAAAATGCTCAGCAAAACTCGGCTTGTGTAGCATGTGTGTCCCTTTCAGACACTGTGAAATATCCTCTGCCCTCCCTGGACATGGGCCTGGGCAGCTGGACTGTCAATACTGCTGGAAGTGGGAGCACAGACAGGGCAGTGCAGCCTCATGCACTGAGAACTCTGCTGTGTTATGAATTATTGGTTCACACAGCATCTTTTGGAGATAATTCTCTGATTTCCCGTTTAGCAAGGTTTCCATGGCTTGATGATTTGCTTATGTGACCTTTGGAATGGGCTGGAAGTCACTCAGCTCTTGCAGTGCAGCCATGCTGGTGCCCAGCCATATGCAGACAGAACTGCAAAGGAATGTTACTGAGCAATTCCTTCTTTTTCTAACCAAGTGGATTTAAAACTTTCGGTGTGACAGGGCAACTAGTGTCTCTCCTGCTGTGGTTATTTTGCATTTACTCCTTATTGCCCTTCTCTTCTATCATGACCCAAACACCACCCATACACTCAGCTCTCTTACTGGCTGCTGGAAAAAGCAGGATTCATTTCCAGCTGCCCAGCATGGTACTGATAAAAGGTTGGTGCACATCTGAGAAGCCCTGGATTACACTTGTCTTTGCCTCTTCCAGCTTGTGTGACATTTTAGGTTTTGCAAAGTCCAGGATTGAAAAAGCAAACAAAAGGTGTTTGTCTCTGGATTTGTGTGCTCGCTCCATGTACCTGCACCCAGAATCTGCTCTGATTTGCCCAAGCACTGGCAATTGGCTCCTTTCCTGAGGCACCAGAGCATTCACTGCTGCTTGGAGATAATTCTCTGATTTCCCATTTAGTGAGGTTTCCATGCTCACAGCCCATTAGACACTTGAAGTGCCATGAAGACCTACTGCCTCACTTTGCTGTGAGCATTATCCTTCTCCTCATAGAAAAATGTTACTGTGTGCTCTGAAATCCAGCCTGTCTGTACCCCGGAGCATTGTGCAGTGAATGCCTTCCATTTGAGGTGCAAAGAGATGGGCATTTCAAGTGCTGCTGCACTATTACAGCATATTCCTTTACAAGTACATCAAATCCTCTGTCCTGTGTGTCAGTAAGTGCAGACTGACTCTGGGTAGGTCCTTAACTCCCTGCAGGACAGTGCAGATTTTGAAGCAGTGTGTAGAGCAGGATTTTGCTGGGTTGCTGTGTATTTGCAGGTGAGGCTCTGAGCAGTGTGCAGATGCAGCTCCAGGCAGTAGCCAATGGCTTGGCTACAGCTGGGGTTGCCCTTCCAGGTTCCTGGGCTCACAGCAGCTACTGAGTGTGCAGACAGCATCTCTGCAAGGCCTGAGCACTGAGTCCAGCCCAGCCCAGGCCTGTCTCCTGGCTGTGCACACGATGTGAAGTCACACAGTGTCACAGCACGTCCTGCCTGCTGGCTGCAGGGTCAGCCTGTGCCTGGACAATAGGTCTGGGATGGCAGGACAGCTTCTGTGCAGAACGTGAGGATGATGGGTGAGTTTACCCCTGTGGTGGTCTCACTCAGATTGGGTTATTGGTATTCTTGTTCCTTGTCTGTGTTTCTCCCACATTAGTTCACATGACAATACTGGCTTTTCTCAGATATTTGGAGACTGTTTAAAAAGGGAGGAAGGGAACATGATCCAGAGCTTTCAAGCAGCTTTGTGAAAAGGGTAGATTGTGTTTTACTTTGGGGGTGATGTATAGCCCAGATAAGATTTTTCACCAAGGACTATTACATCTCAAGTTGACTTTTTAATTGATTTAGCTCTTCTGATCTGTATGTTGCCAAACATGAACCACTAGCCTTTGGATGGAGTCCAGAGTGTAATGGAAAGTTCACTGAAACCCCATCAGCTCTTGTTAAACCTGAGTGAATTCCAGTCCAGCACATTTCTTGTGAATAATTAAACACAGTTAAGCAGGTGATGGATTTGAACCTCTACCTCTAGTGTTCATCTGTATTTCAATGAGGAAGGAACTCATTAAATTAATGAGGTTTTTGGTGGTAGGATTTGAGGTGATTTTTTGCCTCTTCTGATGGATAACTGCACCTGAAAACTCAGAGTAGATGTTTTGGTGAGTCCTGTTTATCACCAGCATGAGCTGTTCTGTGTAGCACTCAGCTCTCATAATTTACTGTTTTTCAGTAATAAATTTTCCAGTATTTACTTGTCCTTTTCCCATTTTTTGGTAACATTTGGATTTGTTATCCTTTACTTTGATATCACTTGCTGTCAGTACAACTGCCATACTCACAGCGAGAGTGTAGTGCTATGGCAACGACGTATTATCTGCAGTCTTGCCAATGAGTAAGATATGGTGCAGAAATTAGTTCACTTATCAAAATCTGATGTGCAGAGCTGAGCAAAGAATCTGACAGTCCAGAACCTCCTGCTATTTTCACAAGACCTGCTGTTCTGTTTCACATTGGTTATGACACTCACATAAATTCTCTCCTGACTGTTTCCAGTGATGCCTTGAAACCTACAGATGTCTCAGCACCTTGGAAAATATTTTTAGATGTACAATAATCTTCATGCTGTCTTTGATAGTGAGAAAAAATGGAAAATGGGTGATTTTATTTCTTCTGTTACTATTCCAGAAAGGTACTTTTCTGTAATTACAGGATAGGAAAAAAGCATATAAATAGAAAAATCTCACCCAGACTGGAAAGTGTGAGAAATGTGGCAGATTAACACTGCTAAAGACTAAGAAAGCTCTGCCCTTCTCTGCTCTATGGTGCAGACTGGGCCATGCACAGCCTTCAGGATGTGTCTTGCACCTTCTTTGTCCCACATACAAACTGGTGGAATGGTCTTTAAGGCACAGTGTTTACATCCAATTCCAAATCCTTCTACAGCGTGGATGTTCAGAATAAGTCAGTTGAAAGCCTTTTCATTTCTCTTCCAGCTGGTGCAGTGCTGGTTGAAGAGGACTTTTACCCCTGTGGCCCTGTCCCTTCTCTGGTGTGTCCTCTCAGCCATCCTGACTGTTTTGCCTTACAGGGCAGAGCAGCTTTTGGGCAGCCCAGGATGTTGAGTCCAGCTGCCAGGGTTGATGTTAGAAATGCTGAACCTTTGGTCGGATGATTAAAAATTGTTTATATGGATTTTACAGTGCAAACATATTCTTAACAGCCAGGGTTTGGCTAGAAACTCTTGGAGAGGAATCAGGGACAGGCTTCTCCAGTCTTTGGACATTGTTTGAAAGTTTCCAGTGAAATGAGTACTTGTTCTTAGTCAAATTGTGTTTGCTTGTTGACCCCTCTTATCTAATTAGTCCCTACTTGACTGAACTGCTTCTACTTGTGTGCACTGAATCAGCTATTCCACATTACTCTTTTACCACTGCAATGGTGGCAGAAGTGCATTTGAGCTAAGAGATGTTTTCATTTCTCTGTTATAACCCCGCGCCTTGTGATTTGTGGAGAAATAAATCATTTTGTTATGCATCAGCCATCTGTTTGAGGCTGAGAGGAAGGATGTGTGGCAATCTCAGATCAAGTATTAGGTGCAGCTGAGCAGCCAATTAGACAGTCCTTGAGGGTCTTTTTATTAGGTGTGGTTAAGTGTCCAAAGCTTGGGTGCCCATCTCCTGGGGTTCCCACATCTCTGTGCACTGTACAAGCAGCTTCGGGAAAGGGCAGGGTTGTAGCCTCCTGCCCCATGTCCTGCTCCTTGTCTCTGGCTTCCAGACATGAGCTCACAGGTGCTTGTGGTGTCCCAGGCAGGTTTGGTGCTGCCTTACCTTCCAGGCAGGCTGTAAAATGAGCCACCAGCCTTGTTTGCTGGGTACATCACAGACCCATCCTCACAGCACAGCCCAGCAGCAGGAGCCTCACCCCTGCCCCGTTCAGGGGAGGCTGATGGGTGCCTGGAGCTGCCTCCAGGGACACAAACACCACAGCCATCAGCCTGGCCCTGACAGAGATGCTTTAAGACTTTCAAACTCTCTGCCCTGCAGTGGGGAAGGTGGTCTGACAGGGGTTTGGTCTCATTTGCAGAATATGTAACTGGGGTGGCCGGGGGGAGTGGGTGGATTTTGGTGGCTCTGTGAGCCAATGTCAGAGTTTTTGGATCCCCAAGCTCCATTCTCTGTTGTTTACTGTCTCTCTAACCACGTTTTAATGAAAAATACCAAATCTTAATTTAGGACAGGATTCAAGAAAATGTCCTATTCAATTACTTAATTATAGGTGAACTATAATTGTAAGACACAGACATGTCTTGCTACAAAGCACCAGGCAAAAAGCAGAAAGGATTATTTGTTTAATTTAGCAGAGGAAGGCAGCTGATCATGCTAAGTCTATCTGACACCTAGCAAGTTGTGTGATCCTATTTGTTAATCTTTTTAACTTTCTGTTTTATTAGGATAGGGTTTCAAGAGCAAATAGGATAAATGAAATTAAATCTGTCACCCTGAATTACTCTCCCCTGAGTTATGAACAGAATCACTCTGTGTCAGAGAAGTATAATTATGAGGGAAATGCTGCCTGTGTAATTGTGTGCTTTGTTTGGAAAAATTCAAGATCCGTAATTATCCCCAGTGTGCCATGGTGGTGTATGCTGGCTCTGAATCTCTACAGTAAACAAAACCATGGAAAGTTTCTCTTTGGAGCAGTCCTTGATGCAGAATGGCTGGTACCTGCAACAATGGCAACATTACCCTTCAGGTCTTCTGGTTCAAGTGAGGGATCCAAATTAACTTGGAATAGGACACATAATCACTTTCTCTGAGAGAAAAATCTGGTGGTGCTCCATTAGAGTCCTGGCTCTATTTAACTCATATAGCCCTATAAAAGTTGTGATACCCTTCCTGCTCTATAATTCCACTGTGAGATGAGTTGAAGACACAAAACTGTAGCCTCTTGAAATTTTGGGTTCACCAGCCAAAGAAATCTGTAAATCGTGTGTGCTGTTTGTCTGGATTCTCAACAATTTCTGTTAGGACAAAGGAAGGGAAAAGTTCAGCCATGTTTGTTCCTATATAATAGGCACAATTGCTGCTGGAAGTAGATCTCCTGGAGAGAGAATATGCACAAAATAAAAAGAAACTCGCTACAGATCCTGCTCCAACACTTCTGCAGCTTTCTTCGTGAGGCAGAGAGGCAGAAGCCAGGCTTTTACATGATGGATTAGTGATTAAACAACCTGCTAGGCTCAGATTAGAATTTCTGTGATTTTGCCAAAAATCACATGTGCATTAGTAGAGAGGGGCAGGGAGGCTGCATCATTTTGGTGAATCCTATTGGAAACTTTATTTTCTTTTTCAGACCTTCTTACAGTTATGAGCCAGGACTTGATCTCCACATCTGTTTTTATTGGCCAGTCTAGTTTACAAATGAGGCCCCTTTTGTCCCATCTAATTTTATGTAATCTGTGATGCTGCATAACAATTCTGGGAAGAAGAAATGGAAGGATTGTGAACTGACCTTGTGGCTAGTATGTACAGTGACTCACTCTATCCTTTATTTCAACTTCTGTGAAGTCTTTTCAGATACACTGTATACCCATTAAATGAGCTGTGCAGTTTATCTTATGGCTAAACTTCTTCCTAATATTTTGATATATTTGTTGGGAACATGACAAAATAAATCACAAATGAGAATGTTAAAAAATGCTTACATTAATCATCTGAGACAATCTCTCGCATTATAATCTTGTTCAGAGTAACTGGTTATCTTTAGGAAAGGGATTCCTGTCCCTTGATTTGCCAGCCTACGTGACTTTACTGCCAAGGACATCTCTCTTCCATGCTTGACAAGCAATGGGTAACTTCATAATCTTCCTCTGTGTAGGCAGTTATTTCATGGGAAGAAATTAAGTCAGTCATGCCCATTACTGAATCTAATTTTACTATAATTTAGAGAGAAGAACTCTTCCTTGAGTAGAATTGATTTTATAACCGCTTACTTCAGGATTTATTTTGCTTTCCTCCAAAGGATGTGGCAGGAACTGTTGTTAGTGACAGGCCTGCAGCTTGCTTGGCAAGGTCACTGCAGCAGCACCTTTCCTTTCAAGTGAGAAACTTGTGCCTTGCTTTGCTTTTCAGTCATCAGCAGCTGCTCTGAGGCAAACTAAGCAAGGCAGCAAGTCAGTATGACCTTGCTACTTGTTGAAATTCCACCTTTTGGGGAACAGAAGGTTCTTAGGGTAGGTACCTCATGCTGTGTTTGGCTGATTTTTTTCCTTTTCCCTTAGTCAGCCTGGAGGTTTGGCCCTGGTCACAGACGTGTCTTGCTCATGGCTTTACAGTTCACTCACCCTGGGTAGGACTTGTCCATCTTTTCCTCACTGCTGGCCAGGCTGAGTGAAGCACACACAAGGAAAGGTCATTTTCAAAGCAGTTTGCAGCAGTGCAGTGGTAAAAACCCAGCTGTGAAGAGGTGGGGAGTGCAAAACAATCTCTTTTTGCCTGCCCACAAAGAAACAGGAGAAGAAGACACTTCTAACACTGACTTTCTAACACTGTCCACAAGAGCGCGTTTGACAGTGTCCCTTCAAGGTCAGTAACACCATTCTCAGCTGTTCAAAACAGCCTGTTGGTAGCAAACCCAGTGCAAATTCATGGAAGAAGGCTGCTTGCTTGTTGTTGTTTCTCCTTCTTTGCACAGACTTCAGCCTGGCAGACAATCAGATCCAACTGTAGATGTAATGCAGGCAAAATAGCAGAATACATGGGCCAGTGTATGATTTATGCTAATGGCAGCAGGCATTGCTGAATGCCTGCCTGCTCAGCAGCCTTGGAAGAGTCCTTGGCTGTCAAGACATGGAAAACTAGGGGAGCAACTCAGTGAGGGGCCTTTTTTTTCAGTTACATACTTTGACCCACATTCTTCCTTATTTATATTTGCAAGTATCATGAGATTGATCAGATTTTTCTCCACAGTGCCCCTGTAACACCAAACCTCCTCCTGCAGACAGGAGAAATACATTTGGTGTGGTGTTCAGAGGTTGTGAATGGCTGAGGGAATGCACACTGGTTTTTATTTGGTGAAGCTGCCTGTAAGGCAGGCTCTTTTCTGCCTCATCATGCCCTTCTCTGCTGGTGGGAAGTGTTCTTTGCAGCTTGAACAATTTTCCTCTAATTAACAGGCATTTCCCCATCCTCTTTGCAAAGTCTCCTACTCGTTCTCCTTTACCCTTTATCTTCAGTTCATCTCAGTTACACTCACTGGGTAAGCAACAAATCTTTCTGGTGCTTCTGAACGTTGTTCACATGGCATATGCCATCCACTTTCTTTTTGATATTGTATTTTCATGTCCTGCTGACACCTGCAAAGCCCGTGCTTGGTCTGACAAAACTTTCCCTCAAGGAGAGGTTTTGTAGTGTTGGTTCTGAGTGTTGAAAACTACAGAAGCTTAGTGAGAAGCGAGTGTGATTCTCTTTGCCCCTGCTTTGGGGATCAATGGTTTGAATCCTATTGTGCTTTACACCAGGGAAAATTGAAAGTAACCCCAGCTGCAACAAGGCTGTAGAGAAGGTAACAGAAATGCAACAATGGGATGAAGCTTTTACCCAGAGTAGTAAAACGCCAGGTTGCAGATAAGGCAATAGGGTGGCAAAGCCCTGTGAGCCCTGTGAACAATCTGTGCTTTCTGTGCTCTGGAACAAAGCAGCTTTACAGAGGGTGTTGCAGTGATCATTGAAACTGGCTCCCTGGAAATTTCTATTACAATGCAGATTCAGCCTTGCTGCATGGCTTGGTGCAGGGGGGAGAGCACTTCTGTGTGGTGGTAGTGAGTGGGAAGAAGCTGTGTTACAGCTGAAAGAGCCCTTACCCATAACTTTTTTTCTCCACAGGTGCCCCTGGTTGACAAAAGCCATCTCCCCAGCCATCCCATTGTACAATGGACTCGTTTTCTTGTTTGTACTGGCAAACTTCAGCATGGCAACTTTCATGGACCCTGGAGTTTTCCCACGAGGTAACAGAAATGGGGCTGTTGCAGGGGCTGGGGGGGGGGAGCATTGAAAATCCAAGCCAAAGGAGGTGCCAGGTATCCAAACACACAAGTTGCTGAGTAATCTTGTAGACTTTATTTATTTATTTCCTGTGCTTGGCTGTCAGTAGGGGTAGGATGGCAGTGAAATTCTGGGTACCCTCCAGCTCCCTGCTGAGCTCCTGCGTGTCCTTGCACTTGTTCAGACTGGCACTCGAGGGCACAGGGTTGTGTAGAATGGTTCCCCTTGGATAGCTCTCCCCAAGTGATGTGATTTTGATTGCTATCCCCTGTGTCATGCTGGCACACTGGATTTAAGTCACTGTCTTCACAGTAGGTAGCAGAGTGTGGCAGAGGGGAGAGGCTAAACTTTCTGAAACATTTCATCAAAGCAGTCCTTCCAGAATACCTTAAAAGAAATGCAGAAGCATTGAACACTAGAACAGATAATGATTAAGGTTTGCCTTAGAGTGTCTAAAAATGTATACATTTAGAAAGATATTCCTGCTTAAATTAGTACTGATTCACAGCTGATTAAATAGAATAGAGATCACTCAGCTTTTGTAATGGGAACCACAGTGCAGCTATCTCTTTTAACACATACTAATGAGAGAATTATCACCTCATTTTATCTGTCTTCCAATAATTATTCACATGCAGTTTGCAGCAGAGACTGCTCTAGGCAGTCTGTCTAAACCAATGGATCTGCGCTGTCTGCAAGCTGTGCTTCTCCACCTCTAGTCACCAAATTCAGTGTCTATTTGGAGTTGCTACCTGACAAGAACAAGGTACCAGTTCTGCCAGCTTCCCTGAATAGCAGGGCCAGGTTTCTCCAGGTTAGCAGGGTCTAATGATGAGCATCTCTCTGCCATTCCTCCCAGCTGAAGCTTCTGAAGCCCTGGTTAATTGTTGCAGCACTCCAGTTAGGGAAATTATTGTGTGTAAAGGCAGAGGCAAGATTCAGTCACTTGTGTAAGATCAACTGATACAGTGTATAGGTGCTTAAAGCTACAAATTGCTAGTGAGTTTCAAAAAAATTTTATGCAGGTGGACTTTTAAGGAGTTTCCTGGACTTTTTAGTAGATATAGCAGGGATAGTAGTGGTTAATTAAACATTAAACATTTTTAGTCTGAGAAATCAGTGTGTTTGTGCAGGGCAGTTCCCTCAGAGCAGAGCTGGACATCACCAGGCCCCAGGAGTGATCAGTGCTGAGTATATTGTCAGTTCACACCTTCCTTTGGGCTTCTCTAACTTCCTTTTGCAAACAAGTTCTTCATTTTGGACTTTGCATTTAAAGAAGAAACACACGGGGAGATCAAATGGAAACTTTCTCATCGCCTTCCCTCCCATCCCATCTCCCTTTACACAAGGGAGTCAGGAGCAAAGCAGGAAGAGGAGGAGTTCCTAAAGTGCACCCCTCTACTGTCTCTCACTTCATTTGTGGCCTTGGCCTTGCATCTCTGTGCTGTGCCTGTGCTTTGTCAGGGAGATGCTGGGAGCAAGGAGAGAGAAAAGACATGGCCTTCGTCCTGGGAGAAGGTAATGGAGTAGGAGTTTAGATGTGTGAAGGAATCAAACTGATAAGGCAAAAGATGGAAAAGACTATAAATACCAGTGCTGGGAGGAAAGAGGAGCAGATGTTATTTCAGATCACAAGTGTGCATGTGAAAAAAAGCTTATCACCACCCCACGCCGCCCGCAGAGCTGCCAGCGCAAAGTTCAGGAAATTGTAGGAGCGACTTAAAATGAATACACAGTCACTCCATTTGCTTTCTGCTGTTGAAATTAGGTTTAGCCTTCTTGGTTTTCAGGCTTCTTAGCACATTTCTGATCGTTAAGAATTTACTTCAAAACCAAAACAACAAATAAGCAGAGACTTTTTAAAGCAAAAAGGCTGAGACTCTAATGAAATCACACAGTTCCTGTAAAGAGACTACCAAAAATTTGTTAGAAAAATATGAAGGCTTGGGTGCTCCGTGTCAATGGATCCGTGTCTGAGAATCTGTGTAGTAAGATGCATTCCTTTGTCAATGTATTCTTCTTTTCAGGTCACTGGAAACTGGAAATAAGCACATTTCCAGCTATATAATATGAGCTTACGGGTCTAGCAGATAGAACATGGCCTATGAGGGGAAATGATAGAACTTGGGTTGCAGAAACCCAGCTTGTTGAGGAGGAGCTTAATCAAGCTCTCAGATCTGTTACTAATTTTTTAAATTTTTTTTTTTTAATTTGTTGGCTTTCTGAGTCTTTCTGGTATGAATCAGGATTGTCTCTGTGTGAGTGAATTTCTGGTAATACACCAGAATGAGTGAGTAGGAAAGGAAGTATTAAGTAACTGAAATTGGGGCTGCCTTGAAAAAATCTGATTTACAGTCTAGACTGAGACTGGCAATGTTTTTTACTGGCTAATTATACCAACTACAATTGGCTTTCAGTATTTTTGATGTGAATCTGTTTTATACAAACTCTGTGTTTGAATTCTGCAAAAGAAACATGTTTAAATGCATGTAGGTATATATAATGTACAGACTTTTTGTCAGCATAGTCAGATTTTTTTTGTAAGAGCTTAAATGATTTGACTGTTCCAGTGTCTTGTTTTCATCTGCCCACATGTATTACAGAGCTTGGGCAGGTTTATAATGGTATTGGAGAACCTACAGACTGTATTTATAGAAGTGCCTAAGGGATTTAGAGTCTGGCTCTCTCTAAGAGTCCCACTGACTAGTTATGAAGGAAAATTATAGGGAATGGTGCCAGTACAGCACTCTGCTTCCACGCACAAACGTTAATCCAGAGAATACTCTTGCAGATAAATACTGTAGCTGAGCCAGATCCCAAGCTCATCTAAGGGAAGGGAGAAATTCCCTCTGAAGTCAATGGAAATTGGATCACGATAACACATCTAGAGAAGATTTAATATAGAACTGCATGACAGTAATTGATGCTCCGCTGGGACAGCATTATCAAATTCCACCTAATTTGGAGCCAGTCAACCAATGCCAGCTGCACTGTAATGTTTAACCAGGTGTTAAATAGATGTGAACTTCTTAGGTTTTTTTGTCAGGAGGAAGCAAATAAAGATCACAGGAATCTAGAATAATATTTTTTCTTCCCGATATATATGTGTCTGGTATAGACAGAGTTTTAGTTTGTGCATTTATTTTTAAATGGACTCTTTTCCTAAACAGGGCAGAGGTGGTAAACCATCTGTCCTCTGCATCGTCCCTGTGTGCCAGGTTCTGACAGGATTAGCTCTTTCCTCTTTGCCCTCTGCTATCTCCACTAACTCTCAGCTTTGCGTTGAGTAGCAGACGAAGATGAGGATAAAGACGACGACTTCCGTGCGCCGCTGTACAAGAACGTGGAGATCAAAGGAATCCAAGTACGGATGAAGTGGTGTGCCACCTGCCACTTCTACCGCCCGCCCCGCTGCTCCCACTGCAGCGTCTGTGACAACTGCGTGGAGGTAACCTTCGGGCCACTCTGCTGGGGGCTGGGCTCGCACCTGCCCTTGGAAACAGGAGCATGGGTGGCCCTGATGTTCCAGTCCGTGGAATTTCACAGCTCGTTGCATTCCCCCTGAGCATCGTTTGAAGCACAGCCCTCAGTTATGTGTGTTACAAATGCTGCAGTGCTTGTTGTCAGCCCTGTTGCCAGCGATTATTTTTTAAAAAAATTGATAATGCTGGCTGCGTCTTCCTTATAGTAGCTACGGGATTGTGAATGTAAGTAAGGGGTGAGTGGGAGAGTTGATGCAGAGTTCAAAAGAGAAAGAAATTCAGGGTGAACCCTTTTAACTTGTCATGTGTGAGCTTAAGGCTCATCATTTAATTTGGAGCAAACATGCCTACATTAGTGGACAAGCAGAGAAGCCACAATGGTGTGTGAGTTCAGGAGAACCAAACTCTGAGTTCAGCAAATGGTTCTCCACCCAGTGGAAGGAGGCCATGTTTGTTTCAACAGCCCAGCTCAGAGCATGAGCTCATTCATGTTTCTAATGTTGATTACTCTGAATTAAGGGACTTTCTTGATTCTTGGTACCCTTAGGGCCTTGGTGAGTCACACAGGATTTTTAAAAAATAACCCCTAAACAGTAAGATGTGCTTTTGGGCTATAAACATCTCCCAGACATGTAGGTACAGAGCACTGTATTCACAGCAGTGTATTGCCAGGGGACTTTTTATTGCTGAGCTAAAAATTCTACTTCTGAAGGATCATTTCTGCTGCAAGGTCTATTTTTTTTTTTCAATAGAAATATGAAATCTTTAATATGTCTAAAATATATTCAGCTGTGCCATTAAAATGAAAGGAATTACTAATCAGAAGGGGAGAAAATACCAGAGTCAGCTGAAATGCTGTATACACTACCTTTGTCCTAATCCTCTTTGCCATAAGCAAGGGAATAGTCCCAAAGAAAGCAGCACAGTTACAAGGGGGAGAAAGGCTGCCTGGATTTATCTTGTGTCAGTCATTTTCTCCTTCAGGGCAATATATAAGTTATAATTATCTGGAAGCAGTGCTGTGCTCAGTAACCATCGATAAATAGGACAAGGCTGTCCTGTTTTGGAAGGCTTTAGAAGGATGTGGGATTTCAGAAGCCTGAGAGTGAGGAGCTGCCAAGGTCCCTGGGTAGAGGGGAGTAGCCACAGCTATTTGTAAGTCGTGACACACAATTTGTTTAGACTGCTGTGAATTTTTGGATAGAGCTGGATGTATGGTAGAAAACCTGAATCATACATTCCTAGTTTTTAAAACATAAATGTTTTCACTAATTCTAGATTCTGAGGATTGTTTAGATGATGGTAAATTCTCTGTTGTCCCATGGAGTTTCTTTCTTCCACCTTCCCCAGTGGCTCAGCATAAAAATTCATTTTCAGGAAATGAAGTTTTCTCAGAAGAAGATTGCTCAAAACTCACTGGTATAAACACTTGAAATTTCATGCTGATGTAAGTCCTCCATGGGAGTCAGTTCTGCAGCAGAAATGAAAATGGGAGGGAATCCAAAAGGAACCCGCATAAAATAGCAGAAGGCAAGGTGACTCTGGCTAGCCCTCCACAAATTCTATTGATAGTCAGATCAGTTGAATGTTCCCTACTATTCTGGTGCACAAGTGAGGAGCTCTGCTTGTAATTAAATCATTACTGCTGTGGAGGAATGTAGGCAAAAAGTATTAATGACTTCTGAATCAATAAATCATGGCCTTAAGCATGTTTTATTGATTTTTGTGATGCTTATTTCCTACTCACCTGTCATATTCTAGAAGAGCTTTGAGACAGTAACAGGAGTGACTCTGCTGGCTTTCCACGTAGGATCCACTCAGGGTTGTAGTTCACGTTTTCATTTTCAGTCTAGAATACACAATGAAAATCATCTTCCCAAATATAAAACTTTTGTACCAATTTGATAAAAATGAATAAACAGCAAGAGCAGACAACACTTGCAGGAATAAAACAAATTAAAACTTAAAGCATGCTGTTGCCAGAGGGACCCAAAAATGAATCTGTGACAAAGGTAGTCAGATTTTTGTTTTCTCAACTGAAATGTTTGCAGTGAGTACTTATATAGTTTCATAATCCATAGGTATTCTGGGCTGCATACAGCCAGATTTGCATAACAGACAGATGTTATGTCAGCATTTCAGATATAGCCTTAATATATCTTAATATTAAAGTTGCCCTGTCATTTTCTAATGTGCTTTGAGAAAGCTCTAATCCATTTTTTGTATTTTGTAAATTTTTGGTAAATGCATTGTGCAAAACTTAGACATACAAAACCCCCTGTGTCATCACTGAGCAGTGCTTAAAAATAGCATTGCCACAAAGCAAAGAATAAACAGTTCATTTGTCGGTGCAATGAATGTGTAATATCTGCTCTGAAGAACACAGAGGTAAGAAGGGTTTGTTTCTTGCACCTGATCTTGTCTTCACGTCAAGAATAGTCCCATTGGAGGCAGTGGATCTACATGCTTACAAAACTGTGGAAAGGCACTTGGAGGGTGTCTGTGGCTTGCCCTCATTATTAAATCTCCTGTTAAAAGGGATCTGACTTTATGAGGGACTTTGGACTTGTGACTGAGACAAATAGTTAGGTTTGGATTAATAACTTAATGAATCTGTGCAGAACTTTGCCTGTGTCCGATCCAGCTGTTGCTTTTCTTTGTGGCCTGCTTGGTAAAAAGGCAGTTTTGTGATGTCCATTGTTCGAAGTGGACCCATTTCAGTATGAATACAGAAATGTAGGACAGGGAATTCTGCAGCACTATTGCATCTTCAAACCATTCTAGGTTGTAATAACTTCACTGTAATTGACTCATGCTAAGGATGATAAAAAATTAGGGCTTCTGCTGCTAGCAGATAAATAATCTGTCCTTTATTTTTAATGTATCCTCTCTTCAGACCCTATAAACACTCAAGTACCTCTCCATTCATGGAGAGAGAAACAACTTGGTCCTAAAAAGTCTTATGAAAGAGAGTCAAGCATTTTGTAAAGCTGCAGAACTAGTCTGATGTAATTTTACATGGCAGCAGTTCAGATTCATCTCTAAGGCAATGTATTTTCTTTCACTGTTTGGATATTTTTCCCTATCTCTCCCTTTCTTTACAAGGATTTTGACCATCACTGCCCATGGGTCAACAATTGCATAGGACGGAGGAACTACCGCTATTTTTTTCTCTTCTTGCTGTCCTTAAGTACGCACATGGTTGGAGTGTTCGCCTTTGGGCTGATCTTCGTACTAAACCATATGGAAAAGCTGGGAGCAGCTCATACTACCATTACGTATCCTTCCTTTTGGTCTTTCCACACTCAAGGTGACTGAGGAAAATGTGCAAGAATGAATCAGAATATTTCTCCTCCAGGAGCTGGCGGAGCCTCTCCTGATCCCCCACTGCTCTCCTGCTGTAAATGCTCAGTGCAGGTTTTCCTCTGTTCCTGTTGTACCTGTGTGAACATGAATTGCTCCAGAAACTGTAGCTGCCCTTTGTCTTTCTCAAGCTTTGTAACAACAACCCAGCAGAAAGATGAGCTGCCTCCCTGAATTTTACTTACAACCAGGTGTAGCTCTCAACTGCTGTTTGCTGTGTTTAAAACTCTGTTGCTGTATTTTGGAGCAGAGTGTGCTCTGGAAGTAGCCCCTGCATGCTGGTGTAACACATGAACTGCTGGCTCAGGGGTGATACTGCTCTTGACAGATCAGTGCAGAACATTCTTTACAAGGCAGAAAAGGTAGACCCAGAATCACTGAGTTCACATTACTTTTTAACCATGTGAAGGGTGAGGACCCAGACTAGGAGCAGACGGACCTAACTTTGAGATGAAATTTAGTTAGACCTTGCTAAAGGTCAGGCACACTCTGCACTCATGGGACCCCACCTGGAGTGCTGCACCAGCATCAGAAGGATGTGGAGCTGCTGGAACAAGTCCAGAGGAGGCCA